>JAANYP010006286.1:0-137500 GCA_020465985.1 Centrapalus pauciflorus | reverse complement strand
CAATCTAAGGTGGAGGCTATCCGCTCATGGCAGCCACCTACTATACGAATGCAACTCAAGTGAGAAGTGTTCTGGGATTCACCGGATTCTATCGGCGTTTCATCCGAGATTTCTCAAAGATTGTAGTTCCGCTTACTTCCCTCACTCGAAAGAATGAGGTATTTTCTTGAAATGATGTGCAGGAGAAAGCTTTCATGATTCAAAGATTTGATTGACTAGTGCCTTGGTGCTTGCCTTGCCTGAAGAAATTGATGATTTCGTGGTATATACTGATGCTTCGGGAAAGGGACTTGGTTGTGTTTTGATGCAAATAGGTAAACTAATCGCATATGCCTCGCGACAACATAAGGATTACGAGAAGAAATACCCTGCTCATGATCTTAAATTAGCGGTCGTTGTATTAGCCCTCAAATTGTGGAGACGTTACTTATACAACACGCACAGATCATAAGAGTTTGAAATATATATTTGATCAACAGAGTTTGAATATGAGACAAAGGCGTGCTCTAGAGTTGATTAAAGACTATGATTGTGAAATTCTATATCACCCTGGCAAGGCTAACGTAGTGGTTGATGCACTTAGCCGAAAGATGTATCAAGATCGCAAACAGAATTTGAATTTTTTTTCTTATGTTACAGTGCAACCTTCTATTCTTAGAGATATCTATTCATGGCAATAAAAAATTCTCTGGGAATCTGCACTTAAATCTGAGCGTCTTGTTGTTCAAGTTCATCTTCTTATTGACAATTCCCAGGGGTTGAATGTATTCAAGGATCACATATGGGTTCCTAATCTTGGTGGTTTCCGTAATGTGATATTGAAGGAGGCTTACAATACCAAGTATTCTGATCCACCTGGAAGCACTAAATGTATCGTGATATGAAGACAATGTATTGGTGTTCTGGATGAAACGCGATGTAGGGACTTATGTCGAAAAGTGTTTGGTATGTTTACAAGTTAAAGCCGAACACCAAAAGCCATATGGTAGTATGCAGCCACTCCCGATACCGGAATGGAAGTGGTATCATATTACCATGGATTTTCTGACCAAGTTGCCCGTTACTTCGCGACAACACGATAGTATTTGGGTTGTAGTGAACTGTCTCACCAAGTCAGCTCATTTTATACCTATACGTGAGAACTACACCATGGAACGACTGGAACAGATTTGCATTAACGAGATTGTGTCCTTACATGGTATTCCCAAATCCATTGTATCGGATCGGGATTCTCGTTTTACTTCACACTTTTGGGCTAGTTTTCAAGACACCTTGGGTACTAAAGTGAAGCTTAGTACTGCATATCATCCTCAGACTGATGACTAGACGGAACGTACCATCCAGACTCTAGAGGATCTCCTTCGTGCTTGTATCATCGACTTCGGTGGCAGTTGGGTTACTCATTTGCCATTGGTGGAGTTCACATATAACAACAGTTATCATTCCCTTATAGGAATGCCACCATTTGAAGCATTGTATAGACAGGGGTGTTTGACTCCTACTTGTTGGCATGAAGCCAGTGAGAAGCCATTGACTAGACCTGAAATCTTACAATTAACTAACAATAATATATAGATTGTCCGAGAACATCTAAAGTCAGCCCAAGATCGACCGAAGGCTTATGGTGATAAGAAGCACAGGCCAATTGATTTCAAGGTGGATGATCATGTGATGTTCAAAGTTTCACCTTGGAAGGGGGTATTACGTTTTGGTAAGCGCGATAAACTTAAACCATGATATATTGGACCCTTTAAAATCACCGAGAATGTTGCGCGAACAAGCCTACCGACTTGACCTTTCCAAGGATCTAGTTGGGATCCATAATGCGTTTCATGTCGGTTATCTGAGAAGATGTCTCGTGGAGCCTGATTCGGCCGTGGCAATGAATGAAGTTAAGATTGGTGAAAAGCTAAGGTAATTTGAAGAACCCGAAGCTATTGTCAATGAGAAAGTGGTGAAGTTGAGGAATAAAGAGATTAAGTTAGTACTTGTCAAGTGGAAGCATCACGATCGTGCTCACCTCAACTAATTCACAAAGACGTGTTTCCGTGGGCGGAATCTTTTCAAGGGGAGAGGAATTGTAACATCCTCACAAATTAAGGTAATAATTAAATTAATTAAATTTCCAAAGGAATTGTAATTCAATGTTTTATTATGATTAAGATGGAAGTAACTAGCCACATGCTTGATCAATTTGAACTATATGCGTTAAACCTTGTAAATTTTGCAATACATACAAATATGTACAAGTCCCAAAGCTTAATGTACAAGTAGCTTAAGCTTATGTTTGGGTTAGTAGTTTAAAATATAAAGAGTAATAACTTTTGGTGGCTAAAGTTGAAGGAATAATGAGACTTATAGAGGGGTTGTTGCAAAATTTTGACCAAGTGGGGGTCAAATAACCCCCCAAATCGTGTGAATCCATTTCACCCATCTCATTTCTTCCAATTTCTACACATTGTGAAGAGCAAGAAGCTAAGGTTTAGGTCTTGTAAACTTGGCTAAGAGAGTTCATGAATCTTTGAGCAACCAATCTTTGGGAAACACAAGGTAATATTCTTTTTATGTGTGTGGTGCATACATATTTACATGCTTATCTTCATTATGAAATTGTGCATATATCTTTGGCATCATGTGATGCATTTCATTTCTTGCACTTAGTTGCATAATCTTGACTTATAGTCATGGTGCCTTGAACATGTTACTATCATTTGAGCTTATTGTTCTTCATATTATCAATCGATGAATCATTTGACCCTTATAAATCTAAACTTTGATTCAACCCTATTGTTGAGCCTATGTTTGATCATTTGGCCTCATTGGACGTCCAACTTATTATTATTATATTTAAACGCCCTACTGTGTGCTTGTGCATATAAAATCCCTACACCGGAAAAGCTTACGATCTATGTGGCCGGACTTCGGGTGCCGGTTGGTCTTATGGTTGCCAAGTCTCGGTATCCCCGAGCATGACAACGCATAGTTCCTCAAGTCTCCCTCGTTACCTGTTGGAGTGGGTTTGATTCCCACAAAATTTTGGTTAAGATATTGCACATGTATTCTATACCCTATCATCGTTGATTGTTGCATGTCGTATGATATACACTCCATATCGATCTAGTAACTCACTTAGCAAATTTTATTTGCTTACCAATCTATATTTCATATATCTCAGGTGGAAGTAGTAGTAAGGGCAAAGAGATTGCCGGTTCCGGTTCCAAAGTCTAATTGGCCGGATTTGAAGTCATTTTTGGTAAAGCTTGAAGCATCACCGTTTTTGGGAATTGGGTAGATCACCTACAACTTTATCAGTTATAGATATGCTTTTAAATTTGATGATAGTTAATGTATTCAATTCCAAGTATCTTGTAAATATACTTAAAAATGCTTATGCTTTGTAATTACAACTAAATCAGGACACATATTTTGATTCCCAGTTGAGCAAACTGACCACATACTAGGACACATATTTTATCCCCTAAGTCAACATTATGAACTTTGTTTTCAATTGTCGACGGTCATCAGGAGGGCAATATTGCGGAGTAAACAACTCCTTGAACCATGCCCAGTGACATGACACCAACTTTATTTACAGTTAAAGCATTCACCATAGCATTCCATCACATCATACCATATTTTGTGAGCATTGTCGTGGCGTAACAACCATGTCCTTCTTAGCACAGTCATTGATTCAAAAGGTTTGTTAAGTGGAAATGATCCACTCCAAAGCAGTCACCACATAGGTAACACCATCAAACGCCATTGCCACCATTACCTTTGCAATATTTGAACCTATACACATAGTCTACTTAAGGAACAAATGTTATCCTCATTCCCAACACTTTCACCATGTGCTTCATTGCCACCATTACCTTTGAAATATTTAAAATTATACATTACATGATGACTTGGAAACAAATTCCAATAAGTGTGAAACCTGTTCACAAGAAACATGCTATGTTCACAAAGAACAAAGCACTTAACTGTGTCTAACTTGTTCCACAGACATGTATAACTTAGACATAAATTTCAAATTTATTCAACAGAGTAGGACAGGTTTGACATACTGACAAGTTACAACTTATGTTAATAGTATAAAACAGACTTCGACTTAGTATTGCAAATCATCACAAGGTTTGATTGAGGCATTAGACAGCCTAACAATCTCCCCTAAATGTATCCAGCAGGTTTGATCAAGGATATCCCCCTAAGATATACTCATATAGAACAAGTTTAATTGAGACCTTTGTGTGCCTAGCAATATATATATATATATATATATATATATATATATATATATATATATATATATATATATATATATATATATATATATATATATATATATATATATATATATATATATATATATATATATATATATATATATATATATATATATATATATATATATATATATATATATATATATATATATATATATATATATATATATGTATGTATTCCAAAGTCGAATTGTTAGTCCTAAAATAGTGTATAATTAAATATAATAAAAGTCTTGGTTCAAATTGTAAATAGGAATAGTTTACCTTGTGGGGAATCTTAATTTCCTAGACTTTAGTGGACTATTTGGACAAATCCCCAATTTAAGCTTAGGCATATATAGTATTTTTCTCCTAGGGTTTTGGAGTAGCCTCCACCCTAAGTATGTGTGTTTTTGAGTGTGAAAGTTCCTAGAGATTGAGAGCCCAATTTCTCTCTTTGTGATCTTCATATTCTTAATACATATCATTTGGTTTATTGTTTTTGCGTGCAAAATATACTGGGAATCAATGTCGTCAGTTGGTATCAGAGCTAGAAGTTTGGATTTCAACTTGGCAAAAATGTTTTCTTCACAAAATCGTCAATATTCATACGGTTTTATTCTAGATTTCAAAATAAATTGTTCTTTCCGCTCTGTTTTGATAGATCTGTGATCGTTTGATGATTAGTTGATTCGTATCATTATTTTCTAGTTTTCAGCGTGATTTGAGGGTTAATTTTTGGATCTAAGAGATATTTTATTCTTCACGCTTTTTCGATTTTTCATGGTGATTAATCGAAATTAATCATAGATTTGTAGAAATTAGAGATTGAAACTTGTTTAAAAGTTGTTTATTATTATTTTTGAGCATTAAGGGATTATTAATATCTGTTTTTACATCATTTGGAGTTAGATTTTTGAATTTCTGGGTTACTGTTCATCGTCTTCAACAATATCATTCTGCTGCGTTCTTCTGAAAATTTTGACTAAATCAAACTTCGAACCATACATCCGAAATTTGGACCATACATCCGATATTTAGACTTTACCTCGAACCTCGAACCATCCGAAATTCGGACCATACTTCGGACGTTACATCCGAAATTCAGACCATTCTTCGCACCAAACTTCAATCCATTCGAACTTGTGACTTTCAGTGTTTCCAGACACCATAAGTGTTGACTGGAACATCGTTACAAGGCCATCCATACGTCAAAACAAAGCTTGAACCGAGATCTACGATTTTAAAGATGGGCAAAGCCTTTTCAGACAATTTTCAAGGCGTAATTCGACTCCAGAAAGAAGTTATAGAAATTTTTCTGAGAAGCTGAAAAATCAACGTCCAAAAGCCACTTCTGATCCAAGTTTCACCAAGTTACCAACCTCGGATACATTTTGAGAGCTTCAAATTTGGATATCTATTTTCAGACAATCTTCTGATCTTTCAACCTCGGATTGATTTGGAAATTTCGATCCTTCGCCCATCAAATTTCACATCAGGACTTTTGGATTTCATCCTAAAGGAAGCATATTTGTAGGGATGGCAAAAGAAACCGAACCCGACGGGGAAAACTGAAAACCGATCTAATCGGGGCGGGTTTTCCCGAACCCGATTAAGTTAAATGGGGGATGAGGCGTGTATGGTATTGATAATACCCACCCCGTATACCCGATTACATAACCCGTTTAAATCCCCGAATACTCCAATTAATTTTTTAATAGCAACATGATATTTACATTGTATATATATTATATATAAAAGATGAATATTTTTATCTATTTTATATATTATGCATAAAAACGATTATGTATAATTTAAAGAACTTATTTAATTATATATAATTTATTAAAATAATGTTTTTTTCGTTATCATTTGATAGGGACATGAATTTAATTTAATATTAGTATTGTAATTTTAAACACATTGTCGTTTTAAGCTTAAATTATGAACCATGTCGTTAAGTTTCATATTATTGATTTATAAATGGGTTTCCCCGATTCCCCGTGGGTTTCCCCGCGTACCCGATGGGGACCCCGTTTAATACCGTGGTTTTTTTAAACGGGGATGGGATTTCCATTCCTTGGCCCGAAACCGCCCGGTTGCCATCTCTGCATCTTTGGATCACCAAATCAACTTCGGATCACACACCATCAGAACTTCGGGTCTCTTCCAAACTTCGGATCATCCGTCATCAAGTTCGAAGAACAAGTTTTTGAACTCCAGCTCACCTCCAACCAGAATTTCGGATTCACCATGAACTTTCTGAGTTTTTCCAGTTTCTAATCTAGAAGATCCACCTTTTGCACTCTACAATCATGACTCAAGGATTTGCCACACATAAGAAGCCCGTCGAGGAGGAGAAAGTTGATATATCTCTAGTCTGTCTCATGAACCACTCCAAACAGGTACAAAGTTCTTCATTTTCGTCTGATTTATCTGATATACAATCCTTATCTGATTTTAAATCTAGTGATGAGTTTGATGAACATCATGCTCAACTACATGAATTAAAGAATGAATTGATTCCTGATAAAGAACAATCCACTGTGTATAAAAATAACGGGTTGAAAGAGCACAATCTTGTAAAGAAATTCTTGCGTGAAAAATTCATGGCTGAGGATAGGAAAATTTCACTTAAGAATTGTTTTGATACAATCACTGAGGAAAAGAGTTCCTTGAAGTCTGAATTATCTGTTGTAATAATACATTTACTCCATTTTACTGGAAGAAAAGAGAGAAACAGATGTAAAACATGCAAAGCTTCAAAAGATAGTTGACTCTTGGTGCCAATCTGCACAAAAAGTCAGCCATTGCATAAGTCAGCAGATCCCTGCACAAATCCAAGCCTATCTTGGAGGGGATCTTGACACAGCAGCTTCTATTGTTGAGATCAATAATCTGAAAGATGACTTATCCAGTCTTGGTGAGCTTCCCAGTACTTTCATCTAGAAAGTTAATGGAAAGCTGGTCTCAACAAACAGGTTTGTCAGGCCTCAAAATACTGACAGCTTGTGTGAAAAAGGCCCAAAAGCTGATGATGGAGTGTGTTCTCCATCAAATCAGCCTGCTAAGTGCTCTGCTGATTCACACAAGCAAAGGAAAGGAAAACATGCCCAAGCTGCAGCGGTGGACACCAAACCTGTTGACAAAACAGGCTCTGGGTCCAAAGCTGATGGTAAGAAACATGTTAATCCTTTTGATGCTAAACATTTTGAAAATAAGTTTTCAAGAGGTAAGCAGCCTAATTTCAACAAGGGTAAGTCTCATGTTGAAAGCAAATCTGCTGTGGTTTTAAATAAGTTTTCAAATCATAGTGGAAAACTGGTTATAAATGAAAATAAGTCTTTCAAAACCAGAAACAGTGATTATGTTGATAGGCAGCATCAATCGCATCTCAGTAAGGGCAAAGGGAAAGCCATTGCTCAGCCTGAGAAATCTGGGAATAAGTTTCCCAAACCTGTGGAAGGTCAAAAACCAATCAAGCTTTCTGTTTTTGACATCTGTCCTCCCAAAAAGAGGAAAGAAGAAACAGGCAAAGCTGTTGCTATTGTGCCATCCACCCAAGCTGTTGATTCATCGAAAAATAGTAATAAGTTTGCTAAACCTGCTGATAAAATCAACAGAAATAATTCAGAATGTGTTTCTGAAAGCTCTTCTTCCAAAAAGGCTAAAAAGAGAAAATGCTATAAATGTGGGAAGAAGACACACATGGCCAAAGACTGTCCTGAAACTGAGGACATAAGGCCTGTTGACTCTGCTAGTTCCATCATTGCTAAAACAAGCAGTGTTGGAAGTAACTTAGTCAATGAGAGTGGTATCCAAACTAATACCATTCAAATAGGAAATATTAATGTGGATATTACTAGCCCATCAACACATGTTGATGAAGTAGGAGAACTCATCTCTGTGATGAGTTCCCCTAAATGTAACTAATATTTTCCTATGACATTCTGCAGGACAAACAACCATCCCAGGTTTGGTACTTGGACAGTGGCTGCTCAGGGCACATGACAGGTTGCAAGGACCTGCTGAATGATCTAAGGCCTGAAAAAGGGCCAAAAGTCACTTTTGGTGACAATGTACAGGGATCCACTGAGGGATATGGAACTCTTAAAGCTGGTGCTGTAGTGTTCAAAACAGTAGCCTATGTGGTTGGGCTGAAACATAACCTTGTTAGCATAAGTCAACTGTGTGATGCTGGCTACAAGGTTAACTTTGATGAGCACCTGGGTTACATATTGGATCCCCAAGGCAAAGTTGTGTTGTGTGCTCAACAAAAGAAAGGTGTATATGTTGTGGACATGAAATCTGCTGATCCCACAACTGAAACCTGCTTTCTCACAAGAACCATTGCAGACCTAAACTGGTTATGGCACAAAAGGCTGTCACACCTGAACTTCAACAAATATCAACAAACTTTGTAAGAAAGAGTTGGTAACAAGTTTGCCTTCTATGACCTTTTTTAAGGATAGACTCTGCACAGCTTGTGAGAAAGGCAAGCAGAGGAAATCATCTTTTAAATTCAAGCATAATTTTCTATTGATACTCCTCTCTTCTTAATCCACATGGACTTGTTTGGACCAGTCAATGTCCCAAGTCTAGGAGGAACAAGATACACTCTAGTAATGGTTGATGAGTTCTCCAGGTTTACATGGGTAATCTTCTTGAAGAGCAAAGGAGAGGCTACTAGAGAAATCATTGGATTTGTCAAAAAGATGGAAATGCTGAACTCTGCTGAAGTGAAGCAGCTTAGAAGTGATCATGGTACTGAGTTCAGAAACAGTACTCTTGAAGACTTCTATGAAGAAAAAGGATCTCACAAAACTTTTCAGCAGTAAGAACTCCACAACAAAATGGAGTTGCTGAAAGGAGAAATAGAGCCCTTATTGAAGCTGCTAGAACCATGCTGTGTGCATCTGGTTTACCTTCATCATTCTGGGCTGAAGCTGTCAACACTGCCTGCTTCACCCAAAACAGATCCTTAGTGGTGAATAGGTTTAACAAGACTCCCTATGAGCTGCTCAAAGGGAGAAGGCCAAATATTAGCTACTTTCATGTGTTTGGATGTCCCTGCTTCATTCTGAATCAAAGGGACCAACTGGAAAAGTTTGAACCCAAATCTGATGAAGGTGTGTTTGTTGGATACTCTGCTATCTCCAAAGCCTACAGAGTGTACAACAACAAAAGAAAGGTGATAGATGAATCTATCAATGTCACCTTTGAAGAGTCCAGGAATGCCTCCACCAAAGCTGTTCCTGAATCAGTTTCAGGAGAATTCAACTTTGATGATCTCATGCATTCAAACAGTGAAGAGGACTCAAAAGCTTCCACTACACCCAGAGTGGAACCTGCTAACCATGATGGACATGACGATGATTATGTTGATACACCCTGTGTGAATAAGTGTACTGACTTAATTACAACTTCATGTCCTGAACCAATCAATGCTGATTTTCCTGGATCTTCTGCTGATGTGTTCAACAATGGAGAGTCAAGCTTAACAAGTGAACAGGCTCAAGACATCAGTGTGTCTGAAAATCTTGAAAGCTGTTCAACAGGACCTGTTGAAGATGCAAGCAACTCAGGAGAATCCTCATTGAAAAATGATCCTAAGTGGATCAGGTGTCACCCAAATGATCAAATAATTGGTGACATCATCAAAGGGGTACAAACAAGATGGGACAGCTTAGGGAACTTCTGTATGTTCTCTAGCTTTGTATCCCTCATGGAGCCAAAGAAAGTGGATGAAGCACTTAAAGATGCCAATTGGATCACTGCCATGCAAGTAGAACTCAATCAGTTTGGGAGAAACAAGGTAAGGAAGCTGGTCCCTGCTCCTAAAGGTAAAACTATAATTGGCACCAATTGGGTTTACAGGAACAAGATGGATGAGCAAGGTCATGTCATTAGGAATAAGGCAAGACTTGTTGCTCAGGGCTATAGACAGGAGGAAGGAATTGACTATGATGAAACATTTTCTCCTGTGGCCAGGCTAGAGGCAATTTGTTTGTTTTTAGCCTACGCTGCTCATAAGAGCATGAAGGTATTTCAAATGGATGTGAAGAGTGCATTTTTAAATGGAAAGCTGCAAGAGGAAGTTTATGTCAAGCAGCCTCCAGGTTTTGAAAATGAACATCATCCTGGTTTTGTCTATAAGTTGGACAAAGCCCTCTATGGTCTAAAACAAGCCCATAGAGCCTGGTATGACACTCTTACTGATTTCCTAATGAGCAATGGGTATTCCAGAGGTAAAGTGGATACCACATTGTTCATAAAGAAGGTGAAGTCTGATATTATGCTTGTTCAAATCTATGTGGATGACATAATATTTGGTTCTACTAATGAACAATTATGCAAGAATTTTTCATTACTCATGAAATCCAAGTATGAAATGAGTATGATGGGAGAACTTACTTTCTTTTTAGGATTACAGGTTAAACAAACCTCAACTGGAATTTTTATAAATCAAAGAAAGTATACTTTAGATCTATTGAAAAAGTTTAAATTTGATCAAAGTTCTCCTATTAAAACCCTAATGGCAACCAATGTAAAATTCGATGCAGATGGCAGTGGCAAAGCTGTCTCAGTAACAACTTACAGATGCATGATTGGGAGCTTGCTATATTTAACTGCTAGTAGACCTGATATTATGTTTGCTACTTGTTTATGTGCTAGATTCCAAGCTGATCCAAAAGAATCACATCTAGCGGCTGTAAAAAGAATCTTCAGATACCTTAAGGGTACACCAGGTTTGGGTCTTTGGTATCCCAAAGACTCAAGCCTAGAACTAACAGGTTATTCAGATTCTGATTTTGCAGGCTGCAGGCTAGATAGGAAAAGCACAACAGGTGGATGTCAACTCCTTGGTGGAAAGTTGATCAGTTGGTGTAGCAAGAAGCAGAACTCAGTTTCCACTTCTACTGCTGAAGCTGAGTACATTGCTGCTGGAAGCTGCTGTGGGCAGATTTTGTGGATGCAGCATCAACTTGAAGACTATGGACTTGTATATAGGAAAACTCCTATTCTATGTGATAATACAAGTGCCATAGCTATCTCTAACAATCCAGTGTTTCACTCCAGAACAAAGCATATAGAGGTCAGACATCACTTCATCAGGGATCACATTCAGAAAGGTAATGTGGAGGTAAGCTTTATTTCCACATATGAACAGCTTGCAGACATTTTCACCAAACCTCTTGATGAAAACAGATTTAACTATCTGGTAAGCAAGCTGGGCATGTTAAACAAAAGTGACTAAGTGTCCAAAAATGTTCTAAGTCATTATATGTCTCACACTGCTCAAATTTCACAGAACAGCTTAGACAGAACAGGCTATGCACGTTCTATACTTAGCCGTTTTATGTAAAACTTGAGCAGCTTGAGCATATAACAGGTTTGACAAATCACAGCTTATATGTCAAGCCTGATCTGATGATCAACCTCCACCCTGCTCACTCTCTCAATCTGTCATACAAGACATTGTCTTGTAACCTGATCAGCTATTGAACACAACCTGTTCTTACATAGCTGAACAGGTTGAAGGAACATCTTGAAGAGTGAACAGCTTGTGATGACCCTGCTCATCACAGGTTTGACCATCAGCTTAGACAATCAGTTTAATTACCTTTCTTCACAATTAAGTTACTTAATTTTTGTTTTTATTTAACTTAATTACTGCGGATAATGTGGGTTTCCTGTGTTAGTGATTAAAAAGGGCTCAAGTGGTCTGACAAACGGTCTGACATGGACAACCGTTCTGTTTTCCGTTAACGACCTTTTCAAATCAACCGCCCAAATGTTTCTCTCTCATACCCCCTCACATTCAAATCCTATAAATACCCCCCCTACTGTTTCATCTTCGTCTTTCTCACTACTTCCATAAACTTCCTAAGAACCCTAAAAATCGACTAAGTGTCCTGTGTTTCTGCTACTTTCACTACTTCCCAAATGGCTCAAAGAAACAACCCCTTTCTACCAGTGTTTGTGGGTGCTGATGTTCAGAAACATCCATCAGTCACCACAATGCTGACCTTGAAGCCTACCAACTACCTTGCTAACCTAACCATTCCCAAAAACTATGTGGGGAAAGGCTATGAAGAAATGGTGGAGTTCTTGAAAGTTCATCCGTTGAACTATGCCATGACTGCCACTCCTGGTGTCCTGTACCAGGAGATGGTGTATGAGTTTTGGTACACCTGTGCCTACAACCCAGACACCAAAGTCATTAAGGGCACTATACTCAATGGGACTCAGACCATTGAGATCAACATTCGTCTGATCAGGGAAGCTCTTAGACTCCCTGTGGCTGAAACATATGATCAGCCACAGGCTGAAGATGAACAGATGAAGAATCTGATGCACTTCTGTGGTGTAGCAGAACCAAAAGTTGGAGCTACGCTGTTCAGAAAGGATTTGTCTCCTACTTACAGCCTTTTATTTGCCTCAGTGGTTATGTGCTTCAGCAGTAAGGTTGGTTCTTTTGACCAACTAAGCCGTGATGAGATTCCTATAGTCCTACAGTTGGTGGATGGGACTACTATCAACATGACCAGATGGATTTTCATGAATCTGAGGAATCTGGTGCAGCAGGAGACACGTCCAGCTGCTGTTTGTTATCCTAGATTTCTGAGCCTCATTTTCAAGCATGTGTGTGGTGAGCATTTGTATAACTCTCAGCCTTTACTCCATACTGCTGTTTTTCCTATTATAGGAAATAGAGTTTTCTTTACTCCGGTTCTCCCAAATGAGCCTCCTCTCTCTACTCCAATGAGGAGGTTGCTAGGATTGGTGGAAGGGCCCTCTGATGTGAGGGTGGATCCAGAAGCTGCTCCCAGAAGAAAATCCAAAGCCAGGGCCAAGCTTGTTAAAAGGACCCTGGCAACAACTGAAGCTGAGCCTGTCCACAAGAAGGCCAAAACTGCTCAGTCTGAATCTGCACCCACAGCCTCTGTGGCTGACGGGGAGCAGGCTCCTCATCGTGGTTCATTTGTTGGACCTGAAGCCTCTGTGGCTGGTGCCTCTGTGGCACCTGAGACTATGGAACAGTCCAACCCACCTGTTTCTGATCCAGTCTCCAAACCTGTCCAGTCTGCACCTCTCCCCTCTCCACAATCACCCACCTCTTCTCTCAAATCTTACCAAAGAAAAACCCTTGCCAAAAAGAAACCGAAAACCACAATAGCCCAAACTAGCCTGTCTGTTCCCTCTCAACAGGGTTCAGTTGAAAAAGAAGCTACCCCTGCTGCCTCTCCTATATTGGGAGAATGTTCTACACAATTGGAGCCTGCTTCCCTCCACCCTGTGTCAACCCCAAGTCAGCCTAGACCCTCTGATTCCTCCCAACAGGATCCAGTTGTACAAATGGAGACAGCCACATCATCTATTCCAGCCTCCCAACAGGCTGAGAATATTGAAAGACAGGAGTTCTCTCCACTCCACACTGAGTCCACACTGTCCCCACCTCACACTTCTCTACACCCTGAGTCTGCACGAGGTGCCCACACTGCTGGCTTAGACCATCTAGCGGCTCAGCCTCAAACTTCCGCTCTTCATGATGCAGCTGTTCTACACCAAATAGCTGCTGAAGGACCAACAACTCAAGTTGATGAACCTCTGGGAACAGAACATCCCTTTGGTGAGGCTACTCCCATCTTGCAAACTCCATCAGCAGGTTTCACCACTGCTGATGTTGAAATGCAAATCCCATCTCCCTATGATGAGGTACCTTTAAACCAAGGTACTGCAGAGGGAACCACCACTGGCCTTAATGATGGTGCTGCAAAACAAGCAGTGTCTGAAAGGCTACCATCCTCTACCCAGTCTCCTGATGATGCAGCTACAGCCACTGCTGAAGGTCCTATTGATCCCTCCAAGCTGGGCAACATTACCTTTGCGCAGGCTATGGAGCTTCTTTCCAAAATACCCTCTCCCTCTACATCACATCCCCATACACCAGCCTCATCCTCTTCATCTCCATCTACCCACTCCAAACAATCCACCCATACACCTCCATCCCCTAAAGACCTGCCTTTGAAGGATCAGCTCTCCCTGCTGACCAACAAAGTTGGTTCTTTAGAAACCTCCATGTCTTCTCTACCCTCTCTCATTTCAGACTCTGTGTCTGAACAGCTTAAGGGATTCTTCGATGTGTTCAAGACTTCCTTTCCACCCACTCCACAAACTGACACCTCCTCTCAGCTGCTTGCACTTACTGCACAGCTGCAAAATGTCTCCACTTCCCTCTCCTCAATTCTTTCCAATCAACAGGACTCTGTGTCCTCTATGATAGCCATTTCTCAACAGCTGTCCACTCTCCTCACCACTTGCAATACTACACTTCCTACCACCTTGGCCAGCCTGAACACTCTCATCGTTTCTCTATCAAATTCTGTGTCAGCAAACCTTGCTGATGTGCAGGACTCTCTTGAGTTACATCTTGCACAGCTTCAAAGTTTGCTATTCACAGCTTCTGATAGAAAAAATCTCCTTAAGCTGACCTCTTTTGCTGATTCTCAATCCTCTTCTCTTCAAACCTGTCTTTCCCAAATTGCAGAGGTGAAGGATAACCTGGCTTTCTTAGTGCATAGCCTGGTTGGTTCCAAGCCTGCTGCCAAAACTGCTTCAAAGCCTGCTGAATTTGTTTCTTCAGGCAGACCGGTTGTTGAAGGTGCTGGTCCATCTCCTTCAAAGGGGGAGAAGTTGACTGCCTCTAAGACTAAGTCTAAGGGGGAGTAACCTCTTCTCCTAAGGAGACATCAGCTCCTACTGGTCAGATAGCAGGTACGTCTGAAACAGAATCTGGTCCAGCTGAGGGTGCCTCTCATCTACCTGAAACTGCTCGGCCTACTTAGGTTGAATCTCCAAACCCTGCACAGTCTAAGGGGGGGGGGGGAATTCGTCTCTGAGGACAGGCCAAGCAGCAGAAGGAGGCACCTCATACTGGAGGAAGAAGAAGAAGAAGAAGAAGATATTCCTAAAGCTGTTACTACAACAACAGCTAAAGGAAAAGAAAAAGCAGTGGTTGATCCTGACCACCAGAAAGCAGCAGAGCTTAAATTTGACAAAGCCAGGGCCAAAGAAATGTGTGTTCCTCTTGAAAAATACTATGAGCTCAGAGATGAACAACTCAAAGCCCTGAACATACTCAGAAAAGAAGAAGAATCTGCCAAAGCTGCCATATCTCTTGCATTCAAAGAGGCAAGAAAAACCAAAATTCCTTCTTTGGATGTACAAAGAAAATTGCTGGAAGCTGCTAGAGAATCAGCTGGTGAGAAGGAAAGTGTACAGGAAAAGGGTGCTCTGGTCTCTGTGACCAAACCAAAGCAAGCATCCTCTGCAAGAGCCCAATTCCATTTTGACAACCTGGCAAGGAAAAAGTTTCATGATGTTGCTGATAGAAGGCTTGCCAAGGAAGCATTTGTCAAAGCTGTCCCCACATCAAGAAAAGGCAAACAGTGGAAATTGCAAATTACCAGAATGGGTGCAACAGGCCCAGAACTGGAAACTTATGACTACACTGATGTTGCACAGATGGGGTACAGGGAATGGGTTGAGCTGGCAGTTGCCCTGAGCCAGTCTAAGTCAGAAACGGCTAAGACTGTCAGGGCATATGTTAAGAAGCTGATGGAGAGAGTGAAGGATCTTGGCCTGATCTCAAAAGAAGTAAGTGAGGGTGTCTCTGTGACATACCCCTAAATAAAGGCCAGGAGGACAAGAAAAGATTCCGAGCTGGAGGAACTCCTCATCTTTATAGAGCAAGGTGATTATGCTGTTGAGATGAAAGGAATTGACTACAGCCTGCCCAGTGGAGTAGAGTTTGAAGAAGGCAAAATCATTGAAGAACCTGAGTTAGGGGCATTTTTTTGTAGATCCCTTAACACAGAAAAAGTGCTTTCAAAGAGCATCAGATCTCTACAAGGTGGATCTGAGACAGCTTGCAGCCTTCAGACTTGCAACTTCATTCAGGCAATCAGGCAGGTGGAGAGCAGCCATCTGGAACCAGCTCAGAGGCTTTTATGAGAGAAGTGAACTTCCAGATACCAAGTTTATGATCCTCAGAGTTTAAATCCAAGATCTGGAAGAAACAAGGGATGAGCTTGAAAAGATGTTTGAAGTACCACCACCACTGGAGTGAAGTCCATCTACCATCAGGGTAGGTGAAGAATGGAAGCTGTCCATCTGTTGGACAGGCTTGCCATTATCTACTCCCAAGATCAACTGTCCAAAGTGTTGAACTTTTTGTTTGTACATTAGTTGTACCCTGTTACATATGTTGCAACTTTTCTTATTTACATTAGTTGTAATATACATTAGTACATTAGTTGTACTTCTGTAAAAAAGCATGTGTTGTTTATATAATCAAAATCAATATATATATAAACTGATCTTTTACTTTACTTAAATGTTGTAATTTCTTTTCAGCAAGATGTATTAAAAATGTATAGTGATTATTGATTAAATCAGCTTAGACTGATTATTGCAAATAGGGGGAGATTGTTAGGCACAAAAAGGCCTCAGTCAAACCTGCTGTAGATCTGACGGGGAGATTTTTAATTAAACCTGTTGACGCTCTTGAAGGTTGAATTTAAGGCCTGTTATATGCCTTATTGAAACCTGAAAGTGATTTGCAATATCAGCCCAAAGCTGTTTACCATGTTGCATTCATTGCAACAAAGGCAGTTTGTCCAAGCTGTTCTGTCTGCTGAACAGGCTGGACATAAACTGTCTACGCTGCTCTGTTCTCTTGGGCAGCTTGGGCAGTTTACAAGTGTTCTGTTCTTTGTGAACAGAACCTGTTCTTTGTGAACAGGTTAAACACTTTATGGAATATGTTTCCAAGTCCTCATGTATTGTTTTTGGCTACAAGATCAGTTTACAAGTCGAAGACAAAGTGGAAAACAGAACTGCACAGCCTGCCCACGCTGTTCTGATTACATGAAGACAAACAGATATTTGAAAAGGGTGACAGACCTTTTCTTATATCAAAATGGCATTAACAAAAGAAGAAAGATGCAAAGTTGACATTCCTCTTTTGGTTAAAGCCTTATGCAACAGTGACAAAAAGGAAAAGACAAAGATTCTGCCATGTGAAGACAAAGATACTTTATCAGAACGTGCAGAAAGGTGTTTTGTCCTTTTGGAAAGACTCTCCACTATCTCATCTGTCCAATGAAGAAGCTTCACTGAGATTCACCTTTTGAGCATAAAAGGAAGCTTCTAAGGATTGTGAGATATCAAGAGTGTGAAAATCAGAACGTGCATTGAAGTGTGTTATTCCATGCATGCAAGTCTGCTTATATAAAACAGTAGAGTGTGTCTAAGCTGTTCTTGTGTAAGCTGTCCATCTGAGTCTTGTAAAAACAGTGAGTGCATCTAAGTGAGTATAGTCATTTTATCTAGTCTGAGTGTGTCTTAGATTAGTTGAACAACTGTTGTATCTGTCATCTCAGCTTGAACCTTTCCGCATTCAAGCTTGTTTGTAATTAACACTTGTTAATAATATACACAAACATTGAGAAAAAGATTGTTAAGTTTCAAATAGCTGTATTCACCCCCCCCCCCCTCTATAGCTTAGAATTATACACTTGGGAAACCTTTTGGGACCTACATAAACAACCGATGTTTACAGGCTAAGTACACTTAGTACTATACATCAACAAACATAAAAGTACAACTAATGGACTGTTTTTGTTGGGAGCAAACAATGGTAAGCCTTATCAACTAATAATCAGCCTCCATTCTTCATCTGCACATAGCTTAAGTATAAACATACAATTAGTGTAAGCTGTTACAGATGGACCATTCTTACTTCCTTTACCTTTCTCTATTCCTACTCCTTTTCCAGCCTTTCTAACTCAGCAGCAGTTTTAAGTACGTTTACTTGTTCAATTCCTGTCAGGATTTCTTTCTTTACGATATAGTCTTCTACTTCATCCCTGATGTAAAATAATTCTCTGCTTTGAAGCTCTCCTTTGTCATTACGGGCTGCAAGCACAGTTAGGATGACTGCTCTCCATCTGACATGATGTTGATAGAAATGCAAAAATTTGAAGGCCAAAGCCGTGTAACACCATATTCGCGTAATTCTGAGGCTCTTTGAAAATACATTTTCTTTGACAAGGGATCCACAAGTATATACTAGCCTCGGGTTCTTCAATATACATTCCCTCAATAGGTTCCACACCTCTGGGTAGGTTGTGATTGAGTGTCACACCCCAATACCCTGCTCGGCAACGACACGTGACGTTGCGAAACAAATGCACAATCATAATGAACGACCTCTAAATGGGACGTTTACGAAATGCATAAATTATAAATATCATTTTACAATCATAATAATAACAGAGTTCACTAGTGCGAAGATTAAAATACATGACAAAAGGGTTTAAGTTGTGAAAATAAATCTCCGTAACGTTTGAAATGTCTGGTGACACCGTAACTTGAAAATCTTGCACAAATGCCATGAATGCAATTGAAACACCCATTTCAACTTAATATAATAATAATGGGGTTGCAGTAACTTAATTATAATTAACATAGTTTTTAAAGAAAATCGGGCATGACCCGTTCGCACAAGGTCAATATCACTGTTTAGTTATAAACCATGATTTGGAATGTAAAGTATATTTACAAGATAATTCTAAATAGTTACAACAACTATCATCCATCAAAGACATTAGGTGTCTATATGTACACATCTAAGTGTGTTGGTAGACAGACTACCCGAAAGTATCACAATATTAAATTAACTTTTACCGAATGTCAAGACTTCAATTGCGGTCCGTTTAAACTCTAGGACGAGGGTCAGCAATCACCTTGCCTTTACTAATCCACCTGAGGTATATAAAAGTGAGGGGTTAGCAAATAAAATTTGCTAAGTGAGTTACTAGATCGATATGGAGTGCAAAACATACAACATGTATAAATGTGAAAATGATTATGAAATGACAAGTGCAATATCTTTTAACAAAAATGGTGAGGGCATAGCCCATTAATTTGCATAGGTTACGGTGCATGACCCGCTAACCCGCCGTTGCCAACAGATGTGAATCCATGTCCAGCTGCGCAACTCCAACCAGCTTCATGACCGGCCACCTACCAACGAGCTCATGTGGTGTAGGAATTTATACGCACAAACACAAAGTAAGACGTTTAATAATAATAATGATAATCTGGATATCCAGTGAGACCAGTGATAAATGAGCATAGCTCACAATGAGGTAATCAAGAATAATCATATGAACATGAAATGAATAATCATCATGTGTAGCATAAAAGCCATGATATGTATGAAGAAGGTATCAAAGCATATCAAGATGCTGACGTGTATAATGGGGTATCAAATAAGGTATGTTGGCCATAGGCCATGATCAAGTAATGAACCGCCAATAGGGCAGTATAATAAAATCAGTGCAATGCATCATATAAGAGGATGATGCCAAATAGATATGCACAATGTCATTCATAAAATAAACATGTAATTATGTATGCAACACACACATCAATGCTAGAACTCACAGTACAGTAGGCTATAATAGCCTTTAATGCTCAATACGGTCAATAAGCCACTTAACGCCCCGAACCGACAACTGACATTTCTTTCAGCTCCAAACCTATCAAATAATGATATTCAAGGTATTCATTAGCTTATAATAGTATATCATAAGGTTTGGAAGTCATTTGAAGTGTTTAAGCGTTTTCGGTTTAAGTTTCCGAATTCACCGGCACCGTTGCGCCTTTTATCGTGTTTGATAAACTTTTAGATGAGCTTTGGTGTTATATAAATGTATAATTATCATGTAATGTATTTAAGTTATTTCACACAAACATGACTTTTCAATCGGTGTTCGTAGACGAAGAAATCAAGATGAAACGAAGAAACTTTTCTAACTTGCACTAGTTTAGTATTTTGTCCATAACGTTTTCATACGAACTCGGATTTAGGTGATTCAAGAGTCTAGACGAAGAGGACACATAGGGATACAACTTTTATCTTTTGAAAAATGGCCATATCTGAGAATGACTCTACGAGTCGACCCCAGAACTGCACAATCTGCATGCCGCTGCTCGAAGTTTTTCCTATTTCAGGCTCATTCCAGCCTCTTTAACCATTTCGAGACTTACTTTTATGCATTATTTAACTACTATAACATTATATAAACACTCCTTAACATTAACAACATAAGAATCAACTACTTCAATAATCAAATTCTTTGATAAATCCAACAATCACCAAAACCAAAACTTCAATGGATTTCTTGTGCTGAAATTTCCAGAAACTAATCAAATAGGTGGTTATCAATTATCTAAACATTGTAAGCACACTTATTTAGTTCCTATATAAGTTCATGGTATTGATAGCAATAATAGAAGGTGAAGCACATAAAGATTATCATACTCACTTTATAAGAGCATGAATGATTGTACCTTGAACTTGATAACTTGGTTGGACCCAATCTTGTGCTAAAATTTCCCAGCCAAATTTGCAAGGCTTTCTCCTGACCTAACTTTCTCTTGTCTAATTGTATAAGTTCAGAATTTTGATGGAGAGGAAATGAGGAAAAGAGGGCACCGATTGGGGCTTTTCATGGCCCTCAATTGGTCATAATTTTCCATTCAGCTCCCCTAAAGTCTTGGCAAACCACAGATTTTACCCCACTTCATTAATGTATACATTTTTAATCTCCCCTATGCATAGTGGACTTGCACCTTAAGCTTTAAGGCTTATACATAAAGGTATGGGGTATTTAAGTTCAAAGCAAGAAGCATATAGTACAAGGAAATAAAGCATATGGCTAAGATTTTAATTCAAGGCGTGATTGAATAATTAATTACAATTCATTTGACATTTAATTAATTATAATTGGTAACTTTATGATGAGAATATTATAACAAGGTATGAGTTAACCGGACCCAAATATGTACATAAGTCCAGTTTACCTATTTCAATCTTTACATATTGATTAACATAATAAATCACTCAATTCATTAGTTGAGTGTATACTTAGTAGTTTAATTATTATATCAATTTTGAGGATGTTACAGCAATACTTTTGCCCTTAAGGTCCTGAGAATAACATGCTAAATATGTTCACATAAAGTTGGCCAGCTCATAGGTTTACGCGACAAAGTTAGACATTGTATGCAAAGCAAAAGATTTCAGTGAGTTGTAAACAAAAACGAATCAATAGTTTGAAGTATTACCATAAGTCTCATGACCCGAAAACTTAACTTTTGAGTGCCCTATGTGGTATCAAACACCATAATACCAAGAAATGTCAAATGATTATGCATCCGTTTACAATTGGCGTGACCAACCCGGATAGGGGCATTAACCCAAATAGATCTATCCATAGTATTCACGTTTAGGAAGTAATTAACGATTAATGATTGAGGGCGGTAGTGAAGTGTAACCTTATGTAATACATAAAATGATTCAGATACTTGTGTCCATGGAAAAAGTTGAGCATGTATTCTCACCCCAAAGTAATACGAACAGTAAAATTAGGGGCTATGAAAACTCACCGTGATGGCAATTGTGATGATCGAGAAGCATGCTTGTAACTTCATTCGGAAGGACTTAACCGAGTCCTAAATGATATGAGAGACTTAATATGGCCTCTAAATGATAATATGCATGCAAGATGATTTTTTAACTTTAAATCATCCAACATAACAAGTCCATAAAAAAAACTCCAAAACTAATTGGACTTTGATATTTTTAATCATGAAACTACTATATACAAGGAATTTTTCAAGATAAAGAACAGTCATTTTTCAAGGTATTTTGGTTAGGGAAAAGGTCCGTTAAAAACCCATATGTAAGCGACAAATGAGCTGTTAGACTTTTCGGTTCCCAAAGAGTGTTTGGGGGTTCAAAACTCCGAATTAAATTACGAAATCTTCTAGACATTTAGTTAAGAGATAGATCTAAATTCCGGTAAAATAATCACCTCATTTTGTTAGGTTTTGAATTAGTTATGATTTTTCAAAGTTGATGTAATATTTCTGCCAAAAAATCCGAATTTCATAACCTTGCAACAATTTGTGATTCTTGTTATTTATTCAAAAAGCACATGTATAAAAGGGTTATGAAACAAATTTATATACCTTTTTTTTCAAAATATTTATGCCTACATTATGTGTTCATACATTTATAAACTCATTTGAAGAAACAAACTTTAAAACAAAAACTACTTGTTTATGAGTTTCACTTTTGATGAAACTTGTTGTTGGTTTTATATATTATTCAAGACATTCATTTAACTTATATAAGGAACTAATAGAGTATTGTTTACTTACTCTGATGAGAGAAAAGAAATCAAATGAGTAGAAGAAGTGACCTTGAATTGTTGTTGCACCAAAACTTCCTTGAATTTTGAAGAACAAAAGAAAATTAAAGTGTTTAAGTGTGTGTAGTGTGGCCGGATTTAATGAGAGGAAAAAGAAAGACTTCTTTGTAGTTTGCAAGTGTGGAAATGAGAGGATGATGGATCTCTTATTTATAGGAAAAGTTGGAGCCTTGGAATGATGAGAAAGGATGGAGTTGGAGGGTAAATCTCTCCAAGGATGGTGAAAAGATGGAGATATCTTGATGTAGATGGTGCATGGATTTTGTATTAAAAAATGAAAGTCAAATGTTGTGTTTGTAGCTCCTATGGCCGGCCCTATAGAGGTCTTGTAAAAGATTTTATATATATATATTTTTTATAAAAGTATTTAAAATTTATTGTTGTATACTTATGAAATACACTAGTTTAGTGAAATTGTTTTTGTCTTGCATAATTAAAGTTATGAATGATTGTTAATGTATAATTAATGTCAGTAATCTTAATTAAATTATGCAACATAGTTAATTCAATTTATGATGTTGTAATTTGATCGAATTAATTCTTTGTCGCTTCATCGGATCACACCGATGAAATTGTTTCGGTTTGTATGGAAATTCCTTATGAACTCACTAATCACTTTTATTAATTACTAATGACTATTGATTAAGTGACAAATGCTAACCTGATTTGTGCCGGTTGTTACAGTCTCCCCCTGTTAAGGGAATTTCGTTCTGAAATTTCTGTTTGATCTGGTTATCGCGTTCCCAGGTGAATTTGGGACCACATCTGGAATTCCATCTAACTTTGATAATGGGTATGCGACTGTGTTTAAATCACTTCACCTCACGGTCCATGATTTCTACAGGCTCTTCGACGAAATGAAGTTTATCATCAAGCTGAATCTCCTCTAATGGAATGACAGGTGTTTCATCGGATGAACACTTCTTCAGATTTAACACATGGAAAGAACTTTGCACGATGTTAAGCTGCGGTGATAGGTCTAACTGATAGGCTACAGGACCAATTATCTTCAGAATTTTGAATAGCCCGATGTAACATGGATTCAGTTATCCTCGTTTCCCAAATCGTGTCACGCCCTTCTATGGCGTGACTTTCAGCAGTACTCTTTCACCCACTTGAAATTCAAGAGATTTTCTCCTCACGTCTGCCTAACTCTTCTGACGATCGCGAGCAGGTTTTAACCGATTCCGTATCTGCACTATCTTCGGTGGTCTCGAGTATGATTTCTGGGCCAGTGACTTGACGATCCCCGACTTCGGCCCAAAAAGAGGTGATCGACACTTTCGCCCATACAGTGCTTCAAATGGAGCAGCCTTAAGACTCGTGTGATAGCTATTATTTTACGAGAATTCCACTAACGGCAAATGTGTACCCATCTTTTCCAAAAATCAATTACACAGGCTCGCAACATATCTTCTCGGGTTTGGATCGTTCTTTCACTCTGACCATCGGTCTAAGGGTGATATGCGGTACTCATGTCTAAGTTTATACCCAAAGCTCATGTTAATGATTGACAAAATCTGGATTTAAATCAGCTGTCTCTACCTGAAATGATTGAGACAGGCACTCCGTGTCTGGAGACGACTTCCTTGAGGTAGATTTGAGCTAACTTATTCATCTTGTTGGTCTCCTTGATCGGTAGGAAATGCACGGACTTTGTCACGTGGTCGACTATTACCCATATTGTGTCGTACCCACTGGATGTCTTCTGTAGTTTCGTTATGAAGTCCATGGTTATCCGTTCCCACTTCTATTGGGGAATCTCTGGTTGCTGCAGTAACCCGGATGGTTTCTGATGTTCTGCCTTAACCTTATAGCATGTATAACACTTGCTGACATATGTGGCAATGTCAACCATCATGTTAGGCCACCAGTACAGCTCCTTGAGGTCATGATATATTTTGTCGGATCCGGGGTGAATGATATACCTTGACTTGTGTCCTTCATCCATGACCAGCTTTCTTACTCCAGCAAAGCTTGGTTACCATGTTTTATTCATGAGGTATCGTTTCCCATTAGCCTTTATCTCGAACTGTTTGTCCATGCCTCTTAGGGCTTCACTATTCACACACACACACACACACACAGATATATATATATATATATATATATATATGTATGTATGTATGTATGTATATGGATTCCAAAGTCGAATTGTTAGCCATAAAATAGTGTATAATTAAATATAATAAAAGTCTATGTTCAATTTGTAAATAGGAATAGTTTACTTTGTGGGGAATCTTAATATCCTAGACTTTGAGGGGAGAATTTGGACAAATCCCAATTTAAGCTTAGGTATATATAGTATTTTTCTCCTAGGGTTTTGGAGTAGCCTCCACCCTAAGTGTGTGTGTTTTTAGTGTGAAAGTTCCTAGAGATTGAGAGCCCAATTTCTCTCTTTGTAATTTTCATATTCTTAATACAAATCATTTGGTTTATTGTATTCGAGTGCAAAATATACTGGGAATCAACGTTGTCAATTGGTATCAGAGCTAGAAGATTGGATTTCAACTTGGCAAAAACGTGTTCATCACAAAATCGTCAATGTTCAAACGGTTTTATTCTAAATCTCAAAATAAATTGTTCTTTCCGCTCCATTTTGATAGATCTGCGATTGGTTGATGATTATTAGTTAATTCCTATCATTATTTGCTAGTTTTCAGCGTGATTTGAGGGTTAATTTTTGGATCTAAGAGATATTTTATTCTTCACGCTTTTTCGATTTTTCATGGTGATTAATCAAAATTAATTATAGATTTGTAGAAATTAGAGATTGAAACTTGTTTAAAAGTTGTTTATTATTATTTTCGAGCATTAAGGGATCATTAATTGGGTTTTTACATCATTTGGAGTTGGATTTTTGAATTTCTGGGTTACTGTTCATCGTCTTCAACAGTATTAATTCTGCTGCGTTCTAAAAATTATGACTAAATCAAACTTCGGACCATACATCCGAAATTTGGACTTTACCTCGAACCATCTGAAACTCAGACCATACTTCGGACCTTACATCCAAAATTCGGACCATTCTTCGCACCAAACTTCAATCCATCCGAACTTGTGACTTTCAGTGCTTTGAGAGACCATAACTTTTGACTGGAACATCATTACAAGGCCATCCGTATGTCAAAACGAAGCTTGAACCGAGATCTACGATTTTAATGATTGGCAAAGCCTGTTCGGACAATTTTTGAGGCCTAATTCGACTCTAGAAAGAAGTTACAGACATTTTTCTAAGAAGCTGAAAAATCAACGTCCAAAAGCCACTTCTGATCCAAGTTTCACCAAGTTACCAACCTCAGATACATCTGCAGAGCTTCAAGATATATATCCTCAGACAATCTTCTGATCTTTCAACCTCGGACTAATTTGAAAAATTCGATCCTTCGCCCATCAAATTTCACATCAAGACTTTTGGCTTTCAACCAAAAGGAAGCATCTTTGTAGGGATGGCAAATGAAACCGAACCCGACGGGGAAAACCGAAAACCGATCTAATCAGGGCGGGTTCCCCTGAACTCGATTAAGGTAAACGGGGGATGGACGGGTATGGTGTTGATAATACCCGCTCCGTATACCCGATTACATAACCCGTTTAAATCCCCAAATACTCTGATTAATTTTTTAATAACAATATGCTATTTATATTGTATATATATATTATATATAAAAGATGAATATTTTTATCTATTTTATATATTATGCATAAAAATGATTATGTATAATTTAAAGAACTTATTTAATTATATATAATTTATTAAAATAATGTTTTTTTCGTTATCATTTGATAGGGATATGAATTTAATTTAATATTAGTATTGTAATTTTAAACACATTGACGTTTTAAGCTTAAATTATGAACCATGTCATTAAATTTCATATTATTGATTTATAAATGGGTTTCCCCGATTCCCCGCGGGTTTCCTCGCGTACCCGACGGGGATGTGATTTCCATTCCCCGGCCCGAAACCGCCCTGTTGTCATCCTTGCATTTTTGGATCCCCAAATCAACTTCGGATCACACACCATCAGAACTTTGGGTCTCTTCCAAACTTCGGATCATCCCTCATCAAGTTCGAAAAACAAGTTTTTGAACTCCAGATCACCTCAAACCAGAATTTTGGATTCATCAGCATCCGAACTTGTAAAGCTCCTGAGTTTTTCTAGTTTACAATCTAGAAGATTCACCTTTTGCACTCTACAATCATGACTCAAGGATTTTACACACATAAGAAGACCGTCGAGGAGGAGAAAGTTGATATATATCCAGTCTGTATCATGAACCACTCCAAACAGGTACAAAGTTCTTCATCTTCGTCTGATTTATCTGAAATACATTCCTTATCTTATTTTAATTCTAGTGATGAATTTGAGGAACTGCATGCTCAACTACATGAATTAAAGAATGAATTGATTGCTGAAAAAGAACAATCCACTGTGTATATAAATAACGGGTTGAAAGAGCACAATCTTGTAAAGAAATTCTTGCATGAAAAAGTCATGGCTGAGGATAGGAACACTTCACTTAAGAATCGTATTGATACAATCACTGAGGAAAAGAGTTCCTTGAAGTCTGAATTATCTGTTGTAATAAAACGTTATGAGTCTTTAAACGTTGAGAATCTAGAAAATGAGAGAAAATTCAAAATGATTGAAAAAGAGAGAATATGTTTGTACTCCCGAATCAAGGACCTTGATGATAAATTCTTAAAAAGGGGACAAACAGATCAAACCATTCATCTCAATCAACCAAAAGAAACTAGGTTTTATCATTCCAAAGAAGGAATTGGTTTTAAAAATCCTATGTTTTTGAAAAAGGGTCAAACTGTTTTACCAATGTTATAACGTGGGTGTGAATCAGTCTTTCATCAATCGACGGAAGATGCTTTAGCCCAGGAGCATGTTAATAGAAAAGACACAGAAAATAAGCAAATTCCCTTTGCCTATGAAAAGTTAAATGATAGGCACCCATACAAAGTACCAACACTTGAGGACGACTTCTTCGATAGCTATTCTAAAGCAGAGAAGAATGTTAAACCAGTTAAACACATTCCACATCCTTACATTCCAACTACTGTTCTGGAACACAAGATTCGTGTTCTGGAGGATGAGTTGAGGATAGCTTGTGAGGAAGCTACTGCCAGTCAGGATGCTCTTCTTATGAGTGAGGAAAGGTTTCCTAAAGAACATTTTGAACAAGCTGTTGAGTTGATGCACTATAAAGTGCGGTATAATGCTGTTTTAAAAATTTTAAACTCCAGCTCAGATGTCACAAAAACTATTCCTCCTGTGAATGTCCATATCTCTGAATATATTTCATCTTCTGATAAAGGTAAAACAAAAGTTGAAGTTGTTGTTAAAGTTTACAAAGGCGAGTGTTCTAAATCTTCAGAACCCCCGGTTTCCAAAAGGACTAAGAGTTTCTTAAAGTCCTCAAAGAAAGCTTCTCGCCCAGGAACATTCTCTAATTCTACGCCTTCTCAACATAGAAAAGCAGATTGTTTTGTTCCTACAGATCACGCAAGGAGGATTCCTGAATCTTTTGTGAAAATCGATAACAGTGTTAGTGTGCCAGGAAAGGATGTTGCGTGTAATCCTTTGAAATATTCTTTTTGCAATCTGTTTCAGTTATGTTCAAAAAATTTTCAGCGTGCTGCTCCTGAAATGACTAAGTTTGTACCTTAACAAGGATCTTAATGCTAATACAGATAATAAGTGTTCTTCAAATGAAACTACAGTCGAGAAATTATATATTGTCTACAAGAGATTAACCAACAACACTAATCAGTTAGGAGCCAAATATCACATTGTTTGGGTACCAAAGTCCGCTTAATTGTTTCGCAGGAATGATTTTTAATCACCTTAGAATAGGACCCACACTTCATTGGCAATGGCTTCTGAACACCTAGTTGAGGACCGGGACGTCAAATCAACACACAATGACTAGATTTGCTGCTTTCTGGAAAACTGTGTGTGGGTGTTCGACTTTGGATGCTCACGACATATAACTGGCAGGCAAGATCTTCTCTTATTTGTATCTTTTGAAGACGGCTCGGTTAAGTTTGATAACAATGGCGTCACACAAATACAAGGAAATGGAGATCTTGTAATGGACAACCTAAGAATTACTCAAGTACCTTACGTCCATGGTCTTGGTCATAACCAATTTTGTATTGCCCAACTTTGCGATGAATGACTTGAAGTATCATTCAAAGCAAAGAGATACACCATCCACTCTCCAACCGGTAATGAAACACTTGTTAAAACTCGGCGCTCTAGCCTCTACACCATTGAAATCTCCAAGGTCATAGTCAGTATGACAGTATGCCTGCTTTTTAAAGCTGACAATCTCCCCTAAGTGTATCTAAAAGGTTTGATCAAGGATCTCCCCCTTAGATATAGAACATGTTTGGTTGAGGCCTTTTTGAACCTAACAATCTCCCCCTATTTACAGTACTTGGGCTAAGGATGATTACACTAAATTTTCACTATGCATTTTTACAGTACAGAAGCAAATATAAATTTACAAATTTGGAGTAAAGTAAAAGTTTTGCATATGTACAATGAAAAACTGATCATAATCAACTGATGTTTACTGGCTAAGTACACTTAGTACTATACATCAACAAAAGTAGAAGTACAACTAATGTACTGTTTTTGTTGGGAGCAAACAATGGTAAGCCTGATCAACTAATAATCAACCTCCATTCTTCATCTGCACATAGCTTAAGTATAAACATACAGTTAGTGTAAGCTGTTACAGATGGACCATTCCTACTTTCTTGTTCAAGTCCTGCCAGGATTTCTTTCTTTGCAATATAGTCTTCTACTTCATCTCTGATGTAAAATAATTCTCTGCTTTGAAGCTCTCATTTTGCATTACGGGCTGCAAGCACAGTTAGGATGACTGCTCTCCATCTGACATGATGTTGATAGAAATGATTAAATTTGAAGGCCAAAAGCTGTTTAACATCAGATTTGTGTAATTCTGAGGGTCTTTGAAAATACATTTTCTTTGACAAGGGATCTATAAAGTATATACTTGACTCAGGTTCTTCAATATACATTCCCTCAATAGGTTCCACACCTCTGAGCATGTTGTGATTTAGTGTCACACCTCGATGCCCTCCTTGGCAACGACGCGTTACATCGCGGATCAAAGGCACAATCATAATGAACAACCTCTAAATGGAAAGTTTTCAAAATGCATAAATTATAAATATCGTTTTACAATCATAATAATAACAGAGTTCACTATTGCGAATATTAAAATACATGACAAAAGGGTTTAAGTTGTGAAAATAAATATCCGTAACGTTTGAAATATCTGGTGACTCCGTAACTTGAAAATCTTGCACAAATGCCATGAATGCAATACTTTTGCCCTTAAGCTCTTGAGAATAACATGCTGAATACGTCAACATATAGTTGGCGACCTCATAGGTTTACACGATAAAGTTAGACAATGTATGGAAAGCACAAAATTTAAGTGAGTTGTAAACAAAAACGAATCAATAGTTTTAAGTATTACCATAAGTCTCATGACCCCGAAACTTTATTTTTGAGTGCCCTATGTGGTATCCAACACCATAATACCAAGAAATGTCAAATGATTATGCATCCGTTTACAATTGGCATGACCAACCCGGATGGGGGCGTTAACCAAAATAGATCGATCCATAGTATTCACGTTTACGAAGTAATTAACGGTTATGATTGAGGGCGGTGGTGAAGTGTAACCTTATGTAATTGATAACTTTGATTCCCAATATATTTTGCACTCCGATACATAAAATCAAACGATTTGTATTATGAATATGAAGATTACAAGCGAGAAATTGTGCTCTCAATCTCTAGGAATTTTACAATAAATAACACACACTTAGGGTGGAGGCTCCTTTTTTGACTTCTCCTAAAATCCTAAGTGATTAATATTATTTATACCTAAGCTTACTTTGGGAGTTTGTCCAAACACTCACCTCAAAGACTAGGAAATTAATGTTCCCCTCAAAGTAAACTCTTACTATTTGCAAAGTAAACCTAGACTTTTATTATATTTAATTATACACTATTTTAGGGCTAACAATCTCCCCTTTAGTGTATAATTAAATATTTACGATTAAGTGCTATTTCACAAGCTTGAATTAGAAGAAATAAAATTTCTAACAATCTATTGATAACTTCGATTCCCAGTATATGTTGCACTCAAACACAATAATCAAACGATTTGTATTAAGAATATGAAGATTACAAGAGAGAAATTGTGCTCTCGATCTCTAGGAATTTCACACTAAAAAACACAAACTTAGGGTGGAGGCTCCTTTTTTGACTTCTCCTAAAACCCGAAGAGAACAATATTATTTATACCTAAGATTACTTTGGGAGTTTGTCCATAGAAAAAGTTGAGCATGTATTCTCACCCCAAAGTAATACGAACAAGTAAAAATAGGGGCTATGAAAACTCACCATGATGGCGAATGTGATGATCGAGAAGCATGCTTGTAACTACATCCGGAAGGACTTAACCGAGTCCTAAATGGGATGAGAGACTTAATAAGGCCTCTAAATGATAATATGCATGCATATGATTTTTAAACTTTAAATCATCCAACATAACAAGTCCATAAACAAAGCTCCAAAACGATTTGGACTTTGATATTTTTAATCATGAAACTACTATATACAAGGAATTTTTCAAGATAAAAAATTTCATTTTTCGAGGTGTTTAGGTTAGGGAAAAGGTCCATTAAAAACCATATGTAAGCAACAAATGAGCTGTTAGACTTTTCGGTTCCCAAAGAGTGTTTGGGGGTTCAAAACTCCGAATTAAATTATGAAAACTTCCAGATTTTTGTTAACACATAAATCTAAATTCGGGAAAAATAATCACCTCGTTTTGTTAAGTTTTGAATTAGTTATGATTTTTCAAAGTTTATGTAATGTTTCTGCCGAAAAATCCGAATTACACAACCTTGCAACAACTTGTGATTCTTGTTGTTTATTCAAAACCCACATGTATAAAAGGGTTACAAACACATTTATATACCTTTTTTTCAAAATATTTATGCCTACATTATGTGTTCGTACATTTATAAACTCATTTGAAGAAACAAATTTTAAAACAATAACTACTTGTTTATGAGTTTCACTTTAGATGAAACTTGTTGTTGATGATTATATATTATGCAAGACATATATTTAACTTATATAAGGAAGTAATAGAGTATTGTTTACTTACTTTGATGAGAGAAAAGAAATCCAATGAGTAGAAGAAGTGATCTTGAATTGTTGTTGCACCACAACTTCCTTGAATTCTTGAATAACAAAAGAAAATTGAAGTGTTTAAGTGTGTGTAGTGTGGCCGGATTTGATGAGAGGAAAAAGAAAGAGTTCTTTGTAGTTTGAAAGTGTGGAAATGAAAGGAAGATGGATCTCTTATTTATAGGAAAAGTTGGAGCGTTGGAATGATGAGAAAGGATGGAGTTGGAGTGTAAATCTCTCCAAGGATGGTGAAAAGATGGAGATGTCTTGATGTAGATGGTGCACGGGTTTTGTATTAAAAAATGAAAGTCAAATGTTGTGTTTGTAGCTCCTATGGCCGGCCCTATAGAGGTTTTATAAAATATTATATATATATATATTTTGTATGAAAGTATTTAAAATGTATTGTTGTATTTTCATAAATTCTTATGAAATACACTAGTTTAGTGAAATTGTTTTTGTCTTGCATAATTAAAGTTATGAAAGATTGTTAATGCATAATTAATGTCACTAATCTTAATTTAATTATGCAACATTGTTAATTCAATTTATCATTTCGTAATTCGATCAAATAAATTCTTTGTCTCTTCATCAGATCACACCGATGAAACTGTTTCGGTTTGCAAGGAATTTCCTTATGAACTTGCTAATAACTTTTATTAATTACTAATGACTATTGATTAAGTGAAAAATGCTAACCTGATTTGTGCCAGTCGTTACAGTCTCCCCCTGTTAAAGGCATTTCGTCCTGAAATTTCTGTTTGATCTGGTCTTCGCGTTCCCAAGTGAATTCTGAACCACGTCTGGAATTCCATCTGACTTTAACAATGTGTATGCGACTGTGTTTTAATTTCTTCACCTCACGGTCCATGATTTCTACCAGCTCTACGACGAAATGAAGTTTATCATCAAGTTGAATATCCTCTAATGGAATGATGAATGTTTCATCTGATGAACACTTCTTCAGATTTGACACATGGAAAGAACTTTGCACGATGTTAAGCTCTGGTGGTAGGTCTAAACGATAGGCTACAGGACCAATTATCTTCAAAATTTTGAATGGCCCGATGTAACAAGGATTCAGTTATCCTTGTTTCCCAAATCGTATCATGCCCTTCCATGGCGTGACTTTCAGCAGTATTCTTTCACCCACTTGAAATTCCAGAAATTTTCTCCTCACGTCTGCATAACTATTCCGTATCTGCACTATCTTTCGGTGGTCTCGAGTATGATTTCTGGGCCAGTGACTTGACTATCCCCGACTTCGGCCCAACAAATAGGTGATCGACACTTTCGCCCATACAGTGCTTCAAATGGAGCAGCCTTAAGACTCGTGTGATAGCTGTTATTGTACGAGAACTCCACTAACGGGAAATGCGTATCCTAGCTTTTCCAAAAATCAATTACACAGGCTCGCAACATATCTTCTAGGGTTTGGATCGTTCTTTCACCCTGACCATCGGTCTTAGGGTGACATGCAGTACTCATGTTTAAGTTTGTACCCAAAGCTCATTGTAATGATTGCCAAAATCTGGATGTAAATCGACTGTCTCTATGTGAAATGATTGAGACAGGCACTCCGTGTCTGGAGACGACTTCCTTGAGGTAGATTTAAGCGAACTTATCCATTTTGTTGGTATTCTTGATCGGTAGGAAATGCGTGGACTTCGTCAGGTGGTCGACTATTACCCAAATTGTGTCGTACCCACTGGATGTCTTCGGCAGTTTCGTTATGAAGTCCATGGTTATCCGTTCCCACTTCTATTAGGGAATCTCTGGTTGCTGCAATAACCCGGATGGTTTCTGATGTTCTGCCTTAACCTTGGAGCATGTTAAATAATTGCTGGCATATGTGGCAATGTCCACCTTCATATTAGTCCACCAGTACAGCTCCTTGAGGTCATGATACATTTTGTCGGATCTGGGGTGAACGACACACCTTGACTTGTGTCCTTCATCAATGACCAGCTTTCTTACTCCACCAAAGCTTGGCAACCATATTTTATTCATCAAGTATCGATTCCCATTAGCCTTTATCTTGAACTGTTAGTCCATGCCTCTCAGGGCTTCACTCTTCACATTTTCATCCTTAACAGCTTCCATTTGCGCATCATGAGGCAGGAAGGTCTGACTGAATGGTCATGATCAGGGCTTTTACTCTTAAAGGCTTAGCTCGTCCCTTTCGGCTCAGAGCGTCGGCAACCACATTAGCTTTCCGGATGATAACGAATTTCACAATCTTAGTCACTCAACAATTCCATCCAACGGCGCCGCCCCATATTTAATTCTTTCTGGTTCAAGATGTGTTGGAGTCTCGATTCGTGTATACAGTATACTTTGTAGTGTACAAGTAATGTCTCCAAATTTTGAGGGCAAAAACTACTGCTCCTAGCTCTAAGTCATGCGTTGTGTAATTCACCTCGTGACACTTAAGTTTCCGTGATGCATAAACTATGACCTTATCTTTTTGCATCAACACACATCCCAACCCATTGTGTGAAGCGTTGCAGTAGACTACAAAATTCTCGCTTCCTTCGGGTAAGGACAAAATTGGCGCACTGCACAATTTGTGCTTTAACAACTGGAATGCTGTCTCTTAGTCATCACCCCAATCATATTTAATGTCCTTTTGGGTTAGTTCTATTAGAGATCTGGCGATCTTTGAGAAGTTTTCGATAATTCGCTAATAATACCCGACAATACCTAGGAACTGACGTATCTCAGTGGGGGTTCTAGGAGTTGCCCATAAATTGATGGCTTCTATTTTCGTGGGGTCGACTTGGATTCCTTTACTATTGATCACATGACCGAGAAATTTTACTTCTCCTAGCCAAAAGTCGCACTTTGAAAGTATGGCATACAGTTGATCTTTCTCCAACAACTCCAAAATTAGTTTCAAATGTTGCTCATGCTCCTCCTTGTTTCTTGAGTAGATTAAGATATCGTCTATGAAAACAATCATGAATTTGTCCAAGTACGGTTTGCACACCCTATTCATAAGGTCCATGAATACTATTGGTGCATTGGTTAATCCCAATGGCATTAATTTGAATTCATAATGACCGAATCGGGTTCTGAAGGCTGTCTTTGGAATATCCTCCTCGCGAACTCTAACCTGATGATAACCAGACGTCAGGTCGATCTTCGAATAGAAGCTTGACCCCTGGAGTTGGTCAAACAGGTCATCGATCCGCGGGAGAGGGTACCGGTTCTTTATAATCAGTTTATTTAGTTCCCGGTAGTCGATTGTAAGGTCTTGACTTTACACAGATCTATCTAGACGCGACACCGTCAACGAGTGCGGAATCCTCGTTAACGGCTTGACGGAAACAACTCTCACACGGAACACGGAGACTATCACAACGCTGTACGGACGACGACGAACGCACCTACGAGATGATTCTCTCCGAAACAACACTCACAAAACTGATAAACTCGAGATCGCCCTTTTGCTTAATCTCACCCGAATTCTGCAAAAGTTTACTAATGATTCGAGTTAATCCCTAATTATAGTGGCTCATTCGAGTTTGTCATGGGCCAAACTCGAATCAGGCCCAAGGCCCATTCGAGTTTGTCCCCTTGACACTCTCGAATCTGCCCTATAGATCATATTCGAATTTGCCATAAATTCGAATCCCATTTACTAGTGAATTCGAATTTATTCTAAATTCGACTTTCACATATTAAACCTATATTTGAACTTATGTTTTTAACTTATGCTTGAATTTATCTTTGAACTTTATGTTTGAACTTCTTGTAATACATTACATCAAGTTCAAACATACAATCAATAACTATCAAACATATATAAACACATATATAAACACATATATCAAACACTCGTTAATACCCAATACTTTGTTATATTACTTGAACCAAAATGCTAGATCACTTAGACTGCTATCGTCACACAGGGTGTACCAACAGACTCCCCCTTGACGATAGCTTCTAACTAACTATTTACATTTTGATTAAGTACTAGAGCTGTATATACTACTTCCTGCGTATATACCTGCATCTATACATACTCTGACTACCTTTTGGAACTTTCTGGCTTCAGATCTCCATCCTTCATGAAAGAAGATATGCTGATCATGTAGCTTCTTCAGATCGTCCTTTGATAGGTTTATCAGGTGTAGAGGATCATACACTCGCAAAATCACTTTGTCTTCAGTATCCTCCATTATTGCTTCAGCAGTTTCGTCGTCGACATACCACCATTTCATGTTGCTTAAAACGTTCTGTGGCATCGACTTCATTGGCACCCTTCTCAAGCACTTGACAGGTTTGTACACCATTTTTGCCCATGGCTTTCCAGTATGAGGATCTATTCTCGACTCATCCTCAACTCTCCTTCCTGATCTCGGCTTGATTCTTTCAAACTTTCCAGATCTACCCTCTCTTCTGATTATCTTTGCTATCACTTCAGCATAAGGGTCATTTCCAATATTGATCAATTCTTTCCAGGCTAACTCCTTCACTTCTACCTTCGGCAATGTGTTAAATACTTTAAGCTTGCGCCTCAGGTACTGGAGTCCATCTCTCCTCTTCAGAATAAAAAGCTGCAGTTCTCTGTCGAAGAACCATCTGATAATACCTCCAGAGAGATTTTCTGCACCTGAATTCCTCATCTTCTTCTTCATTCTTGGCTCAGTTTTCTTCTCTTCCTTACGGAACCACAGATTTAACAATTCAGCTCTGCTTGGCTCTCTTTCAGCCTCCTCCAGTTCTAAATCATTTACCGAAGCCAATTTGACGTCATCAATATCTATTACATGTTGATCATTTTGCTCATATTGTTCTGTGACAGGCTGTGATTGAATGATTACTTCATTTACATTGTCATCTTCATCTATCACAACCTCCTCATCAGACTTCCAATCAGCAACGTCTTCCGGTACAAACTCTCCTTCTTCCAGATTCTCTATATCATCTTCAAAATCAAATTCAAGTTCTAGAGGATCTTCATCAATGTCCATCAATGCTTCGATCATCTCACGTACTTCACTTTCTGAGACCTTTGATGAACTAGCCTCACCTGTTGCAGCTCTCGACTGACCTGGCTCCCCCTGAACTTCAGCATGCTGAGCAGCAGAAAAATCTACTGGCTCATTATCTCTTTGCGCGCTGGGATCATTGCCGTCATCATCACCATCCCTGGGCAGCTCTTCTTGATCCCGGCAACTTGTCTCCCCCTGAGCCTTTAGGTTTTTCAATAATTGCTCAATAAGGGAGCGCATTGATCGTATCTCAGCTGCCTGATCGGAAACAAAGGTTTTGAGCTCTAAGTTTTCTTCTTCGATCATGCCCATAATTTTCTTTAACTCAGCATTCTCGATGTCGATATGTGCATTATGCTTCTGTATTTCGCCGAGAGCCTTTGTTAAACCAAAGATTTGGACTTGTTGGAAGTCGACTTTGCTTTTCAGCTCAGAAAACCGTTGGTTGTCCATGAAAGTGGATGATGAGGATGGTATGGATTGTATGGGAGTTGGAATGATTGGCGATGGAATGTATGGTTCAACAGGTGGTGGTGTTGGTGGAATGGTTGTTTGAGCGGGTGGAGGTTGAGGTATTTCTGGCTGGGAAGCAGAGGCCGAGGAAGCTCCCTGCATGAACCTATGGCGTTTGGCCCGTTGCCTATGTACCAAAGGTGCTACCTCTTCTTCTTCATAATCTGAGTCCTCTGACTCCTCTGAAGCTCTTTTCCTCCTAACTTCTTCATCAGTCACAACTAACCGAGAACCGTATGTCCCTATTTGGATGGACGAATCTTCAGCTATAGTTTCTGGAGCCTCAACCTCAATCTCTTCGGTTTCTTCAGAATCAGAGGTGGTAACGGCTTCGCCTTCTTGCTCAGGTTGATAGTCCTCTATTTGTTTGAACACATCAACTTCTCCTTCTGGAGGCTCCAATATATTTCCAACTAATTCAGCCGTTATTTCCTCATCAGCATTCGGACCTGCTGCCCAGATCTCTTCCAACGTTTGAAATATCGGATTAGATTCAGACGGTGCACTCGAAGGTCCAGCCTCTTCTGGCTCTTGAGGTTGGCTTGTAGAAGGCCTATCTGCCTGAATTTGTGTTACGGATGGCCTTTGTCTTCTCCTCTGTGGTTGAGGGCGTGGTTGTTGCTGTCGCTGTTGCTGTGGCTGTTGCTGTGGTTGCTGTGGCTGTTGAACTTGCACCTCCCCTGCCTAGTTGGCATCTTCAGGAGCTTTAAAATTTGGATCGATTACAGCACCAAACAGTGGTCCCTCCACTGGGATAGCCAACCTTCCTCGATGAGAAGAGCAGTCGGCAAATATTCTCTTGTCGATGACCGCAACGCTCTGAATATCATTAAGCTGTGGCAGATTTGGCAAGAAGTGCCTGATTAGCATCATCATGAAGCGAGGGTAAAGCAGAAATCTTTCCCGTTCTGGAGCTGTTATCTGATGAACAAACTCTGAGAAGAACATCTCTGAAAAACTGAATCTTTGATTGTAAACTAAGGCAATCATCCCTGATTGGATCTTTGACACAATATAATCAAAACCAGCTTTCTTCGCAGCAAAACAGACCATGCACACATGCGCTAGATATCGCCATTGGCCAATAAGCCCACTTTTCATATATGATGACTTAGTAACATCCAGACTATAGCCCATTCTTACAAAGGCGGCCTGCCTGATTGATAGTTGGAAGTCAATAGGCCCATCCTCCTGCTCTTGAGTGTCTAATTGAAGCACTTGAAGTAGAATGTCCGCTGAAAATACCAAAGGATTACCAGCAATCCTTGTCCTTAAAACTGTCGGAGTGACAGTACAATCTAATTGCAGATGGTCATAGAACTGACGCACATAAGGAATGACGATCTGGATATTGTGAGATAGCGCATACGAGATTCTGGACCCTACCAAGAAATCCACCATCTGGCGGAAGGCTTGCACTTCAGGAATAGCATGCTCAGGAGAAATGACCATGTTATGCTTTGGAACAAAAATTCTGTCCGCCATTTCTGCACATTATAGCAATTAAAATATTAGAATTAAAAGGAAATAAACTTGTTTAAATTCAAATTTGTTTTATTTTGAACTTGTATAAGAACAAAATCCAACACTTATGAATTTCTACAAGTTTAGTTAAAATTTTAATTAAATAATTCAAAAATAATCAACTCGAACAACAGATTCGAATGAACATCTATTCGAGTTTAATGACCCATTTGACCTATTCGAGTTTAATGACAAACTCGAAACTGGCCAAGAACAAACTCGAAGGAGTCGGCCACCATCATCACAAAAATCCAAGATTTTAACCATGTTAGACTTAGAAAATCACATCTATTAGTCCTACTAGGTTCTAATCAATGATATTTGTAGTTAATTTGACTTTTCACCGGTTCAAAGTTTGTAATTTTGAAAAACAAACTTTCTACCAATATCCAGATCGTCATTCCTTATGTGCGTCAGTTCTATGACCATCTGCAAGTAGATTGTACTGTCACTCCGACAGTTTTGAGGACAAGGATTGTTGGTAATCCTTTGGTGAATTAGTCCTAATCACTTCTTTTGGTCCACCTTTCACCGGTAATTGTTTCACAGCTTGTTTTGGTGTAGCCTGCACAGTTTTCTCGGTATTCTGAGAACTACTGGTGCTCGCCACACTTGTTGAAGGCTTAGTTTGTGTTGGCTTCCCTGTCTTACGTGTAATGTCAACTTTCCTAAGCGGACAGTTAGAAGCAACATGCCCCTTCTCATGAAATCTAAAGCAAGACATCTTGTCAATGGACTTCTTGTGTGTGCCCTTAGACTTAGGTGTCTCACTAGTGTCTGGTTCTTTTTGTGCATCTATAGTGACTAGATCATCATCCTGATCATTAAAATCAATTTTATGTTTTCCTGCAGGTGTTTCACTAGAGGAAGACACAAATTTGACTTTCTTAATCTTGACATTTGTATCAGTCACCTTAGGTGTATTTTCCTTTACCGGTTCAGACACTGGTTCAGGTATTACCTCTAAGTCTACTGATTTCTCAATTTTCTCCTGAGGTTGAGGCACGTAGTTGTCATTAAATGGTGGAGGAATCTCATGAAATCCTAGACCTACAGGCTTTTTAGTTTGGCGTCGAGCATCTAAAACTTTTCCTAGGTTCAGACTTGAGTTCCTAAAATTTTCTAGTTTACTATTGGCCTCAGCTACCTTTACCTTAGATTTAGCTAGCTCTACTTCTTTGATCTTAAGATCTTTGGTCAAAGCCTGTACATGCTCATACATCAGTTCTAATCTAACACACTGCTCACTCAGCTTGTCTTTTAGAACTATGACATCTTGTGCATCAGCCTTAAGCTTATCCCTAAGATCTTGCTTAATATCAATCAGGCTAGCATTATCTGATTTTAATGATTCATTTTGAGCAGATATATTTTTATGTGATTCTAGTACTAGATTCAACCTGTCGTTAGAAGTAGCACATAAAACACATATTTCATGGAAAAGAGAGAAATTCAGACTTACCTTTGTATGATCTGATTCGACGTTGGCCATCTGAGCGGCAAACTCCAAAATTGTCTGATCATCCGACTTCTCCACCCACATCGGACTGCTTTCTTGTTGACTGTTGTCCCTTGTGCTCTGCTCTTCTCCTTCACACCCACTCTCGGTAACTTCAGCCATAAAGGCTCTAGCATTAGATTCAGGATGTGTGCTCCAGTCGTAAGTACCGTCCAGCTGTCTGTCTGATGTGACGTTAGATAACAGACTAGCTATGTTTGCTTGACTGGATGATGTGCTCGGAAGATATCTCGGTTGAGATTGGTTCTGATACTGTCCATGAGACTGATTCTGCCCTTGGTAATTTTCTACATTCGGTCTCTGACACTCTCTAGCAAAGTGTCCTAAGCCTTGACAGTTGTAGCATTTGACCTTGGACTTATCAAAGCCAATCCCTTTGTTATTCATACTCAAGTTTCTTCCCGTGCGTTTGATGAATTGCTTAACCCGTTGGGTTACCATGGCCAGTTGCCATTTGAGATCCATTTCCTCGAGGTCATCAGGGTCTACCTGATCATAATCTTCATCCCAGAGTGCAGGATCGTTTATTTTACCCTGAACGCAGTTTCCATACGCGGCCACAAATGAAGCCAACAAATTCAAATGTTCTTCGGCCGATTTAGCGCTCATGGGCATCTTAGAGTAGCCCTGAGATGTTGATGCCGGTGTTGCCTGATGTTGCTGTTCTTCCGGTATACCAAACCCTAAGAAAGCTCTATTCTGTGCGTCTTCAGTCTCAGCTGGTGACGCCGTTTCTCCCGTGAAAAAGGCTGTAGCTGTCTTCATGTCGGCTGCTAGTGAAGGTTTTGATTTTCCAAAATACATGGCTGGATTTTGGACTTGTTCATAATCTGTTTCTGCCTTCACTAACTCGAAGTGATACGCCCTCAGCGTTCCCACTACATCCTCCAGAGATTGAGTATAGTATTTATCTTCATCAAGCTTATTCATGGCCACGTACATCGCCCATTTGGCCGGTAAAGCATCAAGAAGCTTATTATTCTTTTCTGTGTCGCTATACTCAATGTCATGACTTTCTAGCTCTGTCAGCAGATGATAAAAGCGTGTCATGGTGTCGTCCAGCTTTTCATCCTTCAAAGCCTTGAAGATCGCAAATTACTGTTTAAGCAACTCCATACGCTTCCTCCGAACCCTCGGATTACCCTCACACCTCTTTCCAACGTCTCCCAAAGCTCTTTCGATGTCTTTTGATTGCGGAAAGTGTGCAGTATGTCCTGAGGTAACACCATTCGTATGATAGCGTATGCGCGGTTCTCAGCTTCAAACAGCTTTTTGTCATCGTCCTTCATTTTCGAATACGTGACAACCTTCTGTCGCCCTTCTATCTCAGCGGTCGGTGGAATGTATCCCTCGTCGATACAAATCCACATACGCATGTCGTTGAATCGCACAAAATCGGCAAACCGATCTTTCCACCAGTAATAGTCTTCAAGTTTCATCAGCTTAGGCGGAGAATTTGCTTTTCCGACCTCATGATCCATTTCCAGAAACCGTTGAAGATTTGTCATTGTTTCAAAGGTAATTGATAACTTAATTAATTTAATTCGAAATTAATTTAAAATAATTCTTTCGAATTTAAGTAAATTCGAATATAATTAAGTTTAAACCTATTTGGGATTAAATTCGATTTAAGTTCTTAAATTCAATTAAATTCAAAATGGGTGGCAAATTCAAAAGTCTCCAAACTCGAAGGTCCAAGAAAACTCGAACCACAGTCAAATTCGAACTCCAGTCAAACTCGAATGTCCCTATTCGACTCTAGTCCAAACTCGAAGCAAACTCGAAACAACTAAACTCGAAAGCACTCTTTAGCAAACTCGAAAGGAGCGAATATTTGGTTAGACTCGAAAATAAGCAAAACCCTAATGACTCCTAACAGATTCGAGTGCCGCAAATTCGAGAAACGGCTAATACCTTAATTTTTTTACGTTTTGCAGATTAAATCAATATTTTTACAAAGAAAAATATTGATTTCGATCAAAAACGTGAAAAACAACAAAGTATTTCCCGGATTCCAATTTGATAAGCTCGAAAAATCCAACAACTTGTGAGATTAACCGTCCAAAAGCGTAAAGAAACCTAGGATGTATCTTTATGAACACGAAGAACATGAAGAACACCCCTTAGGCTCTGATACCACTTGTAAGGTCTTGACTCTACACAGATCTATCTAGACGCGACACCGTCAACGAGTGCGGAATCCTCGTTAACGGCTTGACGGAAACAACTCTCACACGGAACACGGAGACTATCACAACGCTGTACGGACAACGACGAACGCACCTACGAGATGATTCTCTCCGAAACAACACTCACAAAACTGATAAACTCGAGATCGCCCTTTTGCTTAATCCCACCCGAATTCTGCAAAAGTCTACTAATGATTCGAGTTAATCCCTAATTATAGTGGCTCATTCGAGTTTGTCATGGGCCAAACTCGAATCAGGCCCAAGGCCCATTCGATTTGTCCCCTTGACACTCTCGAATCTGCCCTATAGATCATATTCGAATTTGCCATAAATTCGAATCCCATTTACTAGTGAATTCGAATTTATTCTAAATTCGACTTTCACATATTAAACCTATATTTGAACTTATGTTTTTAACTTATGGTTGAATTTATCTTTGAACTTTATGTTTGAACTTCTTGTAATACACTACATCAAGTTCAAACATACAATCAATAACTATCAAACATATATAAACACATATATCAAACACTCGTTAATACCCAATACTTTGTAATATTACTTGAACCAAAATGCTAGATCACTTAGACTGCTATCATCACACAGGGTGTACCAACATTGATGCACATCCGGAAGGTTCCATCCTTCTTCTTTACGAACAAAATTAGAGCTCCCCAGGGTGAGGAACTCGGTTTGATAAACCCTTTATCTAAGAGCTCTTGCAGCTGGTTGAACAATTCCTGCATTTCTGATTGGGGCTAAACGGTATGGAGCTCGAGCCACTCGTGCCGCACCTGGCACTAAGTCGATTTGGAATTAGACTTGTCTTGTTGGTGGGAGTCTAGGTAAAACTAGAAAGACGTTGGGGTAATCACGGACAATAGGAATATCTTCGAGCCGCTTATCCTTCAGCTCCATCTCCGTCATGTGGAGTAGGATTGCCTGACAACCCTTTCGTAGACATTTTAGGGTCCTAAGGATGGAGATGATGCTTACTTTGGCGTTTTTTCCTTTCGCCTTGCATGGTTAGGATCTTCTTATTGGCCAAGGGTATGCACACTGTCTTCTTGTCGCACAAGATTTCTGCATGGTTTTTCAATAACCAATCCATGCCTATAATCACATCAAAACTCCCCAATTTGACGGGCATCAAGTCTATTTCAAAGAGTTGACCTACTAATTATAAGGAGATCCTCAAATTATATTATTTGTTTTAGATGTCTTACCGTCAGCAACCTCTATAGCATAAGTGGCATCTAACGGTATAAGAGTGACATTTATCTGCTTACTAAACTTAGTGGATATAAATCTCCTATCAGCTCCAGTATCAAACAGTATGAATGCATAAGAGTTGTTGACAAGAAACGTACCCGTGACCACGTCGGGATTCTGCCTAGCCTCTCCACTTCTCATGACGAAGGCTCTTCCTTGAGCTCCCCTAATATTCTTCAATTTCTGGTAGTCTTTTCTGAAATGCCCCACATCCGCACTCAAAACACCCTTTCTGGGGCCTGTTGTTGGTTCCGGAGTTGGAGACTTTGCAATCTTTCGTCAAGTGACCTTGTCTCTTACACTTCCCACATGGATTTCCACATTGACCCGTGTGATGATAGTTGCACTTGTTGCAGTTTGGTTTATTGCTGGTATAACTCTTCTTTGATTCAGTCCCTTCCACATAGGCCTTTATCGTTTCTTACTTCTTTTGGGGATGTCCAGAAATTTCCCCCGAGCGGTCTTCCCATTTCCGTTTGTTATCCGAAATCTTGGCAGCCGCTGCCCCCTGGCGTATTACTTGGTCCACTAAGTTTTGTGCCTTACAGATGGCATCCTAGATTGTTGTTGGATTCAAGGAGGTTACATTTCCTTTGATCTGGGAGGAGAGTCCCCAGATGTATCGTTCGACCCTCTTGTATTCTGGAGTGACCATTCCGGGGCATAGTAGGCTCAACTAATGAAAACGATTTGTATACCCGACGATATCTTTTCCTTTCATCGACAAATTCAAGAATTCAGACTCCATTTTCTGCAGCTCACTTCTGGGACAATACTCGTCAGTCATCATCCTTCTCAACTCGGCCCATGGGAGTTGATTTGCCGTGTCAATCTCGACTGACTTGCACATATGAGTTCCACCACGTGAGACCACTATCTTGTAGCGTGTGAGTCGCGAACTTCAGCTTTGTAAGGTCTACCTAACACAGATCTATCTAGACGCGGAACCGTCAACGAGTGCGGAATCCTCGTTTACGGGTAGACGGTAACAACTCTCACTAGGAACACGGAGACTATCAATAAGCTGTACGAACTACGAAAGACGCACCTATGAATTGATTCTCTCCGAAACAACACTAACACTGATGATAAACTCAAAATCGCCTTTTGCTTAATCTCTCTCGAATTCTGCAAAAAAGTCTGATAATTTTTCGAGTCTATCCTTAATTATAGAGGCTAATTCGAGTCTGTCATGGGCCAAACTCGAATCAGGCCCAAGGCCCATTCGAGTTTGTCCCTTTGACACTCTCGAATCTGCCTAAGAATGCACATTCGAATCTACCTAAGAGACTCATTCGAATCTGATCTAGATTCGAATCCTGGTCCTTAGAGTATTCGAATTTACTCTTTCACATATTTAACTAAGTATTGAAACTTATGTTTTCAACTTATGCTTGAATTTATCTTTGAACTTTATATTTGAACTTCTTGTAATACGTTACATTAAGTTCAAACATACAATCAATAACGATCAAACATATATAAACATATATATCAACCACTCGTTAAAAACTCAATACTTTGAATATTACTTAAACCAAAATGTCAGATTACTTAGACTGCTATACTACTACCTGCGAATATACCTGCATCTATACATACTCTGACAACTTTTTGGAACTTTCTGGCTTCAGATCTCCATCCTTCATGAAAGAAGATATGTTGTCCATGAAGCTTCTTCAGATAGTCCTTTGACAGATTCATCAGATGCAGAGGATCATACACTCTCAAAATAACTTTGTCGTCTTGATCCTCCATGATAGCTTCAGCAGTTTCATTATCAAGGTACCACCACTTCAGGTTGCTCAAAATATCTTGAGGCATCTTCTTCATTGGCACCCTTCTTAAGCATTTGACAGGTTTATAAACCATTCTGGCCCAAGGCCTTCCCGTATGAGGATCTATCCTTGATCCATCCTCTACTCTTTTGCCAGACCTCGGTTGGAGTCTCTCAAACCTTCCAGATCTCCCTTCTCGTCTGATTATCTTGGCGATCACTTCATCATAGGGATCATTTCCGATATTGATCAACTCTTTCCATGCTAGCTCCTTCACCTCTACCTTCGGCAATGTATTGAATACTTTAAGCTTGCGCCTCAGGAATTGGAGCCCATCTCTTCTCTTTAGAATAAAAAGCTGCAGTTCCCTGTCGAAGAACCAGCTAATAATACCTCCAGAGAAGTTTTCTGCTTCTGGAATCCTCATTGTCTTCTTTATTTTTGGCTCCGTCTTCTTCTCTTCCTTGCGGAACCAAAGATTTAGCAATTCAGCTCTGCTCGGCTCTCTTTCAGCCTCTTCCATTTCTGAATCATCTACCGAAGCCACTTTGATGTCATCAATATCTATTACATGTTGATCAGTATGCTCATATAATTCTGTGACAGGCCGTGATTGAATAATTACTTCATTTACATTGTCGTCCTCATCTATCACAACCTCATCATCAGACTTCCAGTCAGTAAAATCATCTGGAACGAACTCTCCTTCTTCCAGATCCTCTACATCTTCTTCAAAATCAAATTCCAAATCTAATGGCTCTTCATCAATATCCATCAATGCGTCAATTATCTCACGCACTTCACTTTCTGAGACCTTTGATGAACTAGCCTCACCTTCTTTAGCTCCTGATTGACTCGGCTCCCCCTGAGTCTCATCAGCCTGAGCAGCAGAAAAATCTACTGGCTCATTCTGTCTTTGCGTGCTGGGATCATTGCCATTGTGATCATCATCATTATCATCATCATCCCTGCGCACTTCTACTTGATCACGACAGGATGTCTCCCTCTGAGCCTTTATATTTTTCAGTAATTGCTCAATCAGGGAGCGCATGGATCTTATTTCAGCTGCTTGATCAGCGACAAAAGTTTTCAGCTCCAAGTTCTCTTCCTGTTCTTTGTCCACAATCTTTTTCAGGTCGGCATTCTCATTATCTAGATTTGCGTTATGCTTCTGAATTTTACCGATAGCCGTTGTCAGGCCAAGAATTTGGATCTGCTGGAAGTCAACTCTATCTTTTAGCTGCAAAAACCTTTGATTGTCTACGTAGGTGGATGAGGTGGATGGAATGGATTGTATTGGAGTCGGAATGATGGGTGATGGGATGTACGGTTCAGCATGTGGTGGTGATGGTGGTATGGTGGATTGAGTAGGTGGAGGTTGAACTGTTTCAGGCTGTGCAACTGAGGCGGAGGTAGCTCCTTGCATAAAACGATGACGCTTAGCCCTTTGCCTTGTCACTAATGAAGCAACTTCTTCTTCTTCGAAATCAGAGTCATCAGACTCCACTGTAGCTCTTTTCCTCCTTCTTTCTTCTTCTGAAGAGGACACGTCATTACCTGTTTGCTCAGGTTGATATTCATCAACTTCCCTAAGCACATCATCTTCTCCTTCCGGAGGCTCTAGCAATTCTTCAACTAACGCTGCTGATATTTCTTCAATTGCATTTGGACCAGCTTCCCAAATCTCATGTAGTGTTTGACATAACTGATCGGATGTCGGAATTGATACTGCTGGTGTACTTGATGGTCCAGCCTCTTGTGGCTCTTGATGTTGGCTGGTAGAAGGCCTACTTGCCTGAGTTTGACTCACTGTAGATCTTTGGCGTCTCCTCTGTTGCTGAGCACGCGGTTGTTGCTGCTGCTGTTGTTGTGGCTATCGAAGCTGAACTTCTACTTCACCTGCCCAATTGGCATTATCTGGTGCCACAAAGTTCCTGTCTATAACTGCCCCAAACAAAGGTCGCTCGACCGGGACTGCTAGCCTTCCTCTGTGCGCAGAGCAGTCAGCAAAAATCCTTTTATCAATGACCGCTACACTTTGAATCTCATTTAGCTGCGTTAAATTATGAAAAAAGTGCCGGATGAGCATCATTATATAATCAAATCCCGCTTTCTTGGCCGCAAAGTGCCGGATGAGCGTTTAATTTGATACGATATAATCAAATTGTAACAACCTAACTTTGGTCGATTATGTAAAATGTGATTTTGAGATAACAATGTAATTTTTATTACATTATTATGTGGCAATTTAATTAATTATGAAATTATAAATTAAATTATATTTGAGTTATGAATAATTAAAGATGATTAAATTTAAAATATATGTAAAATACAAAAGTTTAGTGGGTTAAATTTAAATATGATAAATGTGATATATAAAAACAAATTTAAAGATCAATTAAGATCATTAATATTAAGACTCTCTCTCTCTCTCTCTCTCTCTAATCTCTCTCTACACGTACGGCTCATCCAAGAAATCATCAAGATTGCTCATAAATTCACATTAATTGAAGAATTTATTCAAGAAGAAGTTACAAGGAGTTGCAATCAACATCAAATTACAAAGAATTTGAGGTAAAATTCACTTTTCATTTCGATTCTTATAGTGTTTGGTTCGGTTTTGTGAGAAACCGATACCAAGGTTTAAAATGATAAGATTTTTTGTTGCATGTATAGGATTCTGATTAAGTATGATGAATTAAAATATATAAAAGTTATAGAAACAAAAATCAGAGGTTTGATCATCCAAATAGTTATGAAATCTGAATTTTTATGATAAAATGTTCTTGACAAAAATGATCATTTTTGGATGATCTTGATCAAATAATGATGTTTTTGATAGGGAAATTAGTATAAAATCAATCTAATAATGATATTACAACAATATAAAACATTGCATGTTAATATACATAAGTTTTGGGAATTTTTGTGAAAAATCCGTATGAAGATATTCAAGAACACCAAGAACAAATTTCTGGAAAATTCTAAGTCATTGAGTCCGAATTCGGTTAGAACCGAATTCAGATGAGGTGCTCAATTCGGATCCCATCTTGAATTCGGAGCCCACTTCGAATCTTGCTTTGATCCTAATTCGGACTGATGCTAATTCGGACTTGTCCCAATTCGGGTACTACTTCGGATAAGGCTAATTTCGGATGGTTCCATTTCTATTTTGATCCTAATTCGGATATCTTGGTCCGAATCCGGATGAACCATTTCGGATGGGTCCGAACCCGGGCTGAGCCGAATCCGGGTCCCCAATCCGGATGGATCCGAATCCGGGTTGATCAAAATCCAAATATTATATTTTGAAATTTTTAATAGATAAATGATTATATACATACATATATGAGATTATATGTATATATATAAAGAACTTTTGAGAATTTAATATGAATGAAAGAAAATAGATGAATGATCAGTTATCAGAATCAGATGAAAATAAAGAATTTAAAGACTAAAATGATGATGATAAAGATGATGAAATTGACATGATATTATCATGATAATTCTGGACACGTTCAGTTAACAATCTGAACATTGATTTAAAGACTTAAAGACTTAAAAGCGGGTCAAAGACTTGGTTTGACAGAGAACAAGAATTGACAAAGATAAAATCCTGAGATAACTCAGGTGGCAGATTTTTATATCTGTTTGATAAAGACCCAGACCAGTGAGTTATAGATATTCAGATTGAACATGTTTAAATTCCGGTTGAGATATATTGTTGATGTTAGATTTATTGACATTCATTTTATCAACTGGATTGAGACCTGTGCACACCATGGTTGGGTGTTGCCCAGTGAATCATGATAGCTATTTGATTATCATTTCATATTGCATTTAAGATTTCTTCAGACATTGCTTTATGATTCATTGCTATCATGACTTCTATGACTTAAGCTTTCATTATTGATCAGACACTTGATAGATTTATTCAGCTTGACTAGCCTTGATGGTCTATTGTTCTAGACCTGGCTATTTCACCAGTTTTTATGAACTTGGTAATGAACTCCGATGTTCCGCCATATTGACTTACTGGTAGCTAGCCCAGTATGTGGCTGATCCCCACGATTTAAGCGTGAGTGTGGCCTGAACATCTTCCAATTCAATGATTCTATGTCTCAATCATGAGGGCTGTAGCGGCAGCCAAGACATATCACGCTAGACTAATGATCCGCTTGACACGCATGTTAATATTGAAAATCTATAAACTCACTAAGCATTGCTTACAGTTGCTGCATTATAATTTTACAGGTAAAAGCAAAGGAAAGTCACCTGCTGGACCTAGCTCTTAGGTCAATTAACGAGCAAGACAGAAGTATCATAGACCACTACACAACAAATCCTTTCGGTACTGATTGGAAGACATCAATTGTTGTGGATTTTGGGTAGATTTAATATGATTCTATGATGTAATGACTAGATTAGATGTTACTCTTTTATAACTTTAATTTGAAATATGTAATCTGTATAACCTAAATCCTAATCTGTATGTACATGTAATTTAATTTTCCGCATTATAATTACCCTATCTTAGTATGGTTGATATCGTATTGCAATTTGTGGGACCTAGACTCTGAGGACTGACCCGGAAGGGGAGGTCTTCACAGGATGGTATCAGAGCCCATAGTTTGAGTGAATCAAGTGTTACGTGAGTATACTTGGTCTCAACTGAAGCAATACATATGTATCAATCATTTAGGTGGTTTGAACTGAGATAGGATGTACAGACTATTAGGATGGGAAAAAGGGTACATAGATCTAAGTCTATAAACTGATAGTTAATTGATTTTAATTTTCAGAAAAGATGTCAGGATCAGGTGACATACCAAACATGACCCCACAGCAAATGTTTGAAATGATGCAACAACTATTAGGCCAACACTTAGAACAACAAAATAAGACGATGCAAGAACAGTTTCAGGCCAGAGATGAGGCCGAAGCTAACAGACGTGAAGATAAAAGAAATAAGCGAAAAGATAAACAAGTCCAGAATGATGAATCTGATTCTGATAACACAAATCCTGAAACCCAAATTGCTCAGCCAAAAGGCTGCAAGTTTAAAGATTTCAAAGCTAGCGGTGCATTGAATTTTGAAGGAACAGTTAATCCGATTCAGGCAATGGATTGGATTAGCCACACTGAAGAAATCTTCAGGATTTCTGATTGCTTAGACTCCAAGAAAGTGAGTTATGCGTCCGCGTTATTTGTCGGTGCTGCCCGAGCTTGGTGGAAGACTCAGAGGAGTATCTATGGAGAGGAGGTGATTCAGACTTTAGAGTGGAATCAATTCCTAGACATGTTTAACGCGAAGTATTGCCCGATCGATCAACAAGATAAGATGGAAGTTCAATTGATGCAGCTGACTCAGGGAACCAAGACAGTTGACGAATACGAACACGAATTCTCACGATTATGCGGTTATTCCTCGTATCAGGTAGCTACAGAGGAGAGAAAAATGAATAGATTTCGCGTAGGACTTAACCCTAAATATCGACATCCGATGAGCGCGATCAAATACAAAAGTTACTTGGAAATGGTAGAAGCAGCTAGACAAATCGAGCGAGGTTATTTAGAATACGGCGATCAGCTCTATGCTCCGTCTACTAACCCGATGAATCCGTCTCTTCCGAAGAAACAGCGATTTGGCAGATTCTTTAAGCCAAATAAGTCACAATCTCAACAATTCCATCAGCAAAGTTCACAGCCGAAAGCTCAAGTTTATTCCCTAACGAACGAGCCACGATTCTGCAAGCGATGCAGAAAGTCACACATGGGGTTGTGCAATCCAGAAGATGTTACTTGTTTTACGTGCAACATGATCGGTCACAGCAGTGAAGAATGCCCACAGCAGGGACGAGGATGTGCAAAATGCGGGAAAAGAGGACACTTCATGTATCAGTGTCGCAGCGGGCAACGATGTCAGTCGCAATTATCAGCGGGAGGGTCTACAGTGAAAAGTTCTGCTGCAACTCCGACAGCAAGGACACGTGCATTTCAGATAACGGCCAAAAAAGCAAAGGAAACCCCTGATGTAGTTACGGGTATGTTTTTACTTAACTCCATTCCTGCTCGAGTACTATTCGATTCCGGTGCTAGTCGTTCCTTCATATCAACTTCTTTCGCAAAAAGATTATGCAAATTTCCATCGAAGCTTCCTGTAGTACTTGACATTGAGACAGCCAGTAACAATTATGTTATGGCTGATTCTGTTTACCGTAACTGTACTCTGCTTGTTGATAATATCGTGTTCAACCTTGACCTTATCCCGATTCCGTTGAAAGAGTTCGACGTCATCATTGGCATGGACTGGCTAACAAATAACGAGGCTACAATCATCTACAATCGATGAATCATCAGAATCAAGTCTTCAGACGGCCGAGTATTGGAGATCAAAGGCGAGAAGCGTAAAGGTGCTCACTGCTTTATTTCTATAGAGAAAGCTCATAAATATGTATCTAAGGGTCATGAATCCTATCTGTGCTATGCTCTATCTGAATCCAACTCTGAAAAGAAATCTCTGTCTGATATTCCGATTGTCTGCGAGTTCCCAGACGTCTTTCCTGATGACATTTCCGGAGTGCCACCGGAACGTCAAGTCGAGTTCAGTATTGACTTGGTTCCTGGTGCGGCTCTTATTGCCAAAGCTCCTTACAGACTTGCATCTGTAGAAATGCAGGAAATGTCAAAACAGTTGCAAGAACTGTTAGAGAAGGGTTTTATCCGACCGAGTTCATCTCCGTGGGGTGCACCTGTTTTATTCGTTAAGAAGAAAGATGGAACTTTTCGAATGTGCATTGATTACCGCGAGTTGAACAAAGTCACAATAAAGAACAAGTATCCCCTGCCCAGAATCGATGATCTGTTTGATCAGTTACAAGGAGCCAGCTACTTTTCAAAAATCGATCTTCGTTCTGGGTATCATCAATTGAAAGTTAAAGAAGAGGATGTTCCGAAGACAGCCTTCCGTACAAGTTATGGTCATTACGAATTTCTCGTAATGCCGTTTGGCTTGACAAATGCACCAGCGGCGTTCATGGATCTCATGAATCGTGTGTGCAGACCTATGTTGGATAAATCAGTTATCGTGTTCATAGACGATATTCTGATTTACTCCAAAACGGAGGCTGATCATTCTATTCATCTGCGGCAATTGCTAGAGTTACTGAGAAAAGAAAGACTCTACGCAAAATTCTCTAAGTGTGAATTTTGGCTCAGACAGGTATAATTTCAATTATATATGTCTTGAGCTATTTCCTAAGTATTCTTTGATTTACATCAGAACTTGAATTTCTACTTCGATTTTTATAGATTCAGTTCCTTGGCCATGTTGTTTCTGGCGAAGGGATTTCCGTTGATCCTTCTAAAGTCGAGGCCGTTCAGAAATGGCAAACGCCTCGTAATGCCTCAGAAATCCGAAGTTTCCTTGGATTGGCCGGTTATTATCGGCGATTCATAAAGGATTTCTCAAAGATTGTTGTACCTCTAACGATGCTAACACGAAATAATACTCCTTTCGTTTGGTCCGATAAACAGCAAGAGGCATTTGATATTCTAAAACAAAAGCTTATTCAAGCGCCGATCCTAGCCTTACCAGAAGGCAATGATGATTTTGTCGTTTACAGCGACGCATCTGGTACTGGCTTAGGATGTGTTCTAATGCAAAGGGGAAAAGTCATTGCTTACGCTTCAAGGCAATTAAAAGATTACGAGAAAAGTGCACCAACTCATGATCTTGAGTTGGCTGCCGTTACCTTTGCACTGAAGATCTGGCGTCACTATCTCTATGGGACTCGGTGTTAGCTTTACACCGATCACAAAAGTCTAAAACATCTTTTCTCTCAAAAGGATCTAAATATGAAACAGCGTCGGTCCTTGGAGCTTATCAAGGACTATGATTGCGAGATCCTATATCATCAAGCTAATGTTGTCGCGGATGCTTTGAGTAGGAAAGTTTATCCAGAAAGGTGCTGCTATGCCCTAACTCCTGTAGTATTCTCTTCTGATCTTATTGAAGACATCAGAGTTGCTCAAGCTGAAGCAATGAAAGAAGAGAATCTCTGTTCTGAAAGTCTTAAAGGGCAATTACAATTTCTAACTCTGAATCATTTGGGACTTCACTGTCTCAAGGGAAACCGAATCTGGGTTCCTAAGTATGGTTCAATTCGCAGCACTCTTCTCTCTGAAGATCGTCAGTCCAAATTATTTGTTCATCCTGGCAGCTCAAAGATGTACTTCGATCTGAAAGCTGACTACTGGTGGCCAGGAATGAAGAAAGACATCGGTAAATGTGTTGAAAGCTACAGAGTCTGTCAGATGGTAAAGGCAGAACATCAGAAGCCCTTCGGGGATATGCAACCACTGCCAGTTCCTGAGTGGAAGTGGGAGCATATAACTATGGACTTCATTACGAAGTTGCCTAAGACCAAAAGACAGCACGACTCCATCTGGGTAGTCGTGGACCGATTAACGAAGTCAGCTCACTTCATACCGATGAAAGAAACATACTCCCTCGATAGATTGGCACAGATATACATCACAGAAATAATTTCTCGTCACGGTGTGCCGAAATCTATCGTTTCTAATCGTGATAGTCGTTTCACATCTAGATTCTGGCAAGCTCTACAAGACGGGATGGGTACTCGGATCTCTATGAGTACTGCTTATCATCCTAATGCAGATGGCCAGAGTGAGCGTACTATCCTAACTCTGGAAGATATGCTTCGCGCCTGCGTTCTTGATCTAGGTGGTAACTGGGATGACCACTTGCCTCTGGTCGAATTCTCGTATAATAACAGTTATCATTCAACGATCAAGATGGCTCCTTTTGAAGCTTTATATGGAAGAAAGTGCAGAACTCCCACCTATTGGCGCGAAACAGGTGAATCGCCAATAGCAGGACCTGCCCTTCTACAGTTGACTCACGAGAAGATTCAACTTGTTAGAAGAAATATTCTTGAAGCTCAAAGCAGGCAGAATTCATATTATGATAATCGACACAGATCAATAAGTTTTGCGGTTAACGATTGGGTGATGCTGAAAGTATCTCCAATGAAGAATGTGGTAAGATTCATTAAGCGAAACAAGCTAGCTCCGAGATTCATCGGTCCGTTCAAGATTGTGGAAAAGATTGGAAACCAATCTTATCGTCTTGAACTACCAACTGACTTAGCTGGAATACATCCTGTATTCCATGTCAGTCATCTGAGAAAGAGTTTAGCAGACGAAAGAGAAGTGCAGATACCACACGTTAACTTGCAAGTTGATGAAAAGCTTAGAGTGGTCGAAGAGCCGGAGTGTATTCTGGACTCGAAGACCAAAAAGCTTCGAAATAAAGATATACAAATGGTGCTTGTCCAGTGGAAACACCACAAAGGTTCGCATCAGTCTTGGGAATCGAGAGATATTATGAAAGCTACATATCCAAGTCTGTTCGAACATAGCTAACTTTGGGGACGAAGTTTGTGCGTGGTGGAGCCCATTCTGTAACAACCTAACTTTGGTCGATTATGTAAAATGTGATTTTGAGATAACAATGTAATTTTTATTACATTATTATGTGGCAATTTAATTAATTATGAAATTATAAATTAAATTATATTTGAGTTATGAATAATTAAAGATGATTAAATTTAAAATATATGTAAAATACAAAAGTTTAGTGGGTTAAATTTAAATATGATAAATGTGATATATAAAAACAAAATTAAAGATCAATTAAGATCATTAATATTAAGACTCTCTCTCTCTCTCTAATCTCTCTCTACACATACGGCTCATCCAAGAAATCATCAAGATTGCTCATAAATTCACATTAATTGAAGAATTTATTCAAGAAGAAGTTACAAGGAGTTGCAATCAACATCAAATTACAAAGAATTTGAGGTAAAATTCACTTTTCATTTCGATTCTTATAGTGTTTGGTTCGGTTTTCTGAGAAACCGAAACCAAGGTTTAAAATGATAAGATTTGTTGTTGCATGTATAGGATTCTTGTTAAGTATGATGAATTGAAATATATAAAAGTTATAGAAACAAAAATCAGAGGTTTGATCATCCAAATAGTTATGAAATCTGAATTTTTATGATAAAATGATGTTCTTGACAAAAATGATCATTTTTGGATGATCTTGATCAAATAATGATGTTTTTGATAGGGAAATTAGTATAAAATCAATCTAATAATGATATTACAACAATATAAAACATTGCATGTTAATATAAGTAAGTTTTGGGAATTTTTGTGAAAAATCCGTATGAAGATATTCAAGAACACCAAGAACAAATTTCTGGAAAATTCTAAGTCATCCAACCGAATTCGGATGAGGTGCTCAATTCGGATCCCATCTTGAATTCGGATCCCACTTCGGATCTTGCTTTGATCCTAATTCGGAGTGATGCTAATTCGGACTTGTCCCAATTCGGGTACTACTTCGGATAAGGCTAATTTCGGATGGTTGCATTTCTATTTTGATCCTAATTCGGATATCTTGGTCCGAATCCGGATGAACCATTTCGGATGGGTCCGAACCCGGGCTGAGCCGAATCCGGGTCCCCAATCCGGATGGATCCGAATCCGGGTTGATCAAAATTCAAATATTATATTTTAATATTTTAATTAGATTGATTATATACATACATATATGAGATTATATGTATATATATAAAGAACTTTTGAGAATTTAATATGAATGAAAGAAAATAGATGAATGATCAGTTATCAGAATCAGATGAAAATAAAGAATTTAAAGACTAAAATGATGATGATAAAGATGATGAAATTGACATGATATTATCATGATAATTCTGGACAGGTTCAGTTAACAATCTGAACATTGATTTAAAGACTTAAAGACTTAACAGCGGGTCAGAGACTTGGTTTGACAGAGAACAAGAATTGACAAAGATAAAATCCTGAGATAACTCAGGTGGCAGATTTTTATATCTGCTTGATAAAGACCCAGACCAGTGAGTTATAGATATTCAGATTGAACATGTTTAAATTCCGGTTGAGATATATTGTTGATGTTAGATTTATTGACATTCATTTTATCAGCTGGATTGAGACCTGTGCACACCATGGTTGGGTGTTGCCCAGTGAATCATGATAACTATTTGATTATCATTTCATATTGCATTTAAGATTTCTTCAGACATTGCTTTATGATTCATTGCTATCATGACTTCTATGACTTAAGCTTTCATTATTGATCAGACACTTGATAGATTTATTCAGCTTGACTAGCCTTGATGGTCTATTGTTCTAGACCTGGCTATTTCACCAGTTTTTATGAACTTGGTAATGACCTCCGATGTTCCGCCATATTGACTTACTGGTAGCTAGCCCAGTATGTGGCTGATCCCCACGATTTAAGCTTGAGTGTGGCCTGAACATCATCCAATTCTATGATTCTATGTCTTAATCATGAGGGCTGTAGCGGCAGCCAAGACATATCACGCTAGACTAATGATCCGCTTGACACGCATGTTAATATTGAAAATCTATAAACTCACTAAGCATTGCTTACAGTTGCTGCATTATAATTTTACAGGTAAAAGCAAAAGAAAGTCACCTGTTGGACCTAGCTCTTAGGTCAATTAACGATCAAGACAGAAGTATCATAGACCACTACACAACAAATCCTTTCGGTACTGATTGGAAGACAGCAATTGTTGTGGATTTTGGGTAGATTTAATATGATTCTATGATGTAATGACTAGATTAGATGTTACCCTTTTATAACTTTAATTTGAAATATGTAATCTGTATAACCTAAATCCTAATCTGTATGTACATGTAATTTAATTTTCCGCATTATAATTACCCTATCTTAGTATGGTTGATAACGTATTGCAATTTGTGGGACCTAGACTCTGAGGACTGACCCGGAAGGGGAGGTCTTCACACAAATCCCGCTTTCTTGGCCGCAAAGCACACCATGAATACGTGCGCCAAAAATCTCCATTGCCCTATGAGTCCACTCTTCATATAGGATGTCTTAGTAACATCCAAGCTATATCCCATCCTCAGAAAAGCAGCCTGCCTAATATTTAGCGGAAAATCTATAGGTCCAGACTCTTCCTCCTGAGTTCCCAGCTGCAGATCCTGACGTAGCATATCAGCAGAGAATACCAACAGCTGTCCTGCTATTCTTGTTCTTAGAACTGTTGGGGTGACGGTACAATCAACTTGCAAATGCTCGTAAAACTGCCGCACATATGGAATAACGATCTGAATGTTATGGGATAATGCGAACGAAATCCTAGACTCCACTAGGAAATCCACCATTTGACGAAAACCCTGCGCTTCATGGATATTATGGTCGGGGGGAATGACCATATTATGCTTAGGCACGAACACTCTATCTGCCATGTCTGCACAATAGATAAAATATTAGAATTATTAAAAATGAATAAACTTGTTTAAATTCAAATTTGTTTTATTTTGAACTTGTGTAAGTACAAAATCCAACACATATGAATTTCTACAAGTTTAATTAAAATTAAATTGAATAATTCAAATAAATTGACAAATTCGAAGAAACAGATTCGAAGAAACTCTTTTTCGAGTTTGATGACATATTCGAATGTAATGACCTTCTCGAGTTTACTGACAAACTCGAGAGTGGTCTTGAACAGATTCGAAATTGTCGTCCCACATCATCACCAAATTCCATGATTTTAACCATTTTGGACTCAGAAAAACACATTCATTAGCCCGACTAGGTTCTAATCTCAGACATTTGCATTTAATTTGACTCTTTATCGGTTCAAACTTTGTAATTTTGAAAAACAAGATTTCGACACATAAACCTTCAAAAATTGGTGATTTTGGATTAAATGGTGAATAAAACTACTTAAATCTTGTACAAACCAGTTGTTTATACCTAGATCTAGGAGTAGAATCGAAAACACAAGCAAGAAACTCGACAAATAGTTGTTTTTATTGAAATCGGCAAACTCGAGCAGATAGATTCGAAATCGCTGGATAGATTCGAAGGCACAGATTCGAAAACAGATAGAGTAATGACGATTACTGTTAACCTATTTATAACACCTACCTTCGAGTCTATGGCCACTTTCAAATCTACTGACAGATTCGAGATCACCCAATTTCGAGCTTAACCTAAACTCGAATTATCCCTGAAACTTTGAAAATTTCGAAAATTTTGAAGTAAAATGAACTTTTTCAATCTTAAGGTGTAACGGAATAAACTATGCCAATTCTTTTACCCTAAGCACAAGATTTTCATGCAATGTTTATTTTATTCAACTATGAATGCACCCTCAGTAATTTTTGACCTTTTTCCTAAGTAAAAATAAAAATAAAATAAAATAAAATAAAAATAAAAAAAAATTTTAAAATTTTGAACAAAAATTTAAGTTAAACTTAAACTACACTTATTAAAATTTACAACCTATGCTAAACACTTAACAAATTATTTTTGATGAGCATAGTCAAAGAAAGGTTCAATCAGATAGCGGTGTCAGATACGTACTTTCAGTACTTAAACTTTCAAACTTGGGAATTTTTGATTCCTTTGATTGTTTGTCGTGAAATACCCATTTAGCCGATTGTTGGTATTTACCCCTTTAAACATGCTACATATCGGAATATCCCTTGGCATTTTTATTTATCATGAAATTATCTTACGTGACTCAGACATAGACATACTTTTATGATCAAGGCATACAGACAAAGATCCTAACTTGTTGGTATTTGCAAACTTTCTTTAAAAGACAAACATCGGACACAGGTCTGTATTTTCATACAACAAAGTGTCTTAGTTTGACTTAAGGTTTAATTTTTAAAGCTAGCAAGACAGCGATGACAGGTCTGTACCGACGTACAACAAAGCGACTTATCTTGCTAACCCGAATCAAAACAGAGGCAACAGGTCTGTACTTACGTACAACAAAGTTACATGTTTTTGACTCTCAATTTTGTATGATTTTTCTATTCTTTCCATTTTAAGATGTATTTGATGTTGCTATACATCCCCAGAAAGTTTGCATACCTCATTTAGACTCAAAGTTTGTATGTCATGTACATAAAAATTAAGACCGATTGGTCATACATCTAAGTTAGCGACACGTTTGACTTTTTCTTGACTTTTTTATTAGCCTTGGGACTCCCTATATGTATTATGCCTACCAACACATCAAACTAAAGTATAACGCTTAGAATTTTAGGTGTATTATGTGTGAAAGCCTAAACACTTAGAGTTTGTAACGACTGTGCTAATTTTCGTCACTTTGAACCTATGCATCTAAGACTTAACTCTTTTTCTGATATTCTCTTTTTTTGAATTTTTTTTATGGTTTTCTTTCTTTTTTCTTTTGTTTTTCATAAGAAATAGCAATAAAAGAAGATAACCTACTAACTTACTAAAAATAGAAACTATCCTAATTTAGCAGACTTACTATAAAAAGAAAAAAATACTACAGCTATAAAAGGAAATAAACTTCTACTAAGGTCAAATTACTCTGGGTTGTGCATTCCATTTAGTTGAATTAAATATTCAAACCGTGACTTATCAAAGGCTTTGGTAAATAAATCAGCATTATTATCGTCCGTTGCCACTTGTACCAATTTGATTAAGTTCTTTTCAGCACAACCACGAATAAAATGATGCGTTATGTCTATGTGCTTTGTTTTACTGTGTTTAACTGGATTATTAGTTATTGCGATAGTAGACTGGTTATCTATCCTAATAGGAGTTTGAGTGTAAGCCAAACCGTAATCCTGCAATTGTTGTTGTATCCACAGAACTTGTGAGCAGCAACTACCAGCAGCAACATACTCGGCGTCGCACGTTGACACGGCTACCGACGTCTGCTTTTTGCATTGCCAGGATACCAGTCTCCCTCCTAGGAATTGACAACCTCCAGTTGTTGATTTGCGCGTCAAGCTGCATCCTCCGTAATCAGAATCCGTGAACGCCTTCAACTCTAGATCTCCCTCCGCGTGATACCAAAGTCCCAGCTTCGGTTTCGACTTGAGGTATCGTAGAATCCGCTTCACAGCTTTCATGTGCATCTCCTTCGGATTAGCTTGAAACCTAGCACAAATACACACAGCAAACATGATGTCAGGTCTTGAAGCAGTTAAATACATAAGTGATCCAATCATGGCCCGATATAACGTCGGATCCACGTCGGTATCACTTTCAGTACCCGGTCTGAGATTGTGATTCACTTGAATCGGCGTGCTGAAATGGGCAGTCAGTTTCGTTCCTTCCATCTTGAAGCGTTCCAATATGTCATAGACATACTTCGTCTGATGGATAAACATCCCTTCCTTCTTCTGGTCAACTTGTAACCCCAAAAAGAAATTTAACTCTCCCATTGCACTCATCTCGAATTTCGACTTCATCACCTTCTCGAAATCTTTGCACATTCATTCGTCTGATGATCCAAAGATGATATCATCAACGTACACTTGTATCAAGATGAAGTGTTCTCCCTTCCTCTTAACGAACAGAGTACTATCTATCCTACCCCTTTCAAACCCGTTCTCTAATAAATGGTTGGATAGAGTCTCGTACCACGCCCTTGGTGCTTGATGCAATCCATATAGAGCCTTATCTGAACGATATACTCTATCTGGATATTTTGGATCTGTAAATCCGGGCGGCTGTTCTACATAAACCAGCTCCTTCACTTTCCCATACAGGAAAGCACTTTTCACATCTAGTTGATATACCTTAAAGCCCTTGAAGGAGGCAGAAGCTAGAAACAACCTAATGGCTTCCAGCCTTGCTACTGGCGCAAACACCTCATTGTAATCGATTCCCTCCTCTTGGTTGAAACCCTTTACAACTAACCTAGCCTTGTTGCGAGTGACTATACCCCGATCGTCTCTTTTGCACTTAAAAACCCATTTGGTTCCTATGGCAACTTCCCCTCGAGGTAATGGAACTAACTCCCACACTTCTAGTTTCCTAAACTGAGAGAGTTCTTCCTGCATCGCTTCAACCCAGGAGTTATCCTTTAGTGCCATTTGCACATTTTTAGGCTCTACTTGTGAGATGAAACAAGAATAGAGACAGGATATGCCTCGGAGTCATTTATCATAGACAACAACACAGTGTTGTTATTTAAACTACTCCTAGTCCTCACACCCTCGTTAGGATTTCCTATGATGCTTTCTATAGGATGGTTCTTGTTGATCCTAGAGGTCTCTATCTCGTCAAATCTCAGATTATCTCCTAAGTTAGATCCTATTTCACCTAATGGGGGAATATCCTCAGATTCTACATTTTCCTCCTCATGGACATTTTCCTCAGAGTTGGAACTTTTTGCCTAAGTCTGATTCTCAGTAGAAGGTGCTTCTGGATCAGTGACTTCTGGAGATCCATCTTCAGTTGAAGTAGGCTCGGATGTGGATTGAAATGTAGTCCTCGGAAAGGTATGACCTTCGTCATTCAGATGTAACGTCACCATGTCCTTTTCGATTGTACCTGCATTATCATCCAAAGGAATGTTAAATGACTCAAATAATTTATCATAGTCAAAAATCCAATCCGGACCTGTTTGGGGTTCATGTGTATAACTTATGACTTCAATGTTATACACAATTTCCACTGTACCATTTGTTTTGTTAAAAACTCGTTTGTTTGGTGAGTTCGGCACATAACCTAGGAAGTATCCTTCGTCAGCCTTTTCACCAAACTTCGGTTGATGTTTTGTACGCAATAACGTGCATGGTACCCCAAACGGTTCGAAGCCAGTTAAATTAGGTGGCCGGTTATTCAAAATTTCATAACAGTTTTTGTTCAAAGATTTGACAGTTAGGACCCGGTTTAAAATATGACATGCGGTATTCACTGCCTCCCCCCAAAACATGGTAGGAAGCTTTGAATCCAAAAGCATAGTCCTAGCTGCCTCAATCAATGTCCTGTTTTTACGTTCGGCCACCCCATTTTCTTGAGGCTCATATGGTGCACTAAACTGATGCACTATGCCCTTTGAGAGGCAGTATACACTAATTACAGTGTTTTTGAACTCAGTTCCATTATCACTACGAAGCCTTTTAACCCGTGTTCCATAGGAATTCTCCACTTGGTCTAAGAACCCGATGAGCTTTGAAGCCGTCTCGTCCTTTGTACCTAGAAAGAAAACACAAGAAAATCGTGAGTAATCGTCAGTGATAACTAAAAAATACCAACTACCTCCTATACTCGTTTTGTTGATTGGTCCGAAGCGATCCATATGCAACAAATCGAATGTAGAGGTTATGGAGTTCTGAGTCTTGGACTTGTGTGTCTTCTTATGTTGTTTGCCCTTCTTGCATGGTAGACACTTGTCCTTGAATAGAAAACTCTTCATAGGCACACCTTGCACCAATCCATGTTTCGTTATATAGTTCATTTTTCTTAGGTGCAAATGTGCCATGCGTCTGTGCCACAACACTGATTCCGTCTCAGAAGCTTTGGATAATAAACAGATTGGCCCCATCGAAGTCTCCGACTTGTTCATATCAAGCATGTACAAGTCATTCTTCCTTGGTGCCCGCATCAATATCCACTCTTCAGGAATTTTGAAACCCGGTTTTAGCACTAACGCCTCAGTGTCAGTGAACAACATTGAATTCTTCTTGTCAAAGATTTGAGATACACTAATGAGATTGTGAACCAGTTTATCAACATGATAAACTTGATCCAACTTGATTTTCCCATTAGTGACCACTCCGGTACCCGTGATGTTTCCTCCCTTGTTTCCCGCAAATGATACAAATCCCCGATTCCCACCCTTGAAGTCTGTAAGGAGACTTCTTTCCCCTGTCATGTGCCTGGAGCATCCACTGTCGACGAACCATTTGTTGTTTGGACCTGTGGTGATCTCCTGCACATGAAAGAAAATAGGTTAGTTATCACGGGGAACCCAAGCCATAACTGACTTGGTTATACCATTCTCGTCCACATACTTAAACTCTTTCAAATACCCATCTCGCCTTTCAGGTGACTTGGGTCGTTGAACAGGAGTTTGTTGTGGTGCCGAGTGATGTAGATTCACTCTCTGCCTTTGAGTAGGCATTTGTTGTGGAGCTCTTCAATAATTCCGATTATATTGCATTTCAGATTGTGATCCCTGAGCTCTAACCGGTGTGTGATGTCTAATAGGAGTATGTGACCTAACCGGAGTGTATGTTCTGCTAGGTGTTGTGCTCCTATATTGTTGTTGAGGTCCAGACCTAGATTGATTTAAGACTCGATTCAGTGAATTAGTCCTAACCCCTTCCTTTGGTCCAACCTTTACCGGTATTTGTTTCACAACTTGTTTTGGTGCAGCCTGCACAGTTTTCTCGGTACTCTGAGAACTACTTGTGCTTGCCACACTGGTTGAGGGCTTAACTGGTGTTGGCTTCCCTGTCTTAGGTGTAACTTCCGTTTTCCTAAGCGGACAGTTAGAAGCAACATGCCCCTTTTCATGACATCTAAAGCAGGACATCTTGTCAATAGACTTCTTGTGTGTGCCCTTAGACTTAGGTGTCTCACTAGTGTCTTGGTCCTTTTGAACATCTATTGCGACTGGTTCATCGTCCTGATCATTAAAATCATATTTATGTTTTCCTGCAGGTGTTTCACTGGAGGAAGACACAAATTTGACTTTCTTAACCTTGACGGTTGTATCAGTCACCTTAGGTGTATTTTCTTTTACAGGCTCAGATATAGGTGCAGGTATGTCCTCTAAGTCTACTGATTTTTCAGTTTTCTCCTGAGGTTGAGGCATGTAGTTTGCATTAAAAGGAGGAGGAATCTCATGAAATCCTAGACCTACAGGCTTTTTAGATTGGCGTTGAGCATCTAAAACTTTCCCTAGGTTCAGACTTGAATTCCTAAACTTTTCTAGCTTACTATTCGCCTCGGCTACCTTCACCTTACTTTCAGCTAGCTCTACTTCTTTTGTCTTAAGATCTTTTGTCAAAGCCTCTACATGCTCATACATCAGTTCTAATCTAACGCACTGCTCACTCAGCTTGTCCTTTAGAACTATGACATCTTGTGCATCAGCTTTAAGTTTGTCCTTAAGATCTTGCTTAATGTCATTTAGGCTAGCGTTATCAGCTTTTAAAGACTCATTTTGAGCAGTTATGTTTTTATGTGATTCTAAGACTAGATTCAACCTATCGTTAGAAGTAACACATAACACACATAATTCATGGAAAAGAGAGTAATTAAGACTAACCTTTGTGTGATCGGATTCCACGTTGGCCATCTGAGCGGCAAACTCCAGAAGCGTCTGATCATTCGTCTTCTCCACCCACATCGGACTGCTGTCCCTTGTGGTCTGCTCTTCCCCTTCACATCCATTCTCCGTGACTTCAGCCATGAAGGCTCTAGCATTGGATTCCGGATGTGAGCTCCAGTCATAGGTACCATCCAGCTGTCTCTCTGATGTGATGTTTGATAATAGACCATCTAGATTGGCTTGACCGGCAGATGAACTTAGAAGGTATCTCTGTTGAGACTGATTCTGAAACTGTCCATGATGCTGTTGCTGCCCTTGGTAAGTATCTACCTTCGGTCTCTGACATTCTCTAGCGAAGTGTCCCAGACCTTGACAATTGTAGCATTTGACTTTGGACTTATCAAAGCCAATCCCCTTATTATTCATCGTCAAATTCCTTCCAGTTCGTTTGATGAATCGCTTAACCCGTTGGGTTACCATGGCCAGTTGCCATTTAAGATCCATTTCCTCAAGATCGTCAGGGTCTACCTGATCATAGTCTTCATCCCAGAGAGCCGGATCGTTTATTTTCCCCTGAACACAGTTTCCATACGCGGCAACAAATGAAGCAAGTAAGTTCAAATGTTCTTCGGCCGATTTAGCGCTCATGGGCATCTTAGAGTAGCCTTGAGATGTTGATGCCTGTGTAGCTTGAGGTTGCTGTTCTTCCGATCTTCCCAACCCTAAGAACGCTCTATTCAGTGTGTCATCTGTAACACCCTCAAACTAATCCACAATGCCACGCAATTACCACATCAGCAACGATATAATATAATAATCTCTACACTATTCCCAAACATACACGCGGAAAACCCGATAATTTAAAACATTATTTTTACATAAGAAATAGTCACGGAAGTCTCTGAATATTACACAACCTATCCGAAGTATATAAGACAATCCCCAAAATATAACTACCTCTATGAAAGGTAGCTAACTCCTCGATCACAAAGATGGTGTAAACCTACTTTGGTGCAGCAGGCCTACTAACAGTCCGGTCACCTGGAATACACACAACAACACACATAGGTCAGCTAAAGCTGGTGAGAATGCAAGGGTTAGTGTACGATTATAAATCTCAATAAAAAGTAAGCTCAATAATAAAACGTTCAGCGTTCTCTACTGAACAAGTATATGAGATCCCACAAGGTAGCTCAACTCGCGTGGATAGGCCCACGTACCAAATCCCTAGACCGCACAAAGCAGTCATCAGGAACTCAAAAAGGGAATTGGGAGCGACCCAACCCCTGCCCAGCCGTACGGTTTAGTATCTCAACGGCTCAAGTGTCCCAAATCTCATATATATAAAACACAGTTCTCAATAAACCACAGTAATACATGCATGATAATATCTCAATAAAACTCGTAAGAAACTCATGATATCTCGTAAAAAGCTCAGTAAAAGATCATGCAAGTATTAATAAATAATCGTACAAGTATCTCAAGAAAAACATGCAAACTCACCTGCTCAGCTAGATAAACTAAGTCTCGGTTCCCTGCCCTTTCCCTACCCTGACAACACGAGACCCTGAAACACAATATCACAACATAACATCACAAACTCAACCCAACAGCTCTATACACAACTCTCAACAACTCAGGATACCCCAAAGACCCGAATACACAACTCACAGAACCCGAAAACCCAACCCGAAACCCTAGCCGCATCGCGGCCGAACTCAACCAATCGCGGCCGCACTGACCCTATCACGGTCGCGGCCGCGCTGACCTCAAACTTGGCCGAGCTCACATCGCGGTCCGAGCTCCGGCTCAAACCGCATGCGATCATTTCAAGAACATCGCGGCCCGCGATCAAGGGATCGCGGTCGCGCTCACGGACGAACAGAACCAGAAATGCTCTGTTTTCTGCACAGCTCGGGATTTATCCCTTTAATCCATTTCAGCTCAATTTTAATCACGAATACATACCCGAATTTACTTATAAACACAAATAAACTCAATTCAACTCTTTTCCACGATTACTAACATTGATTCTCAATAATTTTAGCTTAAAATTTACCTCAATATGGTTTCAAACTCCAAAGGAAGAAGAAGGAGATCAAGAATCCAAATCACAAGCTGAAGCTTCGATTTCTTGCTGCTGGAATTCACAATACACACACATACACTCTCAAATTGAAACTCAGATATATGAAAATGAAAGCAAGCATCCAAAGAGCTCTCCCTTTTATACGTTTGGACTAAAACTCGGTCCGGCACCCAATATCCGATCCCGATACCCCAAAATACAAATTTATATCCCCGGATCCCAAATTAAATAATTAATCCAATGAAATAATTCCACGTACCTATCTCAAAATCGGGATGTTACAAGTCCTCCCTCCTTATAAAGATTCTGTCCTCAGAATCTAGCTCGAAGCAAAGAGGTGAGGATAACGGCTGCGCATCTCTGACTCCGGCTCCCATGTGGCGCTAGTACCCTTATGGTGCTTCCACTGCACCAACACTAACGCCACCTCTTTATTACGCAACCTCTTCACCTTCCGATCTGTCACTGCCTCAGGCTGCTCAGCATACTGAAGTCTATCATCGACCTCAATCTCTGACAATGGCACTCGTTGATCATCGCGGGCTAAACACTTTTGGAGATGGCTAACATGAAAGGCATTATGAACTCCCGACAACTCTGGAGGCAAATTCAGACGATAAGCCTGATCCCCGATCCTCTCAACGACCTCAAACGGCCCAATATAACGCGGACCCAACTTACCTCGTCTCCGAAACCGGATAATCCCCTTCCAGGGTGAGACTTTAAGCATCACGGAGTCTCCGACCTGAAACTCTAACTCAGACATCCGGCGATCCGCATAACTCTTCTGGCGACTCTGAGCTGTCCTAATCCGCTGTTGAATCATAGCGACCTTGTCGCTAGTCTCCTGAAGAACCTCTGGCCCGCTAATAGGACGCTCCCCAACCTCTCCCCAACAAACTGGAGTCAAACACTTACGCCCATAAAGAGATTCGAATGGAGGCATGCCGATAGATGCATGGTAGCTGTTATTATACGCAAACTCAACGAGCGGCAAATGAAGATCCCAGCTACCCACGAAATCAATAACACAAGCCCGCAGCATATCCTCCAAAGTCTGATTAGTCCGCTCTGTCTGACCCCCTGTCTGCGGATGATAGGCTGTACTCAGCTGAACTCGGGTGCCCAACTCCCTCTGAAAACTCTGCCAGAATCGCGACACAAATCGACTATCTCGGTCAGACGTAATAGACCTCGGAACTCCATGCCTCGCAACAATCTCGCTAATGTAGAGGCGCGCTAACTGATCCAGCGTAATGGTCCCACGAACGGCCAAGAAGTGAGCACTCTTCGTAAGCCGATCAACAATCACCCAAATCATATCATTCCCACGAACAGTCCGCGGGAGCCTCACTATGAAGTCCATGGTGATATCATACCACTTCCACTCTGGAATCTCTAGCGGCTGAAGTCTGCCATGCGGCTTCTGATGCTCACTCTTAATTCTCAAACACGTCATACATGCCTCCACATACTTTCCCACATCCCTCTTCATCCCTGGCCACCAATAATGAACTCGCAGGTCTCTATACATTTTCGTGCTGCCCGGATGAATCGATAATCTAGACTTATGGGAATCGTCTAGAATCAACTGTCTCAAGCCGCCTACTCTGGGGACCCATACTCGACCACGGAGGGTCATCAAACCCCTATCATCTCTGCTCAATAGCTCCAACTGACCAACTAATCTTTCTCTCTGCACATTTTCGCCCCTCAACCCCTCCTCCTGAGCTAACCGCAGACCATCAATCAAGGTCGATGTGACCTCCAATCGAGAAGCTCTAGATACAACCGTCTGCTCATAGGATCTCCTGCTCAAAGCGTCTGCCACCACGTTAGCTTTCCCCGGGTGGTACTGGATGTCACAATCATAATCCTTTAGGAGCTCCATACTACGCCTCTGTCTCATGTTCAGCTCCTTCTGACTGAACAAATACTGCAATCTCTTATGATCGGTAAACACTGTAAATCTCGTCCCATATAAATAATGCCGCCATATCTTCAAGGCAAAGACTATGGCGTCCAACTCTAGATCATGCACCGGCCGACTCAACTCATAGCTCCGAATCTGTCTCGAGGCATAAGCAATCACCTTACCCCTCTGCATCAGTACACATCCCAACCCAGTGAAGGAGGCATCGCAGTACACAGCAAAATCCTCTGAACCCTCTGGCAACGCTAGAATCGGAGCCCTACATAACCGATTCTTCAACTCTAAGAAAGCACTCTCCTGCTCCTCAGTCCACACAAATGGCACTGACTGCCTGGTCAACATTGTCAAAGGCACTGCAATCCGCGAGAAATTCTCGATAAACCGCCGATAATACCCTGCCAAACCCAGGAAGCTGCGAACCTCAGACACCGATGTGGGCTGGCCCCAACTCATAATCGCCTCGACCTTCACTGGATCCACCTTAACGCCCTCACTCGTCACCACGTGTCCTAAGAACTGCACCTCTCGAAGCCAAAACTCGCACTTCGAAAACTTGGCATATAGCCTTTCTCGCTGCAAAGTACTCAGGACCTCTCTCAGATGCTGGCTATGCTCCTCGCTACTCCTCGAGTAGATCAGAATATCATCTATAAACACAATCACAAAACGATCAAGCATCGACCTGCAGACCCTATTCATCAGATCCATAAACGCTGATGGGGCATTAGTCAGCCCGAATGGCATGACTAAGAACTCATAATGACCATATCTGGTCCTGAATGCAGTCTTAGGCACGTCCTCATCTCTAACTCGCAACTGATGATACCCGGAACGCAGATCGATCTTCGAAAAGAAACTCGCTCCCTGCAGCTGATCAAAGAGATCATCAATCCTCGGCAGGGGATAACGGTTTCTCACCGTTACCCTATTAAGCTCTCTATAATCAATACACATACGCATCGTCCCGTCCTTCTTCTTTACGAATAACACAGGAGCTCCCCACGGCGAAGAACTGGGGCGAATGAACCCTCGATCTAACAGATCCTGCAGCTGCGTCATCATCTCGCGCATCTCGGTAGGAGCTAACCGATACGGCGTACGCGCAATAGGAACGGCCCCGAGAACTAGGTCGATCCTGAACTCAACCTGCCGGTCCGGCGGCAGACCCGGCAACTCATCTGGAAACACATCGGGGAAATCTCTAGCCACCGGCACATCACTGACCTCCCTCTTCTCTTTCTTCGAATCTACTACATAAGCCAAATAAGTGACACACCCCTTCGCCACATATCTCTGCGCCTGCGCCATCGACACAATACTCATCTCTCCCCTACGCCTCTCGCCATATATCATCGCTGACTCTGACTCAGAAACAGGAATACGAATCATCTTCTTAGAACAGAAGATATCTGCCTGACGCGCTGTCAGCCAATCCATGCCAACAATGGCATCAAAACTGCTAATCTCCATAGGCATCAAGTCAATGGAAAATCGGTGGCCATCTATCTCTAACACACAATCTCTATAGATACGGCTCACTAACACAGTACTACCATCGACACGCTCAACAATAACAGGCACAGATAACTCAGATGAAGGCATAGCAAAATAATCACAGAAGGAGGCAGATACATATGAACGATCAAATCCCGAATCAAATAAAATAAAGGCACGTAGTCCGTTAAGGATAAACGTACCAGACACAACATCAGGCGACTCACGCGCCTCCTCAGCAGTAGCCTGAAAAACTCTGCCGCGAGCCCTCGGTGCTCCTCCTCCCCGAGGCGCTGAAGATGACCCTGACGGCCCAGCTCCGCTCGAACTCGATCCCGGAAACCCCGCGCTCGGGTTCGGACAATCCCGAGACATATGACCCGGCTTCCCGCATCGGAAGCAAAGAGACTCCTGGGAAGTACACGCAACAGCTGTATGACCAAACTGGCCACATCTAAAACAACGGAGATGCTCCCGGGCACACGGCCCTGCATAACGGTGATGGCACCGCTGGCAATCCCTCTCTACAGACGCCGAACTATCAATTCGACTCCCAGAATCCCGAGATCCCCTCCCAACACTCCCCTGACTCTGACTCTACCTCTGACCCTGACCCTGCCCCTGCTGTCGCTGCCCCTGCTGCCTCTGACCACCCCGACCCTGTCCCTGACTCTGCCCAACTCCCAACTGTCTATCATCGCGACCCTGATCTCGCTGGACTCCCGAACTCTGTCCCTGCTGCTCAGAATACCCACCCTGACGGCTCTCCCGATAAAACCTCGAAGATCCGGAACTCTGACCCTGGCCCGATGGCTCGATACGCTGTCTCTGGGGAGCCGACTGCTCTCGCTGTCTCTCAACCTCCCGCTGTCGACGACGGGCATACTCCATGGCTGATGCAAATGTGGGGTCACGCAACATCCCCCAAACTCCCTAATGTCTGGCCTCAAACCCTCAATGAACATATTGACCTTTCGGTCCTCTGTAGCTACCTGATGCGGCGCGAACTGAGCTCTATCATTAAAGATATCAATATAATCCTGAACAGATCTGGATCCCTGCTGCAGATGAATGAACTCCCGCTCCAGCTCTCTCCTCGTGTCCAATGGACAGTACTGCAGCTCGAACTCAGTACGAAACTCCTCCCACGTCATCAGATAGGCCTCATCAACCCCTCGCGCACTGACAACTGAACCCCACCATCTCAAAGCTCCCCCCTTCAGAAGGTAGGAGGCATAACTCACTCTATCTGGTCGATCGACATGGGCTATACGGAATGCCGCCTCAACCTCTCTCAACCAATCCAGTGCCTTCGAGGCACCGACTCCACCGAAAAACTCAGAAGGGCGACCCGTCATAAAGTCCTTAAAGGACCCACGCGACGGCTGGCTAGAAGAAGCACCAGCCCCGGAACTCTGCTCTCCCTCGGGTGGAGGCACCGCGCCTCGACCCCTACCCATACTCTGACCCGGAAAACGCTCATCTAGAATTTGACCTATCACAGAATACAAGTCAGATCTGCGCAAAGGCTCCTCATCTCTATGGTCATCCCCCTGAGGCCCGCTGCCCTGACGGTCCATAATAACCTGCACAATAAGATAATAACACAAATTGACTCTACAAGACTCTACACACTACTCGTTCATCACCTGGTACTCTACTTCGGATTACAATCCAAGGATCTAGACTCTATGGTTTAGGCTTAAGCATCCACTAGATACTTAATCTCTTAAACCTAGGCTCTGATACCAGGCTTGTAACACCCTCAAACTAATCCACAATGCCACGCAATTACCACATCAGCAACGATATAATATAATAATCTCTACACTATTCCCAAACATACACGCGGAAAACCCGATAATTTAAAACATTATTTTTACATAAGAAATAGTCACGGAAGTCTCTGAATATTACACAACCTATCCGAAGTATATAAGACAATCCCCAAAATATAACTACCTCTATGAGAGGTAGCTAACTCCTCGATCACAAAGATGGTGTAAACCTACTTTGGTGCAGCAGGCCTACTAACAGTCCGGTCACCTGGAATACACACAACAACACACACAGGTCAGCTAAAGCTGGTGAGAATGCAAGGGTTAGTGTACGATTATAAATCTCAATAAAAAGTAAGCTCAATAATAAAACGTTCAGCGTTCTCTACTGAACAAGTATATGAGATCCCACAAGGTAGCTCAACTCGCGTGGATAGGCCCACGTACCAAATCCCTAGACCGCACAAAGCAGTCATCAGGAACTCAAAAAGGGAATTGGGAGCGACCCAACCCCTACCCAGCAGTACGGTTTAGTATCTCAACAGCTCAAGTGTCCCAAATCTCATATATATAAAACACAGTTCTCAATAAAGCACAGTAATACATGCATGATAATATCTCAATAAAACTCGTAAGAAACTCATGATATCTCGTAAAAAGCTCAGTAAAAGATCATGCAAGTATTAATAAATAATCGTACAAGTATCTCAAGAAAAACATGCAAACTCACCTGCTCAGCTAGATAAACTAAGTCTCGGTTCCCTGCCCTTTCCCTACCCTGACAACACCAGACCCTGAAACACAATATCACAACATAACATCACAAACTCAACCCAACAGCTCTATACACAACTCTCAACAACTCAGGATACCCCAAAGACCCGAATACACAACTCACAGAACCCGAAAACCCAACCCGAAACCCTAGCCGCATCGCGGCCGAACTCAACCAATCACGGCCGCACTGACCCTATCGCGGTCGCGGCCGCGCTGACCTCAAACTCGGCCGAGCTCACATCGCCTGCGATCATTTCAAGAACATCGCGGCCCGCGATCAAGGGATCGCGGTCGCGCTCACGGACGAACAGAACCAGAAATGCTCTGTTTTGTGCACAGCTCGGGATTTATCCCTTTAATCCATTTCAGCTCAATTTTAATCACGAATACATACCCGAATTTACTTATAAACACAAATAAACTCAATTCAACTCTTTTCCACGATTACTAACATTGATTCTCAATAATTTTAGCTTAAAATTTACCTCAATATGGTTTCAAACTCCAAAGGAAGAAGAAGGAGATCAAGAATCCAAATCACAAGCTGAAGCTTCGATTTCTTGCTGCTGGAATTCACAATACACACACATACACTCTCAAATTGAAACTCAGATATATGAAAATGAAAGCAAGCATCCAAAGAGCTCTCCCTTTTATACGTTTGGACTAAAACTCGGTCCGGCACCCAATATCCGATCCCGATACCCCAAAATACAAATTTATATCCCCGGATCCCAAATTAAATAATTAATCCAATGAAATAATTCCACGTACCTATCTCAAAATCGGGATGTTACATCATCAGTCTTTGCTGGTGACGACGTTTCTCCGGTGAAAAACGCTGTAGCAGTCTTCAGATCAGCTGTGGTTGAAGGTTTTGTTGATTTTCCAAAATACATTGCTGGATTTTGGACTTGTTCGTAATCCGTTTCGGCCTTCAGTAGCTCGAAATGATAAGCTCGCAACGTTCCCACTATATCCTCCAATGATTGGGTTTAATACTTGTCTCTATTAAGCTTAATCATCGCCACATACATCGCCCACTTGGCTGGTAATGCATCGAGAAGCTTATTGTTCTTCTCTGTGTCATTATACTCAATCCCATGACTTTCAAGCTCCGTCAACAGATGATAAAACCGGGTGATGGTATCGTCCAGCTGTTCATCCTTCAAAGCTTTGAAAATCGCAAACTGCTGTTTCAACAACTCCATGCGCTTCCTTCGAACCCTCGGATTACCCTCACACCTCTTTTCTAGCGACTCCCAAAGTTCCTTAGATGTCTTTTGAGTCCGAAATGTGTGTAGTATATCCTGAGGCAAAGCCATTCGAATAATCGAGAAAGCTCTGTTCTCGGCTTCATATAGTTTCTTATCATCCTCCTTCATCATCTGATATGATAAGACTCTCTGACGGCCTTCGACTTCCGAGATAGGTGGAATGTATCCTTCGTCAATACATACCCACATGCGCATGTCATTGAAACACACAAAATCGGCAAACCGATCTTTCCACCAATAGTAATCTTCAAGTTTCATCAGCTTTGGCGGAGTATTAGCCTTTCCGACCTCGTGATCCATTTCTAGAAACTTTTGAAGATTTGACATCGTTTCGAAAGTAATTGAATTGAACTTAATTGATTTAATTTGAAACTAATTTGAGTTAATTCTTTCGAATCTAGGTAGATTCGAATATAATTAAATTTAAATTTATTTGGGATTAAATTCGATTAAGTATTATAATTCAATTAAATTCGAAATAGATGACAGATTCGAAAGTCTCCAAACTCGAGGGTCAAAACAAACTCGAATACTCAGCAGATTCGAATCCCTGTTCGACTATAGTCCAAATTCGAAGCAAACTCGAATGACAGTAAACTCGAGACTCCTATTCGACTGTAGCACAAACTCGAATTAAACTCGAAACACTCTGTATCAAACTCGAAAGGAGCGGATTTTGGTTAGACTCGAAACTAAGTAAAACCCTAATTACTCCTAACAGATTCGAGCGCCGCAAACTCGAAAAACGGCTAATACTTCGATTTCTTTACGTTTTGCAGATTAAATCAATATTTTTACAACGAAAAATATTTATTTCGATCAAAAACGTGAAAAACACGAAGTATTTCCCGGATAACAATTTTCTAAGCTCGAAAAACACGAAGATGAGAGAAAAACAGTCCAAAAGCGTTAAGAAACCTAGGATGTATCTAGATGAACACGAAGAACACGAAGAACACCCCGTAGGCTCTGATACCACTTGTAAGGTCTACCAAACACAGATCTATCTAGACGCGGAACCGTCAACGAGTGCGGAATCCTCGTTAACGGGTAGACGGTAACAACTCTCACTAGGAACACGGAGACTATCAATAAGCTATACGAACTACGAAAGACGCACCTACGAATTGATTCTCTCCGAAACAACACTAACACTGATGATAAACTCGAAATCGCCTTTTGCTTAATCTCTCTCGAATTCTGCAAAAAGTCTGATAATTTTTCGAGTCTATCCCTAATTATAGAGGCTAATTCGACTCTGTCATGGGCCAAACTCGAATCAGGCCCAAGGCCCATTCGAGTTTGTCCCTTTGACACTCTCGAATCTGCCTAAGAATGCACATTCGAATCTACCTAAGAGACTCATTCGAATCTGATCTAGATTCGAATCCTGGTCCTTAGAGTATTCGAATTTACTCTTTCACATATTTAACTAAGTATTGAAACTTATGTTTTCAACTTATGCTTGAATTTATCTTTGAACTTTATATTTGAACTTCTTGTAATACGTTACATTAAGTTCAAACATACAATCAATAACTATCAAACATATATAAACATATATATCAACCACTCGTTAAAACTCAATACTTTGAATATTACTTAAACCAAAATGTCAGATTACTTAGACTGCTATCGTCACACAGGGTGTACCAACAAGCTTGTTGTCCACCGCGCAATTGCTGACGCGGAAAACAAATTCCTACTTTTCAAACGAGTGGGTGAGGGCTACAACACCATTCGTGCCGTTGAAGAATCTAGGCTGACAGCTCAAGAAGCCCATGATGCTACATCCCCGTGGGTTGTTTACTACCCCTCCCGTAACTCCACTACTTCCTGAACCATTTTGGCAGTTTCTTTCAATGGTGGCAATTACGTCGGCAACTCTTTAAGCCACTAGTTGTTCAATCTCCGCTGTGTTCATCCTCGTTGGTGCCATGATCTTAAAGTTCAGAGAAAATTAACACGGTGTAAGAAGATAAGTCTATGGGTTTGAAATTTACTAAGGTAGATAGTCATACTACATATTATCAAGCACATATTTATAGTTAAGCTTAATTTTTCATTAAAAGAGCTTCATACATAATATTTTTACAACATATGGTTGGGGTTTCCCCGAAAAATTTTCAAGCCTTTCCTAACCTAAGGATACTAGATAGCAAATACAAACACCACAAATACAATGATAGAGGAGGCACTAGGTGTGGGACGCCTCTGGGGTCGCCGCGTACTCTAGGGAGTTAAGCCGTTGTGTCAGTGATGTGTTGCGCGCCTCGCACTCTGCCAAACGATGTCGAAGCTCGTCTATCCTGTCTTGGTGGATTGAGTGAATATCCTGAGTTGCCCAGTAAATATTGGTGTTTTGCATCTCTTCTTGCTCAATCCTTGTTGTGATCTCCCCGATCTCTTAGCGAAGCTGCCTGAATTGGAGGTCTTGTCGGGTGGCCCTTGCCACCAACAGAGGCACAGGTTGATCTGTGGGTTCCTGGGTGAGTGTCAGCACTTGTGAGGAAGATGGTCCTCCGAATCCAAACTGGCTGGGGATCCCTTCCTCATTTCTCCACTCGCGGAGAGTGTGAGGCATCCATCCCCACTGTCTTGCGTTTACCCGTCACCGCTGCATCGGGCTTGGCTGAGGGGCAGTTACCGGGATAGACTTCAGTTGTGCCACTCGTAACCTTTTTCAGGGTGTGAACATCCTCAATGGTCCATCAGGATGGCTTTTGAATGGGGTGTATGATGGGACACGTGGTGGTGACGGAGGAATAATTGGTGCTGCAGTACTAGAGTTACCCTCCTCATGTTCTGAAGGGTCCTCTTCTTCGTCGTCGATCGGATCTTGATGGTCCTCTAATCCAAAATATATCTCAGTGTGACGTTGGTCCATTAGTGAATATTCGTCCTTGGAATCAGAAATGATAATATTGTCCGACATGTTTCTGTTATCAGGGTCCATACATATGTTTACAGTTGTTTATTACTTGAAGCAATAAAGTTTAGTTTTTTTGTAGCAGTTATAGTCTAGGGTACTAATGCAACCTAGTTCACTATAACCATGGCTCTGATACCAATCTCTCACACCCCGATACCCCCTCTTAGCAACAAGGCGTGACGTCGCATAACAAAGGCACAATCATAATGAACGACTTCTAAATGGGACGTTTTTGAAATGCATACATTGTAAATATCGTTTTACAATCATAAAAATAACAGAGTTCACTAGTGCGAAGATTAAAATACATGACAAAAGGGTTTAAATTGTGAAAATAAATCTCCGTAATGTTTGAAATGTCAGGTGACTCCGTAACTTGAAAATCTTGCACAAATGCCATGAATGCGATACTTTTTCCCTTAAGGTCCTGAGAATAACATGCTAAATACGTCAACATAAAGTTGGTGATCTCATAGGTTTACGCAATAAAGTTAGACAATGTATGGAAAGCATAAGTTTTCAGTGAGTTGTAAAGAAAAACGAATCAATAGTTTTAAGTATTACCATAAGTCTCATGACCCCGAAACTTAAATTTTGAGTGCCCTATGTGGTATCCAGCACCATAATACCAAGAAATGTCAAATGATTATGCATCCGTTTACAATTGGCCTGACCAACCCGGATGGGGGCGTTAACCCAAATAGATCTATCCATAGTATTCACGTTTACGAAATAATTAACGGTTAAGGATTGAGGGCGGTGGTGAAGTGTAACCTTATGTAATACATAAAATGATTCAAATACTTGTGTCCAAGAAAAAGTTGAGCATGTATTCTCACCCCAAAGTAATACGAACAAGTAGAAATAGTGGCTACGAATACTCACCGTGATGGAAAATGTGATGATCGAGAAGCATGCTTGTAACTACATCCGGAAGACCCATTTTAAAAGTTCAAGTTTATTTATTAGAATTTTCCAGGATTTATTGAGGTTTTTCCGCCTACTTCTAGGCTGTTTTTAAACAAGCTCCAAAACGATTTGGACTTTGATATTTTTAATCATGAAACTAGTATATACAAAGAATTTTTCAAGATAAAAAGGGTCATTTTTTGAGGTGTTTAGGTTAGGGAAAAGGTTCGTTAAAAACCCATATGAAAGCAACAAATGAGCTGTTAGACTTTTTGGATCCCAAACAGTGTTTGGCAGTTCAAAACTCCGAGATAAATTCTGAAAACTTCAAGATCTTTAGTTAAGACATAGATATAAATTCTGGAAAAAGAATCAACTCATTTTGTTAAGTTTTGAATTAGTTATGATTTTTCAAAGTTGATGTAATGTTTCTGCTGAAAAATCTAAATTTCACAACCTTGCAACAAGTTGTGATTCTTATTGTTTATTAAAAAGCCACATGTATAAAAGGGTTATGAAACACATTTATATACCTTGTTTTCAAAATATTTATGCCTACTTTATGTGTTCATATATTTATAAACTCATTTGAAGAAACAAACTTTAAAACAAAAACTACTTGTTTATGAGTTTCACTTTTGATGAAACTTGTTGTTGGTGATTATATATTATGCAAGACATTTATTTAACTTATATAAGGAAGTAATAGAGTAGTGTTTACTTACTTTGATGAGAGAAAAGAAATCAGATGAGTAGAAGAAGTGATCTTGAATTGTTGTTGCACCAAAACTTCCTTGAATTCTTAAAGAACAAAAAAAATAAAAATTGAAGTGTTTAAGTGTGTTTAGTGTGGCCGGATTTGATGAGAGGAAAAAGAGAGAGTTCTGTGTAGTTTGCAAGTGTGGAAATGAAAGGAAGATGGATCTATTATTTATAGGATAAGTTGGAGACTTGGAATAATGAGAAAGGATGGTGTTGGAGTGTAAATCTCTCCAAGGATGGTGAAAAGATGAGAAAGTCAAATTTTGTGTTTGTACCTCCTATGGCCGGCCCTATAGAGGTTTTATAAAATATTTTTTTATATTTTTTTGTATAAAAGTATTTAAAATGTATTCTTGTATTTCCATAAATACTTATGAAATACACTAGTTTAGTGAAATTGTTTTTGTCTTGCATAATTAAAGTTATGAAAGATTTTTAATGCATAATTAATGTTAGTAATCTTGATTAAATTATGCAACCTAGTTAATTCAATTTATCATGTCGTAATTTGATCGAATTAATTCTTTGTCGCTTCATCGGATCACACCGATGAAATTGTTTCGGTTTGTAAGGAATTTCATTATGAACTTGTTAGTCATTTTGATTAATTACTAATGCCTATTGATTAAGTGACAAATGCTAACCAGATTTGTGCCGGTTGTTATATTTAGCCCAGTAAGTTCAATGGCATAGAACCCTTACTCTATCAATATAACTATCTCTTCCAGTTCTGTGTCCTTCTTCTCTCTCTTTCCTCTAGGTTTGATCTTGTATTCCGTAGTTGGAGTACCATCAATCACATCCTTAGGAATGAGACCCAGTCCCTTCACCTTTTCCAATAATTTCTTTAAAAATCCTCTAACAGTCTTGGCTGTTTCAAAGTTAGCCTGACTGAGAGCAACTACAAGTTCAACTCATTCTCTGTATCCCAGCTTGGCCATTAGCTCCATGCCTGGTATTTTGTAGCCTCCAAGGTTGATTTTTCCTTGTGGTGGGAACCGCTGTGCAAGAGTAGTGTTAAGAGTTTCTTGCACATCTTCCAAGACATATGCCAGTGAGTTTGACATGAATACCAATAAGGTATTCAAATAGGCTAAAGTTGATTGAATGGAGAAAGAACATGTATCAACGATACTATAGTTGGTGAGACAAAGCTGTGATTGTTGACATAGAGTCCTGTTGATGAGTAAGAAGGGAAGTGAAAGAGGAGGATAGTTGTGCAACTGTGAAGTGTGTGCGAACAGTTGTGGAGTATGGTCAGGTTGAGGAGCAGGCTGAGGAAAGGATGATTGGAACACATTATAAAATCCTATAAGTTATGCAGACATAGAGTCTGCAATAGTGGAAGGCAGGGTGGACATGGAATTCTCCATTGAATCAAGTTTTCTGAAAAGCACAGTAAGTTATTCCATCAAAGAAAGATCCTTGGGAGATGGTGTATAATGGGTGGATTGTTTTGACTGAGTAGAGGAATCAATGAGGTGTTGATGGGCTAGAATCCGATGGAGTTGATAAAGGATCTCTTGGTGATGGAAGTCACACATTGGAAAGAAGTTCCATGACTTGTGCAAATGTAAGGTGACCCAATTTGGAGGGGTTAAGAATACCCTCAGCAGTGGCTATCTGTAGGTCCTAAAAGATTTCCCAAGTATGTTAAGAGAGGCTGTAGAGGGGGGGGGGGGTGAATACTTCTAATTTTCTTTCACACTCTTTCTCTCAATGTTTGTATGGATATATTAACACTTGTTAAATTACAAACAAGTTTGGATTGCAGAATGATCCAAACTAAGATGACAGAAATGAAACAACAGACTTTAAACTAATCTAAGACCCACTCAGACTAGATACAATATGTATACTCACTAAGGTCCACTCACTATTTTGACAAGACACACAGACAGCTTGAGGATGAACAACTTAGAGACACTTAGCTATTTCGCTCTAAGTTAAAGGCAGAACTTGCATGCATGAAAAACACATTTTGCTTTGCAATGCACGTTTTATGGATGTGTCTCTTGATTTTTCAAATTCATTGGAAGCCCCTTTATTGTTTGTGAAGAAGAAAGATGGCACGATGAGGATGTGCATTGATTACCGGGACCTGAATAACCTGGCTATTAAGAACAAGTATCCGCTGCCGAGGATAGATGCTTTGTTTGATCAGCTACATGGGGCAAGTGTGTTTTCTAAAATCGACTTACGATCGGGGTACCATCAGTTAAAGGTACGAAAAGATAATGTGCCTAAAACAACATTCATAACTCGGTATGGGCATTACGAGTTTCTGGTGATGCCTTTTGGGTTAACCAACGCCCCTGCTGTTTTCATGGATCTAATGAACAGGGTATGTAGACCGATATTAGATAAATCGGTGATAGTGTTTATTGATGACATCTTGGTGTATTCCAAGACTGAAGCGGAGCATGCTGTTCATCTAACAAAGTTGTTGGAATTGTTAAGGAAAGAGAAGTTGTATGCCAAATTCTCAAAATGTGAGTTCTGGCTGCAACAAATTCAGTTTTTGGGACATGTGACTGGAGCTGGGATTTCTGTAGATCCAGCTAAGTGTAAATTATCCACGTACCATAAGAGCTTGAAGTATATCTTCAGTCAGAAAGAGCTTAACATGAGACAAAGACGTTCGATGGAACTTATAAAGGATTATGACTGTGAAATCCTTTATCACCCTGGAAGGGCTAACGTGGTAGCCGATGCTTTGAGTCGCAAATCTTACTCTAAAGATTGCTGCTACATGATGACGTCCACTATGGTAACTTCTACGATTATTAATGATGTTAAAGCCGCTCAGGAGGAAGCTTTGAAGGAAGAAAACATGAGCGAGTCGGGATTGAAAGGTATATATGGAAGGATCTGGGTGCCGAAGTTTGGTGGTATGAGAAAGGTAATTATCGAAGAAGCACATCAATCTAAGTTTTCTGTACATCCCGGGAGCACAAAGATGTACAACAAGCTGAAAGCAGACTTTTGGTGGTCGGGATTGAAGAAGGATATAGATGCAGGACTTGCCGGCTTGTTAAAGCCGAACATCAGCAACCCTATGGCATCTGCAACCACTTCCCATTCCGGAATGGAAGTGGGAACACATAACAATGGATTTTGTCACGAAGTTGCCGAAAACTAGGCGTCAACACAATGCAATATGGGTAATTGTTGATAGACTGACCAAGTCGGCACACTTTGTACCGATTAGGGAAAACTATTCACTGGAAAGATTGGCTCAGATTTATATGGGCGAGATTGTTTCTAGACATGGAGTTCCTAAGTCTATAGTATCAGATCGGGATAGCCGATTTACTTCAAATTTTTGGTCGGCATTACAAGAAGGGTTGGGAACGAGAATAGCAATGAGTACGGCTTACCGTCCATAAACTGATGGCCAAAGTGAAAGGACTATCCTCACGCTTTAGGATATGATGCGGTCGTGTGTATTAGATCTCGGTGGTAATTGGGACGATCATTTACCACTGGTAGAATTCTCGTATAATAACAGTTATCGCGCAACAATAAGGAAAGCGCCGTTTGAGGCCTTATATGGGAGAAGGTGTAGGACTCCTACCTGTTGGAGAGAAACCGGAGAAACGCCGATTGCTGGGCCGACATTGTTACAAGAGACAAATGAGAAGATACAGTTAGTGCGACAGAACATGAAAGCGGCTCAGGATCGCCAGAAAAGTTATCACGATAGAAGGCACAAGCCAATCAACTTTGAGATAAATGATTGGGTATATCTGAAGGTATCACCAGTGAGGGGTGTTACTCGTTTTGTAAAGAGAGGCAAGTTGGCTTCGAGATTCGTCGGACCATTCAGAATAATAGAGAAAGTTGGAAATCAGTCGTACCGTTTGGAATTTCCTGAAGAGATGTCGGGCATACATCCGGTGTTTCATGTGGGGAATTTAAGTAAGTCATTCACTACAGGAAATGAGGATTGGGCTGATCACACCGAGCTACAAATCGATGAAAGGCTTCGATACGTGGAGGAGCCAAAATGTGTTCTAGATACCAAAGTGAAGAAGCTAAGGAGTAAAGAGATAGAGATGGTGCTTGTACGTTGGAAGCATCATAAAGGAGCAAATCACACATGGGAGACTAAGTCTGAAATGTTGAAGAAATGTCCACAATTGTTTGGATCCAAGTAACTTCGAGGACGAAGTTTGAGCGTGGTGGAGCCCATGCTGTAACATCCTTAGATTTAAATTATTATACTTGAAGATTATTAGTTTAAATTTGTAATTTAAGTTGGATTATGAAAGTTGAGTTGAAATTTGGATTAATTATAAAGTTGGTTGCATTATTTAGAAATTGAGGGATTTCTTATTAAATTGTTAAGGATAATAAAATAAAGATAGAATTCTTTATTTTATAAAATCAGTATTTAATGGAACCGGATAAGTGGAGGGACTAAAGGTGCCAAAAGTTGAAAGTGTGAAATAAAAAGGATGGAAAGTCTTTTAATTCTTTCATTTCACCATTTCACTCTCTCTCACTAAACTCTCTCATCTCTCGGCTCTCTCTCTCCACAATTTAAGATCATCAAAAAGTTGGACTTGAAGTCTGAAAATTGGAATCAAGGTTGCATACGAGGAATTATTACTATAGCAATCGAAGATTTGAGGTAAGAATTCTTTAAATTTCGAATTTTGAAGGTTTTGGTTCGGTTTTGATAAAAATCCGAAATATAGAACTGGAGTTGCAAATATGAATGCATGTAATATATTGTTATACATTCATCTAAATCGAGTGATAGGAAAGATACATATTAAATTTTAGCATCAGATTCAAGCTCTAAGTATGATTTTTGGATTTTTAGTGTGTGTTTTAGTGTGTGTTCGATGGGTGTACAAACATGGACAAAAAAGTGTTCAATTTGGTATATAAATGTGTTAATATTAGTGTTAAAAATGTTGAAAATAAGTGTACGAAAGTTGGCATAAATTATTTCGAACATTGAATTAGTACCAAAAATGATGGAAATTAATCTGGAAAATGACCAAAATTGCACAAGTTCGAAATTCGGATGGTCCGAATTCGGATCCGAGATGAACTCGGATCTGGTCCGAATTCGGATGGGTCCGAACTCCAGAATATTCAATATAGCAAAAAAATTTCTAAGTGTTGAAATACGGTCGAGGTCCAAATTTGGTTGGGAACCGAATTCGGATAAGGTTCGAACATAAATGGAATCCGAACTTGACATGGGTTCAAACATAATGGGATCTGAACTTGACATGAGTTCGAACTTACATGGGGTCCGAATTAGGATTTCCCCAATTCGGACATGGATCCGAAGTATAGGTCAAATATTGCAGAACTTATAAAAATTAAGTTTTATGAAATTAAACAGTTATTGACAAAATGTTTTGATACAACTGACTTAACAGGTTCCTTGTGGTGTTGTTTAACCTACAGTGGGGTACTTTGTGATCCGGTTGAAAGCCCGAGGAGAAAAAATATTAACTTGAAGTTTAATAACGCACCCACTGTGAGTACCTTTGATTTTAACATGTCTGCATCTGCTTTATGTTTGCTTTGCCTGCTGAGGCATGTTGTTTCACTTTCGTTTGGCACTCTACTGACTTGCGTATATGTTGATGCACATTCGTACTTGTTGCATGTCCGTTCATTTGTTGTGCATCCTATCAATGGACCTGCGGGTCGCATCTGTACTCTGATGTTACTATGCTATATGACAAAGAGTTTGACACCTCTGTGGTCAGGATAGACAGTAGGTCATCCCCGATGTTATGTCTGCCTCAGATGATTGGTTATTCTTATGCCGAGTGTCATCTCGAAGGAGCTGCGGCTCGGGTTTGCGTACTTTGAGTACGTGGGGTGTATACGGTATGTGTTACCGGTGTTACTCTGGGAGGGCATCATAAGGATTTGTGGAATGTGTAAAATCATTTGGTATTCACTAAGCATTCGGTTACCCCTCAGCTGTTGAATTTTTACAGGAAAAGGGAAATCTGCTACGGGACCTTCTAGCTAGGTCATCTGTTGAAGTGATTGAATATATCTACTGTTTATCTTGGTAACTGAATTATGGAATGTTGTTGTAATAAATTTGGAGTGATGTTATATTATTGAGTATGTAGACTTAGTATTGGAACATTTGTAGCACCGTAGGGTGTTTGAAACAGTTGTATTAATTTATTATGTACCTTTATGCTTCCGCACTTTAATTTATGTATTCAAATCATTATGTAATCTTGTGTTGGTGATTAATCCTGGGTGTATTGTGAATGGTGGTTATTGTGGCAAGGGTGTCACACTTCTCTTATATACTCACTCTCAGAATCCCAGTGAAGCTTCTTCATTGGTTGTAGAGAAAGTTGTAATGTCTTGCAAAAAGACAGAATTACTTTTCTGCATTCTGACAAATCAGGCTTTGTCCACTTGTTGCAGAATATTTGTCTTTTCCTTTTTTGTCTCTGTCGTCCACAGCTTTACCTTAAAGTGGAATTTCAACTTTTAGACCTTTACTCTTCATTATAATGCTATTTTGATATAAGAAATGGTCTATCACCCATTTTAGATATCCTCTTTGTCTTTATGCATCAGAACAGCTTTGGCAGAACTGGCGGTTTCTGATTTTCCACTTTGTCTTGAGTTGTTGACTGATCTTTACATTCAAGACTTTGTATGAGGACATGGAAACAAATTCCATAAATTATAAAACCTGTTCACAAAGAACGGTATCTATTCACAAAGAACAGATTACTTTCTTGGGATAAAACTATTCAACAAACATGAACAACTTAGACAGTATCTGCCAAACCTATCAAACGGTTATGTACAGCTTTGACAATCTGCCAAGTCACAACTAATGTAACAGTGTAAACAGACTTAGGGTTATTTTGCAAATCACTTATTAGATTTCAATATGGCATTTAAAAGCCTTAAGTTTTCCCTTTAAGTATCAAACAGGTTTGATTAGAAATCTCCCCCTATGATATAGAGCAGGTTTTATTGAGGCCTTTTTATGCCTAGCAATCTACCCTTATTTGCAATAGTCAGTCTGAAGCTGATCATCATTTATCACAATATACATTTACATTACAATGAACTTACAACAAAAAAGTAAAGTAAATGATTAGTTTATATACACAGATAACTGATTTAAACAACAAATGTTTACAAGGAAAAACAAAGTACAACAAATGTACAGTAGAACTTCAACTAATTGTACTGTTGATGTTGGTAGCAAAAAATGGTAAGCCTGACCAACTAATGTTCAACTTCCATTCTTCATCTACTCATCACCAGTAGAAGGACCTTGTTCCTTCTCCTTTTCTTTTTCCAAATCAGCAGCATGTTTGAGAAGTTTTTCTTGTTCTAGCCCAGCTAGCATTTCTTTTCTGGCTTCAAAACTTTCTACCTCTTGTTTAAGATAGAAAAACTCTTGGTTGTCTAATTATCCTGTGGCATTGCAAGCTTCTAACTGAATTAGAATGGCTACTCTCCATCTGAAAAGCTTCACATAAGCTGTCATGAACCTGACTGCAATAATTTATCTGACACCAACTTTGGAAAGATCCGAGGCTCTTTGAAATCACATTTTATTGGACAGGGGATCCACAAAGAACACTCCAACCTCAAGATCCTCAATAAATTTACCTTCAACATGCCCTACACCTTTAGGCAGGCTATGATCCATACCTTTGATTTCAGTGCCACAGAACCCTTGTTCAATCAGCTTTACAATCTCCTCAAGCTCTGAGTCCCTTTTTTTTTGTCTTCTGGGCTTGATATTGGGTTCCATATTGGAAATACCTTTGATCATATCTTCTTGAATCAAACCCAAACCTTTCACCTTCTCCATTAGTTTTCTTACAAATGCTCTGACAGTTTTAGCAGTTTCAGATTTTGAACTGCTTAGAGGAACTGCAAGTTCAACCCATTTCTGTATCCTATTTTAGCTACGTCAGCTGTTTCATATGACTCTAGTTCAGGGCCCTCATCATCAAATCTTGTGATCTGCAGCTTCCAAGGTTTATTTTTCCTTGAGGTGGGAACAACTTTGACAATTGTTTCCTTGGCTATTCTCCTTTCAGCAACATCAAAAATTTCTTTCTGGCAAAGTTGTCAAAGTGGAATTGCGTTCTCACAGATGAAGGGGTGGAAGACACATATATTTCTTTGGTCATTGAGACCTTAGAGCTTTTCTCCTTCTCACTATCTATCTCTTTGATGGCCTCCTCCAACGTCTTTTCCACAGCCAAGAATGACATTTATATTTTCTTTGCCTCCATGGCAGCCAAAGCCTGAGCAGCTTTCACTGAGGCTACCTCCTCCTTTGCCCTTTCCAGAAACTCAACTTGTTCTTGTTTCCACTCATAATAAGTGTCAAGTGGTATGTTTATTTCTTTTGCTTGAGCCTCATCATACTTGAGCTGGAGCTCTCTTTCAGCCTCTGTATCCACAACAACTTTGCCTTTTCCTTTGGCTGCTGTGGATAAAGCTATCTCAGTTTCTTCCTCCTCTGATGATTGCAGAACAATCTGTCTTCTCTTGCTGGGCCTTTCCTTTGGAATAAGTTCCTCCCCCTTAGATGGTGCAGGGCTTGGAGACTTAGCCTGAGTAAGCTCAGCTGTCCCAAAAACATGAGATGTACCTGCAGCATCACCGGTTGTTAGATGGCCTGCTGCTTGACCAACTGATGCTGATTTCTCCCCCCTTAGACTTGGTCTTTGAGGCAGATTTCTTCTCCCCATTCGAAGAAGATGACAAAGAGCCCTCAACATCAGTACTGCCCATAGGAACAGATCCAGCAGGCTTGGTAGCAGTAGGTTTGGTAATAGGTTTAGAACCCACCACTATGCACTAAGAAAGCCAGGTTTTCCTTCGCCTCTGCTAACAGGGTAAGGCAATGGGTAAGAGAGGATGATTGAGAGTTAGGAGTGGCTGAAAGAATAGAGATGGAAGCCTTGTCAGTATCATTGATCATCAGACTTTTAAGATGCCCTCCACTTTAGCCTATTTGAATTCCTTACTGGTATCTCTGTCTATATCTATGGCATCAGGTTTTGAAGATGTGCAAGAATCTATCAACATTACTCTTGCACAGTGTCATTGAACATCAGACTTTTAAGCTGTGCAAGAGTAATGTTGATAGATTCTTGCACATCTTCAAAACCTGATGCCATAGAGTTAGACAGTGATACCACTAAGGTATTCGAAGAGGCTAAAGTGGAAGGCATGGTGACATATTAGGTTTCAGCTATACTTTACGGCTATTGATAAACAGCTGCCAAGCTAGACATAGAGTCCTGTTGATTTGAAAGGAGAGATGAGAGTGAAGTGGAGAGTTATTGCAGCTGTGCAGTGAGTGCAAGCAAATGTGAGGAGTAGTCAGGTGGTGGAGAGGTTGATGGAATGGATGACTTGAACGAATCAAGAAACCTACAAGCTGTGCATACACAGAGTCTGCAATGGTAGAAGGAATGGTGGACATGGAATTTTCTAGAGAATCAACCTTGGAGGACAACAAAATAAGTTGTTCTTTCAAGGAAAGGTCCTTTGGAGATGGAGGAGTATGGGTGGATTGTTTGGATTGGGTGGAGGAAGATGATGGAGTGGATGGTGGTGTAAAACATTCACTTGGTGATGATAAGGGCATAGTGGATAAAAGTTCCATAGCCTGTGCAAAAGACTAGTGACCTAATTTAGAGGGGTCAAGGATACCTTCAGCAGTGGCCAAACCTTCAAAATTAGGTGAGGTGATGGGGGTTGTTGGCCTCTCAAGAACCACTGGGATTGTGATTCATTCATCAAAGACATGGGTGGTACCCTCGGTAGTGCCTTGGTTTTGAGGCGCTTCTTCATGGGGTGAGGTGGTGTGCATTTCAACATCATCAGTGGTGAAAACTGGTGATGGAATTTGCATCTGGGGAAAGCCTTCACCAGTGGGTTTTTTATGTGAGGATCATCAGGCTGAGATGTTGGTCCTTCAGCAGCTGATGGGGTTTGATCAGTTGCATCATGAGGAGCAGAAGATGAAGGCTGGTCAGTGGGTGGGCTTGAACGAACTTTTTTGACACCTTGGGTAGACTCAGGTGGTGTAGGAGAAATATGAGTGGGGGAAAGTGTGGACTCAATGTGGGGTGGAGATAACTCCTGTCTTACAATGTCTTCACCTTGTTGGGAGGGAAGGACAATTGATGTGGTGGTCTCCTTACGTACAACTGGATCCTGTTGGGATGAACCAGAGGGCTAATGACTTTGGGTGGACTCAGATTGGAGTGAAGCGGGCTCCGTTGAAGGTGCACTTCTTTCCAAGATAGGAGGAAAGGATGCAGCAAGGATTGCTTCTTGCAACTGACTCCTGTTGAGAGGGGTTAGAGGGGCTGTGTTGGGTAGGTAAGCTGATTTCTTTCTAGCTAAGGATTTTCTCTTTTGCCTGGAGTATGTGTTGGGAGAAGTGGGAGGTTGTTGTGCTTGGACTGGAGAGGAGACTAGGCTAGCTACCAGCCACAAAGGCTTCTGGTTCAATAGATGAACCTGAGAGATCAGCCTGCTTCCCCTCAGGCACAAAGACTGAGGGTGCAGACATTGTTTTTCTGGCCTTCTTGGTGGCAGGCCCTGATGCTGTGTACTTTATGGCACGTTTTGCCCTTGATCCAGCAGCTTTGGATTTTTCCTTGGGAGCAGGAATCAGATCCACCTCCTGTGTAGAAGGTCCTTCCACCAAACCAAGCAGCCTCCTCATAGGTGTTGTGAGAGGAGGCTCTTCATAAGAAATCGAGCATGAAACACTTCGTTTCCAATCACATGAAACACCATTGACTTTTGAAATGGTTGGGAGTTGTACAGAGTGTCACCACAGACATGCTTGAATATGAGACTTAGGAATCTGGGATACCTTACAGAAGGGGAACATTGGTCCTGTTCCTTGAAGGCTCTCAGATTGTCGAAGATCCATTTGGGCATATTCATTGTAGTCCCATCCACAAACTGGAAAGCCACTTGAACTTCATCTCTGCTGAGCTAGTCAAACAAACCGACCTTGCAACTTAAACTCATCACCACAGAGGCAAAAAGAAAGCTGTAAGTTGGTGCTAGCTCCATCCTGAACAGGGTAGCTCCCACCCTTGGTGCAGATACACCATAGCATCTTAGTAAATTGCCCATTTGTTGATTTTTAGGATATGGTTTATCATACTTCTCAACCACAAGAAGATGGAGTACCTCCTGAAGCAGATCGTGATCTCAACAATCTGAGTGTTGTTGAGTATGGTCCCTCGAATGGTTTTAGTTGCAGAGTCATATGAACAAGTGTACCAGAACTCATAGACCATTTGTTGGTACATGACACCAGTAGTGGCTGTCATGACATAGTGAATGTGGTGAGCTTTCAGGAATTCAACCATGGATTTATAACATTTTCCAAAATAGTTTTAAGGTATTGTCAAATTAGCTAGCCACATAGTTGGTGGGTTTTATGGTTAGTGTGGTGGTGACAGAGGGGTGTTTCATAACATCATCTCCCAAAAATCAGGAGCAAGGGGATTATGGGAAGCCATTTGAGGTTGATGAGAATGCACAAATCAGAAACACTAAGTCTTTTGATGGTAGTTAGGGTTTTTTTTAAAGAGTATGGATATATGTAGGGTCGCAGTAGGGAAGAAGAAGATGAAACAGTGATAGTGGGTATTTATAGGATTTTTAATGTGAGATAGGGGGAGAGAGAAAAAGGAGGTAGATTGAAATGTGATGACTAAAGGAACGAAACGGTTTCCATGTCAGTACGTTTGTAAGACCAACTTGACACTTTTCCCTGCTTAAACGTGTAACACACATTATCCACAGGTAATTAAGATAAATAAATAGATAATTTATATAACTTAAATGTGAAGTAACGTTAATTAAAAATGGATGTTCAAAGTCGTTGCTCAATCCTTTGACCAGTCTGTAACCTGTTTATGAAACCTGTGTAGTTATTCAAGGACAGGCTTCAATCTAAAACCTATTCAGTAACTGAACAGATTACAAGGCTTTCCGTGTATGACAGAATACAGAGTGAGCAGGTTTTAGCTTTAGGCAGCGGAACAGGTTTGATGACAGTTGGTGGAAGTCCAGGAAAGTCTTCAGGAAAGACTTTTGGATAGTCACGAACTACCGGGATTTCTTCAATTCGCTTCTCCTTTGATTCATTTTCCACTAGCTGAACTAACACTGCTTGACTACCTCTTCGAAGGCATTTCAGCGTTCTTAAACCAGAGATGACGTTCAACTGGCGATTCTTTCTTTCTCCTTGGACTGTGAGGACTTTCTTTTTCTTAAGTGGTATTCTTACGACCTTCTTACCACATAAGATTTCGGCATGGTTCTCCGACAACCAATCCATACCAATAACTACATCAAAGCTTCCGAGTTCAATAGACATCAAGTTTATCTTAAAGGGATGATCTGCCAATTTTGGTGTGCACTCCTTAATTATACTATTCGCTTCAATCAACTTTCCGTCCGCTAATTCTACGGCATAAGCATTTTCTAATGGGGAAAGAGTGGCATTCAGTTGTTCACTAAACTTAGCAGATATAAAACTTCTATCAGCCCCAGTATCAAATAGCACATAAGCATACATATCATTAAGAAGGAATGTACCCGTTACTACGTTGGGATCTTGACGAGCGTCGCCTGCTCCCAATACAAAAGCTCTCCCTTGAGCTCCACCATTATTCCTTTTCTTGGGGCAATCCTTCTTGAATGCCCAGTGTCCCACATTCGAAGTAGCTCCTTTGCATGTCGGTGTTGCCTCCGTTGGTGTTAAACTTACAATCTTGGGTCAGATGACAAAGCTTCTTACACTTCCCGCAAGGGGTTGGATAGGGACCTACGTGATGGTAGGTGCATTGGTTACATCATATTTTGATGCCGGTATAGCCCTTCCTAGACTCGGTTCCGGCGACAAAAGTTTTGATGGTTTCTGGCTTTTTGGATTGTGAACCCGAAACTTTCCCTGATTTATCTTCCCACTTCCTCTTGTTTTCCCCAGCATTGGCCACATTCCTTCGGGCCACTTGGTCCATTAAGTTATTCGCCATTCGAATGGCGCTCTGAATAGTAGTTGGGTTGGATGCGGTGACATTCCCTTGGATTTGGGGGGCGAGTCCCAAATGTAGCGCTCAATTTTCTTGTATTCCGGAGTGACCATCTGTGGGCACAGCAGACTCAACTCATGAAAATAGTTGGTGTACCCAGCTACATCCGTTCCCTTCATAGGCAGATTACAGAACTCTGACTCCATCTTTTGCAGCTCGTTTCTAGGACAGTATTCGTGTGTCATCATATGCTTTAACTTGGTCCAAGCGAGTTGATAAGCTGTATCCATTCCTACCGACAAGGCGCCATTTTGGAGAGTGTGGGTGGCGAACTTGACCTTCTCGTCCGCGATGCAACCACTAACGCGAAACACAGACTCCAGTTTTTCAAACCAATGAACTAGCCCGACAGCACCTTCTGTTCCGTTGAAGTATCAAGGCTTACAACTTAAGAATCCTTTAATTCCACACCCTTTCTGGGTTGAATCAGACCCTCCCGTGGTGCGACTAACACCTCCGTCGCCGTTTGCGGTGCTATTTCTATTGGTTTCATAGGTGGCTATAGCTGCTGCCACTCGTTGTGCGACCAGTTGTTCGATCTCAGCGGTGTTCATGGCTCTCTTTGGCGGCATTATCTTAAAGTTTAAATAAAAGAGCATCGTGTAAGAAGTTCAGTCTTAAAGATTTAAATTTTTCTTAAGGGACAGTTCTGTAATCATCAAACACAGATTCATAAATAACTTGCAATTTTCATTAATCATTCATAAATTTCTTACATTGGGGCGGTTTATTACCCGAAAATTTTAAGTCCTACAATATTACATAATAATTCCCTAACATTACAAAGATAGAGGAGGGGGGGTACTAGGTGTGGGAGTGATCTGGCGTCTCTCCCTTGTCCAATGCATTGAGGCGCTGAGTCAGCTCCTCATTACGGGCCTCGCTCTCGGCTAATCGTTGCCGAAGCTCATCTAGCCCGGCCTGTTGGATGGCGACGGGGTGCTGGTTGGCCCAGTATAGGTTGGAGTTTTGCAACTCCTCCCGCTCTAACTGGGCTGTCATCTCTCCAATATCTTGGTTAAGCAACCGCACTTGGAGGTCGTGCCTTGAAGATCGTGCTACCAAGAGGGGTATGGTCTGGTCGGCAGGTTCTTGGGTGAGCGGTGGGGTAGTTGCGGAGGATGGTCCTTCGATCTCAAAGTGGGAGGGTATTCCCTCCTCCCGCCTCCACTCTTGGAGGGTCTCGGGCATCCAGCCCCATCTACGGGCGTTCGCCCGTCGCTGCTGTGGTGGTGAACTTGGATGGGGAGCCGGTACGGGGATAGTCTCCCGTCTCGGCATGAAAACTCTTTTGCGAGCCGTGAACTTCATCCGAGGTCCATTGGGATGGGGGCGGTAATTGCGGTGAGATGGTACTGATGGGAGACACGGGATGTAAGAGGGGGCCACTGGAGATGGAGGGTCCTCTCCGGATCGTTCTCCCCATCCACTGGAGGATTTGTCTTCCTCCACGGGTTCTTTCTCGTCTGATTCCTCCATGGGCTCCTCTTTTGACTCCTCCTTCGGCTCTTCGGAGGGGTCCTCTTCTTCAAACGGTTCTCCTTCGGTGAAAACCTCAGTGACTTCGGGGCTCATGGGGGTGTACTCATCCTCAGAATCGGATATGATGATGATGGTGTTGTTTGACATGTTTTCTGCTATCTAGGTCCATTTATAGTCTTTTAGTTAGTTACAAAATATTTTCAAAAATCAGCAAAACATAAGTGCAGTTATAGTCTAGGGTACTAATGCAACCTATTTTACTATAACTATGGCTCTGATACCAATCTGTCACACCCCGTTACCCCGGTTGGCAACGAAGCGTGACGTCGCGGAAGCGTAACCATAATCATAATGAACGACCACTATATGGACGTTTTCAAAAATACATCGATATAACTTTGAAATATAGAGATGTTTTACATAACTCGAAAATGATAAAGAGTAGTTCGCAAGATACAGAGATGTAAATACATAATTAAATTAACCAAAATAATGCAAATAAATCTCCGATGGTTTGAAAATGCATGCGACTCCAAAAGTACGGAAGCTTGAAAATACTTCCGATGCGGTGCACTTGCCTTAATTTCCTGAAAATACACGCTAAAATACATCAACAAATTTGTTGGTGAGCTCATAGGTTTACACATAAATCTGACTTGTATGGACATCAACAGTTGAGTTTGAATTTATAAAATCATAAATTCCATGTTATGTATTACATATAAACCATCATGCAACCAAAAGTTAATTATGAGTTTGCCTTGTGCAGTATTCCCATACGTAATACCGTAATGTTAAATATATATGCATTCCGCCGTTAGCCAGTAAGACTAACCCGATGGGGGACATGACTCCCGATAGATCTATCCACAATATATTCGCGCTAACAAATAAATGTAACTAACGGTTCATGATTTGACGTCTGATGGAACCACACATGTAATACATAATAGAAATGAAGCAGTTTCCGTGTCCATATGAATACGTAGCATGTATTTCAACCCCAAAACATAACAGTATGAAAATAGGGGCTATGAAGACTCACCGAGCGTGTGATGACAAAATATGCGCAAAAAACGCAAGTTAGCGTAAATTGATAGGTGATTATCCGGATGTGATTAACCATGCCCTAAATGATATAAGGGACTTAATAATCTCTCATATATGATAATATGTATATATATATAGGTTTTTATGTCTTAAATCACCCAGCATTACAAGTTTATAAATAAAACCCACTTAAAACGTCAAGTTTATATATATATATATATATATATATATATATATATATATATATATATATATATATATATATATATATATATATATATATATATATATATAGGCTTTGGTTTTCTTGAGGCTGTTTTTGACCAAAACGATTTAGGCTTTGGTTTTCTTGGACATTAAACTACTATATATAAATAATTTTTAAAGTCAAAAACGGCCATTTTTCGGGTTGTTTAGGTTAGGGAAAAAGCTTATTGAAAACCCTATGTTAGCCATTTTTGCGCTGTCAAACTTCCGGGTTCCCAAATAATATCTGTGGGTTCTAAACTCCATAATAAATTTTGAAAACTTCCAGATTTTTAGTTAAGACAAAGATCTAACTTTTGAGACAAGAATCAACTCATTTTGTTAAGTTATGAATTAGTTATGATTTTTCAAAGTTGATGCAACATTTCTGCCGAAATTCCGTATTTGATAAACTTGAAATAACTTGTGATTCTTGTTGTTTATTCAAAGACTACTTGTATAAAAGTTATAAAACACATTTATGACTTGTTTTCATAAATTTACACTTACATGATGTGTTTATATATTTATAAACAATTTGAAGAAACAACTTAAAAACAAAAACTAGTGATTTATAAACTTGAGTTTTATGAAACTTGTTGTTGTTGGTGATTATATATATTATGCAAGACTTATATAAACATAAATATAAGATATGATAGGTTAGTATTTACTTACTTTGATGTTTTATAAGAATGCAAATGAGAAGAAGTTGAAATTCTTGCAAAAGTTGCACCAAGAACACTTCAAAATATGAAGAACACTTGAATTATTTCAAGAACACCAAAATTTGAAGTTTTTGGCTTTGCACAAGGCCTTTGGCCGGTTTTTGAAGAGAGAAAAGAGAGGTTTTGGTGTGATAAATATGAAAGAAAAGCTCTCTATTTATAGAGAAAAATTGGATCTTGAAAAGATGGTGAAATGATGAAAATAGTGTGAGATCTTTGGTGAGTTGAAAGAAGAGGATTTGATTGTGAAATGTTGAGTAAAAAAATACATTTTATGGTCCTTGTGTACCCATAGGGCCGGCCTATATGGGGGTATTATGATGTACTTTTTTTTGTATAAAAGTATTTAGAAATGTATTCTTGTATTTCCTTTTTTTTGTAATTTCTTTTCAAAGAATTCAGCATTGAATGGAGGCACAGGTTTCTTACTATTAATCTTGGTTCCAGATGCTGTCTTATTGACAGGTTTAGAATTCAGGACTATAGGTTTAACACCTTTTCCATTCAATTCTTCATCTGAGACTGTTGGGCACTTAGCAGTATGATTTGACGGAGAACACATTCCATCATAAGTCTTCACAACCTTTTCACATGAACTGTCGGTATTTTGAGGCCTGACAAACCTGTTTGTTGAAATCAACTTTCCATTTACATTTTGAATAAATATATTTGGAAGTTCACTAAGTGTAGACAGATTTGTTTCCGGTTTTCTTATTTCAACAATTGAAGCTTTTGTATCAGGATATCTTCCAAGATATGCTTGGATTTGAGCACACATTTGCTCATTGATACATTGATTGACTCTTTTAGCAGAATGGCACCAAAAGTCAACAATCTTTTGAAGCTTTGAATGCTTTAAGTCTGTTTCTCTCTCTTCTTCTAACAAAATTATGTTGATGTGTTTTACTTCATCATGCTCAGTTTTCAATTTATGTAAGCTGTCAAGTTCATCAGTTTTTAGTTCAAGGTCAGTTTTTAGTTCTGAAATCTCAAAATTTAAAGCATACTGCTTCTCAATAGCAACTTCCACAAACAAGTAATCAAACATTTTATATTTTTCCTCAGAACTGTAATATTTAAAATTTTGTACCTTGAACATCATTGTAGGATTCCAGATTGGCCACCAGACAGTTGTTGTCCTCCTCATCAGATGACGAGTCAGAGTCTTCCCAATCACAAGTTTCAGCCATAAGTCCCCTCTGTTTGTTAGAAGCCACAGAGTCTTCCAACTTCTTCAGCTTAGCCATGGCTATAAGATAGTTAAACCTATAACCATCGTCCCTGTTCGTCTTGTAAGGTTTGGATAATGAGCCAACAGTTTTGGATACACAGTCTGCTGCTATATGACCAGGCTTGCCACATTTAAAGCATTCAGCTTTAGATTTATCAAATGCTTTCTTTTTTATAGCACTTGATTTTCTCGGTGACATTTTATTTCCAAACTTTTTATTGTTGAATTTTTTTGACAAACATGGCAATCATTTCCTCATCATCAAGTTCACCAAGATCTTTACCTTCCTCTTCTTCGTCTAAGGTCACTTCCAAGTTATCATCAACCTGATGATCAGCTTGTGTGAACATATAACACACCTGATTAACAGGTTGTCTCACATTAGTCGTAAGGCTGAACCCCTCTTAGACATTTCCAAGGCATTTCTCTTTTGCAGCCTTGATTGTTCATCATTCAGCAAGGATCCATAGAGGTTTACTAGATCCATGCTTTTGATAGTACCTGAGTTTTTGAGAATAGTTGAAAAATAGTTCCATTCCTCAGGCAAGATGTCTAAAAACTTGTCCACCAGGGTTAAACTGTCCTTAGTGATCCCGACAGCTTTGAGATCATTTATTACAACAGTGAACATGGTGTAAGTTTCAGTGAGATTCCTCTTAGGTTTAACGAAGAATAATTCATATTCTCTAACAAGGTTGTTAACCCTGTTATCCAATGTGATAGTGGGGCCATCATAGACTGTACATAAAGTATCCCACATTTCTTTAGCAGTTTTCACCTTCTCAACCTGTTTGAACACATCATCAGGAAGAGAGATGACTAGGTTGTTCCTGACATTTGCATCAAGGGCCACTAGTCTTTTATCTTCATCAGTCCATTGAGCTTTTGCTTTCTCAATGGTCCTGACCTCTGAAACAACACCTTTAGTAGAAGGAGTAATGGTAGTGACAGAGGTAGGCACATATGGACCTTCCATCACTATCCCTGGTAGTTGCACATCCAGATTCTCTAAGTAGAGCATCATTCTGCATTTCAATCTAGAGAAATTTTGGTGATTAAACTTTGGAGGCTTAGCCATAGATCCATTATCATAGTAGGAAGAGGATTTTGAAGCACTGTTGTCCATGGTGGGAAATGGGAAGTTATGAGAGATCTAGAGTTAACACACACTCTAAACTACTCTGATACTAGTTGTAGGTCCTAGAAAATTTCCCAAGTATGTTAGGAGAGGCTGTAGGGGGGGGGGGGTGAATACATCTAATTCTCTTTCACACTCTTTTTCTCAATGTTTGTATGTATATATTAACACTTGTTAAATTACAAACGACTTTGGATTGTGGAATGATCCAAACTGAGATGACTGAAATGAAACAACAGACTTTAAACTAATCCAAGACACACTCAGACTAGATACAATACGTTTACTCACTAAGGTTCACTCAATGTCTTCACAAGAAATAGACAGATAGCTTTGAGGATAGACATCTTAGACACACTTAGCTATTTAACTCTAAGTTGAAGGCAGAACTTGCATGCATGAAAAACACACTTTGCTTTGCAATGCACTTTCTCTTTTTGTGGATGTCTCTCTTGATTTTTCTAATTCGTTGAAGCTTCTATTTTATACTCACCCTCAGAATCTCAGTGAAGCTTCTTCATTGATTGTAGAAAAAGTAGGAATGTCTTACAAAAAGACAGAATTACTTTTCTGCATTATGACAAATCAGGCTTTGTCCATTTATTGCAGAATCTTTGTCTTTTCCTTTTTGTCGTGGTCATCCACATTAAAGAGGAATGTCAACTTTAGACCTTTAGTCTTCATTGTAACACTATTTTGATATAAGAAATGGTTTGTCACCCATTCCAGATATCTTCTTTGTCTTCATGCATCAGAACAACTTTGGCAGAACTGGCGATTTCTGATTTTCCACTTTGTCTTGAGTTGTAGACTTATTTTTGCGTTCAACACTTTGCATGAGGACAAGGAAACAAATTCCATAAAGTGCAAAACCTGTTCAAAAAGAACAGCTTTGACAGTTTATTTGGTCAAAACTATTCAACAGACATGAACAGCTTTGACAGTTTCTCTCAAACCTATCCAATGGCTATGGACAACTTTGACAATCTGCCAAGTTATAACTAATGTAACAGTGTAAACAGACTTAGGCTGATTTTGCAAATCACTTATCAGGTTTCAATAATGCATTAAAAAGCCTTAATAATGTATCAAACATGTTTTATTTGCAATGTCCCCCTATGATATAAAGCAGGTGTGATTGAGGCCTTTTTGTGCCTAGCACTATCGCTGCTTCATGGGGTGAGTGGTAGGCTTCTCGTGGATAATCGGTATTACTATCCGTTCATCAAATCCAATGGTAGTACCCTCAACGGTGCTTTAGTTTAAAGCCTCCTCTTCATGGGGTATAGGTGGATGCATTTCAACATCAGCAGCAGTGGGGAAACCTGTTGATGGAATTTGTAGTGGTGTGGAGCCCTCAACAATGGGATGGTCTGTACACGAAGGTCCATCAGGCTAATAGGTTGGTCCTTTAACTACTTGTGGGTTTGAACCAGTAGCATCATGAGGAGCAGAGGGGGAAGGCTGATCTGTTGGTGGGTTTGAACCAACAGGTTTGATACCTTGTGCAGACTCAGAGGGTGTTGGAGAAATGTGAGTGGGGTACAATGTGGACACAATGTGGAGTGGAGGGGACTCCTGTCTTTCAATGTGCTCACCCTGTTGGGAGGGGGGACATTGGATGAGGCAGTCTCCATTTGTATAATTGGTTCCTGCTGAGAGGAACCAAAGGGCTTAGGCTGACTTGGAGTGGACTCAAGTTGGAGTGAGGCGGACTCCACAAGTGTTGTACCTGGCTCCAAGAAAGGTGGAGTGTTCGCAATAGGTTTGGCCTCTTTTTTAACTAATTCCTTATGAAAGAAACCAGAGGGGATTTGTGTTGGGGTAGGAAGGTTTTCACCTTGTACAACCCTCTTTACAAAGGGAACCTATTTTTTTCACCAACATTTTCTTCATTGGCCTTAACGTGGGGAAATGGTAGGAGGTGGAGATGAGACTGTTGAGGAGATTGTGCTAGGGACAGCTGGTGCAGGCTGTTCCATCATCTCAGGTGGCACCGAGCCATTGGCCACACAGGTCTGTGAACCACCAGAAGGTCCAGGAGATACAACTTGCTCCCCTTCAGGCACTGAGCCTGATGGAGCAGCCTTAAATCTTTTGGCCTTCTTGGTGACACTTTTTGCCCGTTTGCCTGATATTTTGGATTTTGCAGTAGTAGCAGCAACTGGATCCACCTCCATTGCTGGAGGTCCTTCCACCAAACCCAACAGCCTCATCATAGGAGTAGTGAGAGGAGGCTCAATGGTTCTAACCGAAGTATGAAAAACCTTATTCCAAATGACTAGGATGATGACTGAATCCATAAGAGGTTGAGAGTAGTACAGTGCTTCACCACAACATCCTAAAAAATGACACTTAAGAAACGTGGATTCGTTACAGATGGAAACCTTATTTCTTGTGCCATAAAGGAGCACCGATTGTCAAAAATCCATTTCGCCAAGTTGAGATTCGACTCATCAATGAACTGAATCCCAATATGAGTCTCATCGCGACTGAGTTGATCAAAGGAACCAACCTTGCTACTCAGACACATCACCACACAGCCAAACAGATAGTTGTAGGTGGGAGTAATATCCTTTTTTTGTGAGAAGTTCTACCAGGGGCAGGATCTTTGACATCATAGCACCTTAAAATATCCTCCATGTGTTGATCTTCAGGTTGTGGCCTGTCATACTTGTCCATAATTGGGAGTCGAAGAGAAGCATTAGTCTGGCTCGTGTGATCTTCAAAATTTTGGTGTTGTTAAGAATGGTTCCACTGATGGTCACGGTAGCAGCATTATAGGAACATGCATACCAGAACTCATACACCATTTCAGGGTACATAACCCTAGGATCAGCAGTCATTGCATTATGTTGAGGGTGTGCCTTAATAAAAACCACCGTTGGTTCATATTCCTTTCCAGCACAGGATTTGGGAATGTTTAGATTGGCAATATAGTTGGTGGGTTTCAAGACCAGTTTGGTTTTGACTGAAGGGTGTTTCACGACATCTGACACCAAGGATACTGGAATAATCGGGTGAGTGATTTCAGTAAGTGAGGAAGCCATTTGAGGGAGTGATGATGATGTTGAATGATGAAGGCACAAAGTATTATTTTGGTCTTATAGTATGTTCAGGATGTATAGGAGTTAGGGTTTGTAATAGTAAAGAGGATGATGCAACAGTAACGATAGGTATTTATATGATTTGAATTTGAAGGGTTTAGGAGAGAGAAAGGCGATGACTAACGAAACATAAGTATGACCACGTTAGCACGTTTGTCAGATCCACTAGCCTTGTTTGCTTATCTCTTAAACACGTATCAAAAAACATTATCCGAAGGTAAATAAGTTAAATAAAAACATAATTTAGATAAATTAAGTGTAAAGAAATGTTAATAAAAAGTTGTTGTTCAAAGTTGTTGTCAAAACTATTCCGATGTGTTAGAGTTAAAACTGTTCAATTTGAAACCTGTTGATGAAACTTGTTAAGTTACACTTAACAGTTTTCATTTAGAAAAAACCTGTTCATGATAGAACCAGGTTACAACACTTGTAGTCAAACAAGACAAGTTTTACATTGAACAGGTTTAACATTTGAACATCATGACAGGTTTGACAGAAAACCACTATGTTTTGAAACATGTTATATAAAACCTATCTCATTTCTAAGAAACGGCTAACTTCAGAACCTGTGTAACCTGTTTTGTGCTATAGCTGTTACTAAGAAATTAGAAGAATATACATGTAAACATTTGAACATCCATGACACACAATCACTTTTATTTAACAATCCTAGCTTGCAAACAAGAGTTGTAAACCTGTTTTCATCCCGTGGTTTGGTGAAAATGTCTGCAAGCTCATCTTTTGTAGGAACAAAAGATAGTTCAACATTACCTTTTTGGAAGTGATCCCTTATGAAGTGATGTCTGACCTCAATATGCTTTGTTTCGGAATGGAATAATGGGTTGTTGGATATTGTTATGGCATTGGTGTTGTCGCTCTGAATAGGAATTCTCCTATACACCAGCCCATAGTCTTCAAGCTAATGCTGCATCAAAAGAATTTGACCAAAGCAGTTTCCAGCAACAATGTACTCAGGTTCAACAGTAGAAGTAGAAACTGTTTTTGCTTCTCATTACACCAACAGATCAACTTTCCACCATGGAGTTGACACCCACATGTTGTGCTTTTTCTATCTAACCTCGAGCCTGCAAAATCAGAATCTGTGTATCCAATTAACTCAAAACCTGAATCTTTGGGATACCAAAGACCCAAACCTATCTTACCTTTTAGGTACCTAAATATTCTCTTTACAGCAGCAAGATGAGATTCTATAGGGTTAGGATGAAATCTAGTACATATCAATTTTCACTTTCTTTATGAACACTGTAGTATCCGCTTTACCTCTGGAGCATCCCTTGTTTATAAGGAGTCCAATAAGAGTGTCATACCAGGCTCTGGGGGCTTGTTTGAGTCTATACAGAGCTTTGTCCAACTTATAAACATATCTTGAATATTGTTCATCCTCAAAACCTAGGTGTTTCTTAACGTAGATTTCTTCTTGCAGTTTCCCATTTAGAAAAGCACTCTTATCATCCATTTCAAATACCTTCATGATTTTGTAAGTAGCATGAGCAAGAAACATACTGATTGCTTCAAGCCTGGCCACAGGAGTAAATTTTCATCATAGTCTATACCTTTCCCTTGTATATACCCTTGAGCAACTATGTTTGCCTTATTTCTAATTACACGGCCTTAGTGTAACATCCTAAAATCTAAATTATTGTAATTTAGATTAATTGGTTGGATATTTGGTAATTAAAGATAATTAAGTTGGATTACGAAAGATGATTATGTATCCGGATATTTAAAAGTTGGTTGCTATTTTAAGAAATTAAGAAATTTGAGAATTTTGAATTATTATTATGGAGTATTATGATTTATAAATGTTAGTGATGATAAAACTAAGGTAAAATCAGTATTTAGTGGGATAAGATAAGTTGAGGGGCTAATTGTGCCAAAACCTGAAAGTGTGAAAATAAAAGACTCATTTCTTTCAAATGGTTTCATTTCACCATTCCAAACTCAAGAACTCTCCATCTCTCTCCAGAATCTCTCTGCTGGATCGAAATTGTGGAGCTAAATTCGTGGATTAAAGCTTCATATAATCAAGAATAAGTAGAATTAAGGTAAGAATATGATCTATCAACTTGGGGTTTTCATTTTGAGGATAAAATGCATAAAAAGCGGATTTAAAATCTGACAAAAATGTGGTTGCATGTTTGTTATATTAGTTGGAAATCATCCCTTGAAGACTACTGAAGCATTTGTAACGAGAATCAACGTTTAATTCGTCCAAAAAGGTTAGAAATCGAACTTTTTATAAAGTTTTTGTGTTCTTGAGGTTTTTCATCATATTTGGTTGAATCTGGACAAATTAGTGTGTTATAAATGGGGGAAAAGATATAAAAACACTCCAATAATGTTAAATTAACCTTTGATTAAGTTGCATGTGGCTAGAAATTGAAAATGGGAATTTTGGAGTAAAATCCGTAAGTTGCGACCTGCATTTCTGCAAGTGAACTCGGCGAGTTCTATGGGAACTCGGCGAGTTCTCAAGAACATTTGAATAAATCTTCAAAAATTCATAAGTGTTGGATCCGAATTCGGTTGGGACCCGAATTCGGATAAAACCCGAAACTTAGATGGAACCGAACTCGAGTATGAACCGAACTCGGATGGACCCGAATTCGGATGGGTCAACCCAATTCGGATGGGTCCGAAATTCAGTTATGGGTCCGAAATCCGGACAGGAACTCGGCGAGTTCCCTATGCCTACTCGGCGAGTTCTTTCATTTTTGGGTAATACGGATGGGTTATTAAGGACCCGAATTAATGGACAATTAAACACACATTTGGGATATCTTTTGTACCATATTAAGGTATATAATGAAGGGTTATTCGAGATTGATAACACACGAAATGATGAGATTTAAATGTGAGTTTCGGATGACGGATCCGTATGTTGTAACACTTTTAAATTGTACAACTTGATGTACATTTGTTGAGGAACATGTTCATGATATGATTTTCCTATAGAAATGTAACAGGTCCCTTGTGGTGTTTTTTAACCCACAGTGGGGTACTTTTGTGTCCGGTTGAAATTCCGAAGAGAAATAAGATAACTTGAAGTTTAATAACGCACCCACTGTGAGTACCTTTGATTTTAAACATGTCTGCATCTGCTTTATGTTTGCTATTGCCTGCTGAGGCATGTTGTTTCACATTCATTTGGCACTCTACTAACTTGCGTATATGTTGATGCACATTCTTACTTGTTGCATGTCCGTTCTTTTGTTGTGCATCCAATCGATGGACCTGAGGGTCGCATCTGTACTCTGATGTTACTGTGCTATATGACCAAGAGTTTGACACCTCTGTGGTCTGGATAGACAGTAGGTCATCCCCGATGTTATGTCTGCCTCAGATGGTTGGTTTTTCTTATGCCGAGCGTCATCTCGAAGGAGTTGCGGCTCGGGTTTGCGTACTTTGTGTACGTGTGGAGTATACGGTATGCGTTACCGGTGTTACTCCTGGGGGCATCATAAGGATTTGTAGAATTTGGTATTCACTAAGCAATCTGCTTACCCCTCAGTTGTTGACTTTTTACAGGAAAGGGAAAATTCACTGCGGGACCGTCTAGCTAAGTCATCAGTTGAAGTGATTTGAAGTTGTCTACTGTTTATCTTGGTAACAGAATTATGAAATTTTGTTGTATCAAAAATTTGGGATGATGTAATATTTTGAGTTTGTAGACTTAGACGTGTAACCTATGTAGCATTGTAGGGTGTTGGACACAAATTTGTATTACTTTATTTTGTAGTTTATGCTTTTGCACTTTAATTAAGTAATCAGATCATTATGTAATTTTTATGTTGGTGATTAATCCTAGGTGTATTGTAAATGGTGGTTATTGTGGCAAGGGTGTCACACTTAGTCATCCATTTTATTCCTAAACACCCACTTTGTGCCAATGATTGTTTTTCCTTTAGGCATAGGAGCCAACTTCCATACTTTGTTTTTCTCAAACTGATTTAGTTCTTTTTACATGACAGTGATTCAGTTTGCATCTTTCAAAGCATCATCAATCTTTTTTGGCTCCATCAGTGACACAAAACTTGAAAACATACTGAAGTTTCCAAGTGTGTCCATTCTTGTCTGCACACCTTTATTGATGTTACCAATTATCTGGTCATTGGGGTGACACCTGATCCCCTTAGGATCCTGATTCAATGAGGATTCCCCTTGATCTTCATCAACAGTACTGTCATCAATGGGTCTTGTAGAACATTCTCCTTGATCACCAGACCGATTGGTTCTATGAGACTGTTCACTTGTTGATGGTGTATTACCAGTATTGAACATAGCATTTGAAGATTCAGGATAATCAACATTGATTGGTGATGCGCAAGAACAATGATTAACTCAGCACATTTATTCCCATGGGGAGGGCTTATATAATCATCATCATGTCCATTTTTGGAAACAGGTTCTACTCTGGATGAGGTGAAAGCTTTTCAGTCAGTAGCCTTGGGATGAAGAAGGTCATCAAAGCTAAAATCTCTAGAAACGGATTCAGGAGAGACTTGAAATAAGGAATTTGCAGGTTCCTCAAACGTGACATTGATAGATTTAACAACTACCTTTCTCTTAAGGTTGTTTACTCTGTAGGCTTTGGAAATAGTAGAGTAACCCACAAACACACCTTCATCAGCCTTTAGTTCAAACTTGGCAAGTTGACCCCTTTGATTGAAAATGAAACAGGGACATCCAAACACATGGAAAAAGCTTATATTTGGCTTCCTCCCTTTGAGTAATTCGTAGGAAGTGTTGTTTATTCTTTTTATCACTAAAGATCTGTTCTGAGTGAAGTTGGCAGTGTTGATAGCTTCAGCCAAAAATGTTGTAGGTAAACTTGATGCACACAATATTGTTCGGGTAGCTTCAATGAGAAGTCTGTTCCTTCTGTCAACAACTCCATTTTGTTGTGGAGTTTTGATAGTAGAGAAGTTTGTGCGATTCCTATTTCTTCATAGAAGTCTTCAAGTGTACTGGTTTTGAATTCTGTACCATGATCACTTCTAAGCTGCTTAACTTAGGTAGAATTAAGAATCTCTATCTTTTTTATGAATCCAATAATTTCTCCAGCAGTGTCCTCTTTGCTCTTTAGAGAGAATACCCATGTAAATCTGGAGAACTCATCAGCATTATTGAAGTATATCTTCAACCAGCTAGACTTGGGACATTGATAGGTCTAAACAAGTCCATATGGATTAGGAAGAGGGGTGAATCAATAGAGAAATTATGCTTGGATTTAAAAGATGATTTCTTTTGTTTACCCTTCTCATAGGCTGAGCAGAATTTATCTTTAACAAAGGTCATAAAGGCAAACCTATTACCAACTCTTTCTTACAAACTTTGTTGATGTTCTTGATGTTCAGGTGTGATAGCCTTTTGTTCCATAACCAGTTAAGATCTGCATTAGTCTTGGAGAGAAAAAGGTTGTGGTTGATTAATCATCAAATTTCATATCTACAATATATACACCTTTGTTTCTTTGTGCACATAGTACAACTTTGCACTGAGTAACTAGTATGTACCCAAGATGCTCATTAAAGTTAACCTTGTAACCAGCATCACAAAGTTGACTTATGCTCATAAGATTATGCTTCATCCAAGACACATAGGCTACTTAGTTAAATATTGCAACACCAGCTAGGAGAGTACCATACCCTTCTGTAGATCCTTGAACATTGTCACCAAAAGTGACTTTGGGCCTTGTTCAGGCTTAAGGTCACTTAGCAGATATTTGCAACCTGTCATGAGGCCAAAGCAACCACTGTCCAAATACCAAATTTGATTTAGTTGCTTGACCTGGCAAGTGATAAGATGAAACCTTAGTTTTTAGGTGAACCCATCACAAAGATGGGTTCATCATCTTCATCAACCATTGTTGACGGACCACTTACTTTAATGTTAATGTTTCCAATGAGTACAATGTCACTTATGACACTTTCCTCATTGTCATTGTTGCTTTCAACACTACTTGGTTGAATAGTGTTCGATTCAACAAAGTAAATAAGCCTAATGTCCACTGTTTTAGGATAGTCTTTGGCCATGTGAGTTTTCCTTACACACTTGTAGCATTTTCTCTTTTTAGTTCTTTTGGAAGAACTGCAAGAAACACATTCTGGATTTACAGAATTAGTTTTGTCAACAAGGTTTGAAAACTGTTGCATTGTAAGAAAGAGACTAATTCCTTTGTGTGAATACATGTTTCCAAATTGCTCAAGGATTACATTGAATTTTTCTTTATTAATCATTGAACATGTTCATTTAAGGAGGACACACTTCTAGAAATATTTTTAGAAACACTTTCTTTTCCCTTTTTTGATGGGACAGAGGTCAAAGATAGGATGTTCTACAATTTTCTGTTCATCTGAATTTTTGGAAAACTTATTTCCAAACTTCTCAGGCTGAATAATGACTTTCCTTTGCCTTTGCTGAGATTTGATGATCCACACACATTACTAATTGCATAATCATTTTGATTGGTTTTGCGAAATATTTTCTTTCATTCAAAAGCAAATTGTCACTATGATTTAAATACTTGTTTTGAATCATAGTGGGTTTGCTTGTCACATGAGACTTACCCTTGTTATTGGCAGGCTGTATTCCTTTGGAAAACTTATTTTCCAAGAACTTAGATTTAAATGATGGTAATAGGATTTTTCCACTAGTCTTAACTTCAGAATCTGTCATTCCAACAAGTTTGTCAGTTTTGACAACATGCTTTACATTGTTACCTAAAACCTGTTCATGTGTAGGTGGTAAGCATACAGTAGTGTAACTTCATGGGGAACTTATCTTAACATCATGCTTCACAATACCTTCACATTACTATCAGTGTTTTGAGGCCTGAAAAACCTGTTTGTTGAAATCATCCTCCCATTTATATTTTGAATAAATGTACTTGGAAGCTCACCAAGTGTGGAAAGATTTGATTCTAGATTGTTGATCTCAACTATTGAAGCTGCTGTATCAATGTCTCCTCCTAGAATTTCTTGTACTTGAGCAGGATTTTGCTCATTAATACATTGACTGACTCTTTCAGCAAAATAGCACCAATAGTCTATAATTCTTTGGAGTTTGGAACATTATAAGTCTAGTTCTCTCTTTTCTTCTAATAAAACAGAGTTGATATGATTTACTTCATCAAGTACAGTTTTCAACATATGAAAACTGTCTAGTATATTAGATTTTGATTCAATTTCAATTTTTAACTTAGAAATTTCAGACTTTAAGATGTCCTGTTTTTAAACAGCAGTTTTTAGATCAATCAGCTTGCAATGAAAAATTCTTTCTTTTTCATCAAGACTGAAATTCTTAAAATTTTGTACCTTGTACATCATGGTGGGATTCCAGTTTTTAAGAGAACTTAGGGCCTCAGTTTCTGCAAGGTCGTGTTTGAAACTTCTAGGTGAAGGAGCTTCATCATTTGCTCCAAAGCAGTTGTTGTCCTCTTCATCAAATGATGATTCAGACTCTTCCCAAAGCAGGTACTTAACCCTCTAACCATCCTCTTTATGTTCCTTGTGAGGTTTGGATGAAGAGTTCACAGCTTTGGACACACAGTCTGCAGCTATATGACCAACTTTGTCACATTTGTAGCACTCAACTTTAGTCTTATCAAATGTTTTCTTTTTAGCAAGACTTGCTCTTCTTGGCAGCATATTCTTTCCAAACAACTTTTTCTTGTTGAACATTTTGAGAAACATAGCAATCATTTGCTCATCATTAACTTCATTAAGCATTCTTCCTCTTCCGCTTCCTCAGACATGGGTTCCAAGTTATCATCAACATGTGAATCATCCTTTGTGAACACAACTAGCCTGATTCACAGGTTGTTTTACCTCAGCCACCTAGGCTGATTCCTTCTTAGATATTTCAACGACATTTCTCTTTTATTGTCTTGATTGTTCATCATTGAGCAAGGATATATATATGTTTACAAGATCCATGCCTTTGATGGTACCTGAGTTTCTGAGTATGTATGCAATGTAGTTACATTCCATAGGTAAACCATCCTAGAACTTGTTCACCAGGATAACACTGTCTTTAGTGATCCCAATAGCTTTAAGATCATTCACCATAGTAGTAAACCTAGTGTAGGTTTTAGTAAAACTCTCATTTAGCTTTGCAAAGAACAGCTCATATTTTCTATAACATTGTTAAGCCTGTTATCCAGAGTGATAGTAGGACCGTCATAGACTGTACACAAAGTGTCCCACATCTCTTTAGTTGTCTTAAGCTTCTCCACCTATTTGAACACATCATCAGTTAGAGGTATCACTAGTTTTTTCCTTGCTTTTGCTTCAAGAGCAACTAATCTCTTGTCTTCTTCAGACCATTGAGCACTTACTTTTTCAACAGTTCTTACCTTTGGAAGAGCACCTTCAGTGGTAGGAGTAATGTTGTAAGCTCCCTCCCTATCGGATCTATCAAAACGTTGCAGCGTCAAACGAGTGCGGAATCCTCATTTAACGCTAATGGATCAAACTCGAATAGTCGAACAAGAAAACGGAGCTAAACGTGACAACAGTCGAACGAATATCAACTCCACAAGATGTATCGCTCCTCTGGTCTCTCTCTTGCTCTTATAATCGTCTGAAATAATAATTCTCAAACTTGTGATGAATTCTTGAACATAAGTTCATGATAAGTTCGTGCATGGCCCAAGCCCATGAACTTATAAGTTCAAGCCCATGCAGCTAAGTTCATATGAACTTATCAGAGCTAAGTTCGTATGAACTTATCAGCCATAAGTTCGTACCTCATGAACTTATCGTCCATAAGTTCATACATCATGAACTTATCTTCCATAAGTTCATACCTCATGAACTTATCATGCAAACATGAACTTAATACACAATCATGAACTTAAGACATAAACATGAACATATGAACATACAATCATGACTTGTATTCATAAGGCTGTATCTATTACAATTGACTATCAATGACTATCAATAACCAACTAGACTACTGACGGCACACCGGGTGTACCAACATTGGTTGTAAAAGACGTTGGCACATAGGGACCTTCCATTACAATTTCTTGGAGTTGAACATCTAAGTTCTCCAGACAGCGTCATCCTACATTTCCAACCATAGAGGTTTTGATAATTGAACTTCGAAGTTTGGCCATAGAGCCATTGTCATAGTAGGATGAGGAGGAGTTTAAATTAGTGTTGTCTATGTTCGGTCTATGGGAATAAATATTAGAGATCTAGAGTTAACACACACTCTAAGCTGCTATGATACTAGTTGTAGGTCCCAAAAGTTATCCCAAATATCTCAGGAAAGAATGTAGATGGGGTGAATACAAGGCAAATCAAAATATCACAAATTTTTCTGAGTGTTTGTATGTGTATATTAACAAGTATGTTAAGTTTACAAACAAGTTTGGATGGCAGAAAGATCCAAACTCAGATGATAGAAAAGAACAACAGATTATGCTTGTCTAAAACACACTCAAACTAGTTGCAAGACACACCTGTATAGCTTTGGGAAGAGTAAACTGGTATGAGGAATAGTTCATACAAAACTACTTAGACACACTAGCTTTTGTTTACTTAAGTTGAAGTAGAACGTGCATGCATGGAAAACACCTTTTGTTTTTCCACTCAAGTTCTTGTGATTGCTCTCACATGCTTTTCTCTCCTTGGAAGCTTCTCTTAAATAGTCCCATAGAGAATCCTTATGAAGCTTCTTCATTGGTTGTAGAGTTAGGCAGGAATGTCTCACTAAGAGACAAGCTTACTTTTCTGCATTACTACAAGACTGACAAAAGTGACTTTGTCTTCTTGTTGCAAAATCTTTGTCTTTTCTTTTTAACTCTGTCGTTTATAGCTTTATCCCAAAAGAGAAAGTCAACATATGATATTTATTCTTCTTTGTAAAGCCATTTTGATATAATAAATGGTATGCCACCCATTACAAATATCTCTTTGTCTTCTTATAACAAAATAACTTTTACAGAGTTGTAGTAGTTTTGTTTTTACAATTTGTCTTGAAGCGTGAGGATGATCCCAATGTTCAAAACATTACATGATGAATTGGAAACAAATTCCAATAAGTGTGAAACCTGTTCACAAAGAACAGGATCTGTTCACAAAGAACAGACCACTTAACTATGTCAAACCTGTTCAACAGACATGACTAGCTTAGACATAAACTGTCAAACCTGTTCAACATATTAGGACACTTTTGACATACTGTCAGGTTACAACTTATGTAATAGTGTAAAACAAACTTAAGCTTAGTATTGCAAATCATCACAAGGTTTCATTCAGGCATTAGACATCTTAACAATCTCCCCTAAGTGTATCTAACAGGTTTGATCAAGGATCTCCCCCTATGTTGTTAAAAATAAAAATGTCTCAATCAAACCTGTTCTATATCTTAGGTGGAGATCCTTGATCAAATTCGTAACTTGGATATTCCTGCTAATAGAAACAATAAGTGTTCTTCAAATGAAACTAAAGTCAAGAAATATCTTGTCTACAAGAGATTAAGAAACAACTCTAATTAGTAAAGACCCAAATATCACATTATTTGGATACCAAAGTCACTTAATTGTCTTGTAGGAATGGTTTTTAATCACCTCAGAATAGGACCCGCACTTCATTGGCAATAGCTTCTGAACACCCTTTTCATGAGTCACACCTCAAATCAACACCCAATGACTGAATTTGTTGCTTTTCTGGAAAACAATGTGTGGGTGTTAGACTCTGGATTCTCACGACACATAACTGGTAGGCAAGATCTTCTCTCAAATTTTGTATGTTCTGAAGACGACTCGGTATGTTTGGTAACAATGGCGTTGCACAAATACGAGGATACGAAGATCTTGTAATGGACAACCTAAGAACTACTTAAGTATCTTACGTCCAGGGTCTTATTCATAACAAATTTAGTATTGGCCAATTTTGTGATAAAGGACTTGAAGTATCATTCAAATCGACGAGATACACCATCCACTCTCCAACCGGTAAAGAAACACTTGTTGGAACTCGATGCTCCAACCTCTACACTATTGATCTCTCTATGGTCAAAGTCAGTAAGACAATATGCTTGCTCTCTAAAGCTACATATCAATAGTCTTGGTTATGGCACAAAAGATTCTCTAATCTGAACTTCGAGAACGTAACCAAGCTTGCAACAAATCATGTACGCGGTCTACCAGATCAGACAAGCTCTGCATTAGCTGACTCCTTAACGATGCAACCAGAAGTGTTAGCTTTATTATTTGAATTTTTGTTTGCTATCCTTAAATATAACTCTCTGACTATCGTTCATGCAATTAATTCAAAATTAGGCAGCCAAGGCTCTGAATTCGACACTACTATTCTAACTGCGCCTCCAACAGCTTACAATGCACTGAACTCTCCTAGCTCTACATATGGAATTCTCATACCAGAGAAAACTTATAAAGACTACCCAGAATGAACACGTGCAGTTGCATCAACCTCTGAAACAACTCCCTTAGACTCTTCACTGGTAAATGAGTCTGTGAAAGAAGTCGTACTATTGCTTGGAAAGTGGACCCTATCCCATCCTCAATCTCAGATCATTGGGGGATAAAAACGTTGTAGGTCCCATAAGGTTTCCCAAGTATGTTGTTGTAAGCTGTAGAGGGGGGGGGGTGAATACAACTATTTAAAACTTCAACACACTTTTCTCAATGTTTGTATGTATATATCAACAAGTGTTATTTACAAACAAGTTTGAGCTGCGGAATAGTTCAAACTGAGATGACATAAACAACAAATAAACAACTGATCTAAGACACACTCAGACTAGTAACAATGAATTCACTCACTAAGATGCACTCACTGTTTTTACAATACAGACAGACAGCTTGAACAAGAACAGCTTGGACACCTCAACTATTCTTTTCTAAGTAGACTTTGCATGCATGAAAACACAATTCTTTTGCATGTTCTGGATATCTCTCTCTTGGTTATCTCACATTCCTTAGAAGCTTCCTTTTATACTCTCTCAAAGAATACTGGTGAAACTTCCTCATTGGTTGTAGAGATAGTGGAGTGCGTTTGCAAAAAGACATGATTCCTTTTCTAAACATTCTGACAAAACGACATTTGTCCATATGTAGCAGAATCTTTGTCTTTTTCATTTTGTCTCTGTTGCTGGTTGCTTTAACTTAAATATGAATCTCAAGTTTAATCCTTTCCTCTTCTTGTATAGCCATGTAAGGTCACCTTTAGCACGAATCTGATCTTGACGCGACACCTTCCAACGAGTGCGGAATCCTCGTTAGCGGTTTAACGGATCGATCACACACGGAAACCGGAGACGAACACAATAATAGCCGATACGACGAACGGCCGGACACGTGTATTTCTCCGAAAAGAATCTCTAAAATCTCACAAGTTCGTACGTGCACTGATACGAGCTTTGAATGCTAATTTCTGCAAAGTCTATAATTCAAAAGGATTAACTCTTAATTATAGAGATTAAGTTCGAACTTAAGTTACACAAGTTCGTTTAGGCCCAAGCCAACGAACTTGTCCAACATTATTCGAACTTAGCTTCACTAAGTTCAAACCCTACTCGTTGAACTTATTCTTGAACTTATCTTTGAACTTGTCCTAGAACTTATCTTTGAACTTGTTCTAGAACTTATCTTTGAATTGATCATGCAAATGTAAACATCATACACAAACAAGATCAAACATATATATAGATTGTATTTGCAAAGCCTGATCTATTACAAAAGACTATCTAAACCTAGACTGCTATCGTCACACAGGGTGCACTAACAGACTCCCCCTTGACGATAGCTTCTAGTTAGATATACAATTAATCTATAGAATTAGGCTGATTCAAACTACTACCTGCATACAATCCCCATTCTACACAAACCTTTACAACTTTCTGAAACTTCCTGCCTTTAGATCTCCAGCCTTCATGATAGAAAATATGCTGATCATGAAGCTTCTGCAGGTCATCTTTGGATTAGTTGACAAGGTGCAATGGATCGTATACCTTCAAATTCTTCATCCTCCATTATGGCTTCAGCTGTTTCATTATCGACGTACCGCCACTTCATTTTCTTTAGAACATCCTGGGGCATTGTCTTACTGTGTTTAACTGGATTATTTGTTATAGTAATTATTGATTAATTGTCTATCCTAATGGGGTTATGAGTATAAGTCAAACTGTAATCCTGCAATTGTTGTTGGATCCACAGAACGTGTGAACATCAACTACCAGCAGCGACATACTCGGCCTCGCACGTTGATACGGCGACCGAAGTTTGTTTCTTGCATTGCCAGAATACGAGCCTCCCTCCAAGGAACTGACAAAGTACCATCTTCGGTTTCAACTTCGGGTATCTCAGAATCCGCTTCACGGCTTTCATATGCATCTCCTTTGGATTTGCTTGAAACCTTGCACAAATACACACTGCAAACATTATGTCAAGTCTAGAAACAGTTAAATACATAAGTGACTCGATCATGGCCCGATATAAAGTCGGATCCACATCAGTATCACTATCTGTACCCGGTCCGAGATTATGATTCACTTGAATCGGAGTACTAAAATGTGTGGTCAGCATTGTTCCTTCCATCCCGAAGCGCTCCAAAATGTCGTAGACATACTTCGTCTGATGAATAAACATGCCTTCTTTCCTTTGTTCAACATGTAAACCAAGAAAGAAGTTCAGCTCTCCCATAGCACTCATCTCAAACTTCGTCTTCATAACCTTTACAAAATCGTTGCACATATGTTCGTTTGACGACCCGAAGATGATGTCGTCCACGTACACTTGCACTAAGATAAAATCTTCACCTTTCCTTTCCACGAATAGTGTACTATCAGTCCTCCCTCTCTCAAACCCATTGTCTAAAAGATGAGTTGACAGTGTCTCATACCATGCCCTAGGTGTCTGATGTAATCCATACAGAGCCTTATCAAGTTTGACACCCTTGCCACAATAACCACCATTACAATACACCCAGGATTAATCATCAAACATATAATTTTATAATGTTCTGAAAGCTTAATATAATTGCGGTAGCATTAAAGTACATAATAAAAATAATACAATTGTATTATACACCCTACGGTGCTACAAGGTTTCAAATCTAAGTCTACATACTCAAAATTTATTACAACATCCCAAACATATTTCAACAATAACCCCATGATTCAGTTACCAAAATGAGTAGTAGATATCTTCAATTACTTCAACAGACAACCTAGCTAGAAGGTCCAGCAGCGGATTTCCCTTTACCTGTAAAAATGTCAACAACTGAGGGGTAAGCGATGCTTAGTGAATACACAGATTTACGCATTCTATAAATCTTTATGAAGCCCCCAAGAGTGACACCGACGACGCACGTCGTATACTCTCTACGTACACAAAGTACGGCGCATGAGCCGCAGCTCCTACGAGCCCAAAGCTCGGCATTTAAACCAACCATCTGAGACAGACATAACATCGGGGATGACTTACTGCCTACCAGAACCACGAAGGGATCAGCTCCGGGTCATATAGCGCAGTAACATCGGAATACAGATGCGACCCGCCGGTCCATCGATAGTTGCACAACAAAAGAACGGACATGCAACAAGATCAATGTGCATCTAAGTCTATTCAAGTTAGTAGAATTCCAAACGAAAGTGAAACAACTTGTCTCAGCAGGCAATAGCTAACATAAAGCAGATATAAACATGCGAAATCATATGTACTCACAGTGGGTGCGTTAGTTAATTTCAGTTTATTTTATTTCTCCTCGGGCTTTCAACCGGATCCACAAAGTATCCCACTGTGGGTTAAACAACACCACAAGGGACCTGTTAAGTCAGTTGTAACAAAACATCGTGTCAATAACTGTTTAATTTCATAAAACTAAATTTTATAACATTTGACCCGAAATCCGGATGCCATACCCGAATTCGGACCCCACCCGAATTCGGACCACCTCCAATTTCGGACCCCATACAAGTTCGGACCAAATCCAGCTTTTCGGACCCATCCGAATTCGGACTCCAACCGAAATCCAACACTTGGAAATATTTTCTGTTTTGAATATCTGAAGTTTGGATCTCATTCGAATTCGGACAAGATCCGAGTTCATGTCAGATCCTGTAACAACCCAACTTTTAGCCCAAGTTAAATATCTGATTATCGATCCAATAATGTAATTTTATTACATTACTTTGAATTATAATTTAATTAAGTCATGAAATATTTAATTGAATTATAATATTATGAAATATGATTAATAATTATTAAGATAATTAAATAATAGATATATATAAGATACGAAAGTGATAGTGAGTTAAGTAGCAAACGTAACTAGTTAGAGTATATAAACGGAATTTAAGTTTAGAAAATCAGATCTCTCTCTCTCTCTAGACTCTCTCTCTAGACATTTTCTCTCTCTACATCTCTCTAAGATTTCTACCAAACCGACCGTCGGATTTCCAAGATTTATACGTCATCGGGAAGATTACGAGGAATACTACGAGATTATGATGTTGCATGAATGATTACGCACGAATTTGAGGTAAGATTTACATATTAAGCTCTTATGTTTTCGGTTTTTAGATATAAATTCGGAATTAGTAAATTTTCATGAAAATAGAACTAGTTTTAGCTAGAAATTTGTTAGAATAAGTATAAATAAGTAAGATTAGGAGTAATACTTAACATATTTTGTGATTTTTAGTCTTAAAACGGGTGATTTAAAGTTATAAAGATGAACAAATTCGAGATAGTAAGAACAAACTCGAGAAAAAAAGAACAAACTCGATTTTTGATGATTAAACTCGAAATGAATATCGAATCTATCATTGGCATTCGATTCTAACCCCTAAACTCGAAGTATGAGTTCGAATCTAGCATAAGAATTCGAATCTATTCATAGATTCAAACAAGGACTTCGAATCTAATAAGGTTTCGAGTATAGACCTTTGAATTTGATGAGGTGTTCGAATCTGATGTTAGATTCGAAGGGTATTTCGAAATTAACACATAGCCTTCGATTCTAACTTATATTGTGAAAAGGATTCGAGTTTAACTTCCTACAGGCTTCGAATTTATTTCTTAGATTCGAATGTGTTCCAATCTAATACATAAAGGCTTCGAATTTGAATTTAAAGCTTGAGTTCAGATTTGAATTTAATTGGTAAACTTGAAACCCACTCCTTAAGCTTGAATATATTAAATGAATTCGTATACAATACATAAAATATCAATGAATGCTTTTAGGATTAACTATATATATATATATATATATATATATATATATATATATATATATATATATATATATATATATATATATATATATATATATATATATATATATATATATATATCCAAAGATCCATGAAGAATTTAAAGAAAGATTTTGATAAGATTGATGAGCATATAATCAAGATACGAAATGTTGAGATTAAAAGACCAAACTAACGAATCTCGAGCTTATTAAACGAATGAATATTTGATAAATTATTCAAATGAATCAAAGAGCTAATAAATATCAGAAATGATATTAATAACAGATTGAGCAACGAGCAAGATGATGAGCAACTGAAAAGTCTGACATAAGTCAGATCGTGGTTCAAATCCACTACAGATTGAGAGCAACAGAGCCAGAGCCAGAAACTAACAGAGCACAAATAGCCAGTAACTGTGAGTTGTAGATTTCACTTTAACTGCATATTATGTGAATTGAGACTTTTGTTGCATGATCCTGATTTTATTGACATTCTGATCTTGAGCTTATTGATTTATATTATCATAGTATATTTACTATGATTTGTTGAGCTGAGCATTTATTCTACCAGAATCTATTTCTTTGATGAGTCATTTGATTGTTAAGCTTAACTCCATCACTATTGCTCAGTGATGGGTTAATGTTAGGCTTGTGATGTGCTGATTTACGTGATGAAAGCACAGAGGGTAGCTAGAGCTGAGCATTCCGATGATATCCATATAGAGCTTTTACTGGTAGCTAGCCCAGTACGTGGCTGATCCCCACTAATGATGCGTGTGTATGGATTTATCATCATCCGAGCATTCCTTACGAATTTGTCTAAAAGTCTCAAGAGCAACAACAGTTTTATAACTGGGAGCTGAGCAAAGTCGCGCATCAAAAGAGCATAATTGGCCAATGACCCTTCGAGATTGAGCTGTGCATGAGCCTAGTGCAGTGCATATAGAGCTGAGCCGTGCATGAGCCGAGTGCAGTGCATGTGCTTCCGCGTTCATAATTGCATGTTAAATGTGAAATTCTACATTCTCACTAAGCAAATAAGCTTACCCGTTGTTGCATTATTTTTCAGGTAAAGGCAAAGGATTGGCTGGACCTAGTTCTTAGGTCGGGACTTGAAAGAGCTTGAAGTGCTTTAGAACCTGTTTCAACACCTTGGTACTTAGCTGATGATTGAGCTTTGGGGTTTGGGCTAGTTTACATTTGTGCTTTGATGAAATAGTCTAGAAGTCTGCACCTATCACTTAAAAACTTATCTCTGATTGTAATTAACTTTTATTCCGCAATTTGTTAATTTTATCTTAGTTTCTTGATTGATATTTCATTGTTACTAGGCTTTGACTTGAGACCTTTGAGAAATCAGAGGTTCTCACAGGATGGTATCAGAGCAATAGTTTGAGTGAATCATTGTATTACTTGTAATACATGATCTCAAACTTGTGCAATGCTATAGTATCAATCATGACAGGATGGCTTGAACTAAGATAGGTTTCAGAGACTAGTAGGACCGGGCATGAAAGGGTACAATGTGCTAGGCTAATGATCTAAATGTTTAGTGATTTGAATTTTAGAGCTATGTCAGGAGAAGGTGGACCATCAGGTGGCATGACCCCAGAGCAAGTCCTGGAAATGATGCAACAACTAATAACCCAGAATAATGAGCAACAAAACAAGTTTATGCTAGAGCAAATTGAATCAATAAAGAAAACTGAAAAGAGAAATAAACATAAAAAGAAGCAAACTGAACAGTCAAGCGAATCGGAATCCGATAATGAGCATGTCAATAAACGAGCTGTGCAGCCAAAAGGCTGTAGATTCAAAGACTTCAAAGCGAGTGGTGCCATGACGTTTGAAGGCACAGTAAATCCAATACAAGCGTTAGATTGGGTAAGTCATACTGAAGAGATCTTCAGTATCTCAGAATGTCTGGACAGCAATAGAGTTAAGTTCGCTACAGCACTGTTCGTTGGAGCTGCTAGAGCCTGGTGGAAAACACAAAGGAGCATCTATGGTGAGGAAGCAATTACGACATTGGATTGGGAGCAGTTCTTGGAGATGTTCAACGCCAAATATTGTCCAACAGACAAACAAGACGAACTCGAGATGCAGTTGATGCAATTGAAACAAGGAACTAAGACCGTTGATGAATATGAACATGAGTTCTCGAGACTTTGCGGCTACTCGTCATATCAAGTAGCAACAGAAGAGCGTAAGATAAACCGATTCAGACTGGGTCTGAATCCAATATATAGAAGACAAATGAGCAGCATAAAGTTCACGACGTATCTCAGTATAGTGGAAGCAGCAAGAATGGTGGAGCGGGAATTCACAGATTCGAGTTGTGAACCGGTTATGATGGCTATAAATCCTACACGTCCATCTCCACCTAAGAAACAGAAGTCTAGTAGATTCTTCGGTTCATCCAAGTCTAGTCAGCAGCAGTCGCAAGCATCCTCTACACCTCAGAAGACTAGAGTTTATTCCATACAGTCAGGAGCACGACCGTGTAAACGTTGTAACAAATTTCATAGCGGACGCTGCAACCCTAGAGATGTGACCTGTTACACTTGTAACCGGATTGGACATGGAAGCGATGAGTGCCCAGAAAGAAACGACGTATGCTACAACTGTGGTGAGTGTGGACATTATGCCAAACATTGCCCGAATGCACGCGTGCTTATTAATCCTGAACAACCAGTTGGCAGAGCAATTCAACAGAATACTACAATGATACCTATAGCAAAGGCGCGAGCTTTCCATATTACTGCTGAGGATGCCGAGGAGACACCAGAGACGCCAAAAGACCACAATGGTAACTAATACTAAGTTCATTATATGCTAAAATGATTTAATTCCGTTACCATATGAATTTCAATTCCAACATAAGTAGTGAGTTAACTGTACACACCTGTCATCGATAGTGAATAATGCGGATGACATATGGGTCGTATCAGTTGAAGTTATGATACAGATACTTTCTTAATCAGAAATTATACCTATAAACAATATAGGTATTGTAATTTGAATCGTGTATGATTCAAAAGCTCTAAGAAATCAAAATATAAACCAAAACACAAGCTACTTCATAAATCCTTGTAATTTAAAAGATTACAACATGTCTTATAATGAGACAGAGGTAGAAGTTGCTAATTAAATATTAATAATAAAACCTATTGAGAAGATGATCTTTGAACCAAATTGTTAAGCACTCAGTGACAACTTGAGTAAGAATCAAAGAAGTCAGAGGTACAAAGCGAGAGTGATAAAGAAATAGATTGAGATCTTTGTGAAATTAAGCGATTGGTCATAAATGACCAATGAAATGCCGTCAAATACCAAAATAAATGTAAGAATGGATTCTCACTATGTCGCGTGAGACTAGTGAGATATCTAAAATGGAATTCCTATTCCATCTAACTGCACATAAAATAAAAGCTCCCGCCAAAATAGTAAAGTAATTTAAATTCAGAAATTCGCCGATGAAAATTCAAACATAAGTCTTTACGTATAATTAAATTAATAGATGAAGGCGATAACGATAAAGTAGAAGATGATGTAAATGGTCGTGGAGACGGTTTCGGAACCCTGGTAACTCGAGATCTAACTTTAATAATAAGAATCTGTCGTTGTGTCTAACGAATCACACTGAGAAAGCCTAAGTTAATTGTCGAATTCTATCAAATCATTTCCTTGGAATTCGATTTTGTATAACGTTTGTTTTCATCTCGTTAGTATTCCTTATTCGCTGAAAGATTTGAAGCGTATGATCTCTTCAAGTTCTTGATCATATTCGAATTGCCTGAAATATCTCTTAACTGCTAAAACCATTGCGAAGAAGATGTGGACGATCGTAACTCCAAACTTTGAATTCTCTGTTCGAACTCTTGTTTGGTTCGGCGAGTTTTAAAATGCAGCATTTCAAAATTTCGCCTCAATCTCATTCTCGGCTTCTAAACACACGATCTTCTTGGAGGATTTTGCTTCTCGAGAGACTGCTTAAGTAAAAGATTGGCAGATATAGCAGTGTAATTGGAGACAAAGGTAGGTAAGGTGGAGTTGTTACACGAAGAGTTGATTTCGATTGTTGCGCCGGAGGATAGATTTCGTTTGTTTGATAGAGCGAATAAATTTATAAGTCTTCATAACAAGTCAGCACAAATCAAAAATCGGCTAAGCGATTGATGATTGTAATATCATCAATAAAAGAAACATAAAGTACAGATATCTGACTCCCGAAAAGCCTTGTATCTATTTCAAGAGCAAATGAAAAGAGATATGAGCTAATTAATATATAGAGATATTAGTTGAATTGAATGAGATATAAAATTAAATCCCAAAAGCCCACAAAGTGAATACATAACTGATAATCAGAAATCTTAAAAATCTCTTATGTGATTGCATAAGATAGCAAATGAAGATTTTGCAATAGTATAGAGGAGAGATTTAAAAGCCATAACTGACTCGAGATCAAATGAAATAGATATATGAGCTAACTCATGTATTGAGTTGCTATCTGGATTGATTATGGCGAAAAGCATAAAGCTTATATAATACGAGTATGAATAATAATTCAGAATTCCTAAAATAAACAAACAGCGAAATATTGAATCAAATATGAACTACGAGAAGAAATTTGAAATTCTTATACGTAAGAATCTTAAAGAAATAGAAAGACGTGAAATACAGATGGTGCTCGTTCAGTGGAAACACCACAAAGGTTCGTGTCAGTCATTGGGAATCAGGATATCATAAAAACTATCTGCCCAAGTCTGTTCGAACATATCTAACTTCGGGGACGAAGTTTGTGCGTGGTGGAGCCCATTCTGTAACAACCCAACTTTTAGCCCAAGTTAAATATCTGATTATCGATCCAATAATGTAATTTTATTACATTACTTTGAATTATAATTTAATTAAGTCATGAAATATTTAATTGAATTATAATATTATGAAATATGATTAATAATTATTAAGATAATTAAATAATAGATATATATAAGATACGAAAGTGATAGTGAGTTAAGTAGCAAACGTAACTAGTTAGAGTATATAAACGGAATTTAAGTTTAGAAAATCAGATCTCTCTCTCTCTCTAGACTCTCTCTCTAGACATTTTCTCTCTCTACATCTCTCTAAGATTTCTACCAAACCGACCGTCTGTTTTCCAAGATTTATACGTCATCGGGAAGATTACGAGGAATACTACGAGATTATGATGTTGCATGAATGATTACGCACGAATTTGAGGTAAGATTTACATATTAAGCTCTTATGTTTTCGGTTTTTAGATATAAATTCGGAATTAGTAAATTTTCATGAAAATAGAACTAGTTTTAGCTAGAAATTTGTTAGAATAAGTATAAATAAGTAAGATTAGGAGTAATACTTAACATATTTTGTGATTTTTAGTCTTAAAACGGGTGATTTAAAGTTATAAAGATGAACAAATTCGAGATAGTAAGAACAAACTCGAGAAAACAAGAACAAACTCGATTTTTGATGATTAAACTCGAAATGAATATCGAATCTATCATTGGCATTCGATTCTAACCCCTAAACTCGAAGTATGAGTTCGAATCTAGCATAAGAATTCGAATCTATTCATAGATTCATACAAGGACTTCGAATCTAATAAGGTTTCGAGTATAGACCTTTGAATTTGATGAGGTGTTCGAATCTGATGTTAGATTCGAAGGGTATTTCGAAATTAACACATAGCCTTCGATTCTAACTTATATTGTGAAAAGGATTCGAGTTTAACTTCCTACAGGCTTCGAATCTATTTCTTAGATTCGAATGTGTTCCAATCTAATACATAAAGGCTTCGAATTTGAATTTAAAGCTTGAGTTCAGATTTGAATTTAATTGGTAAACTTGAAACCCACTCCTTAAGCTTGAATATATTAAATGAATTCGTATACAATACATAAAATATCAATGAATGCTTTTAGGATTAACTATATATATATATATATATATATATATATATATATATATATATATATATATATATATATATATATATATATATATCTATATATATATCCAAAGATCCATGAAGAATTTAAAGAAAGATTTTGATAAGATTGATGAGCATATAATCAAGATACGAAATGTTGAGATTAGAAGACCAAACTAACGAATCTCGAGCTTATTAAACGAATGAATATTTGATAAATTATTCAAATGAATCAAAGAGCTAATAAATATCAGAAATGATATTAATAACAGATTGAGCAACGAGCAAGATGATGAGCAACTGAAAAGTCTGACATAAGTCAGATCGTGGTTCAAATCCACTACAGATTGAGAGCAACAGAGCCAGAGCCAGAAACTAACAGAGCACAAATAGCCAGTAACTGTGAGTTGTAGATTTCACTTTAACTGCATATTATGTGAATTGAGACTTTTGTTGCATGATCCTGATTTTATTGACATTCTGATCTTGAGCTTATTGATTTGTATTATCATAGTATATTTACTATGATTTGTTGAGCTGAGCATTTATTCTACCAGAATCTATTTCTTTGATGAGTCATTTGATTGTTAAGCTTAACTCCATCACTATTGCTCAGTGATGGGTTAATGTTAGGCTTATGATGTGCTGATTTATGTGATGAAAGCACAGAGGGTAGCTAGAGCTGAGCATTCCGATGATATCCATATAGAGCTTTTACTGGTAGCTAGCCCAGTACGTGGCTGATCCCCACTAATGATGCGTGTGTATGGATTTATCATCATCCGAGCATTCCTTACGAATTTGTCTAAAAGTCTCAAGAGCAACAACAGTTTTATAACTGGGAGCTGAGCAAAGTCGCGCATCAAAAGAGCATAATTGGCCAATGACCCTTCGAGATTGAGCTGTGCATGAGCCTAGTGCAGTGCATATAGAGCTGAGCCGTGCATGAGCCGAGTGCAGTGCATGTGCTTCCGCGTTCATAATTGCATGTTAAATGTGAAATTCTACATTCTCACTAAGCAAATAAGCTTACCCGTTGTTGCATTATTTTTCAGGTAAAGGCAAAGGATTGGCTGGACCTAGTTCTTAGGTCGGGACTTGAAAGAGCTTGAAGTGCTTTAGAACCTGTTTCAACACCTTGGTACTTAGCTGATGATTGAGCTTTGGGGTTTGGGCTAGTTTACATTTGTGCTTTGATGAAATAGTCTAGAAGTCTGCACCTATCACTTAAAAACTTATCTCTGATTGTAATTAACTTTTATTCCGCAATTTGTTAATTTTATCTTAGTTTCTTGATTGATATTTCATTGTTACTGGGCCTTGACTTGAGACCTTTGAGAAATCAGAGGTTCTCACAGATCCGAATTCGGACCATCCGAGTTCATACTTGTGCAGTTTTGTCATTTTCCAGATTTAATTTCCATCATTTTTGTACTAATTCAATGCATGAAACAACTTATGCCAACTTAAATACACTTATTTCCAACACTTTTCACACTAATGTTAACATGCTTTCATACCAAATCATACTCCTTTTTGTCCATTTTTGCACAACCGTCGAACACACACATACACACACACACTCAAAACACACACTAATTTTCTAAAATCATACTTAGGGGTTGATTCAGAAGCTGAAATTTTGTACATAGCATCTTATACACTCGATTTAAACGATTCCACAACAATATAACACATGCATTTACATCTGCAACTCCAAATCTATGTTTCGAATTTTATCAAAACCGAACCAAAATGCTCCCAAATTCGAAATTTAAAGGATTCTTACCTCAAATCTTTGATTGCAGTGTTGATAGTTCCCTTTTATGATGTTGATTACAACTTTTCAAACTTTAATTCCAATTTTTAATGATCCTTAATTGTTTAGAAAGAGAGAGAGAGAGCCGAGAGAGAGTTTGAATTTTAGAGAGAGAGATAGTTAAAATGAAAGACTTTTGAGTCTTTTATTCCCATTTTCAATCTTTGGCACATCTAGTCCCTCCACTTATCCGGTTCCATTAAATACTGATTTTATAAAATAAAGAATTCTATCTTTATTTTATTATCCTTAACAATTAATAATAATTATATTCACTTAATAATTAAAATTCTAAATTTCCGAATAATGCAACCAACTTTATAATTAATCCAAATTTCAAATCAATTTAATTGCTTAAGTTACAAAATCCAACTAATTAATCTAAATTACATCAATTAGATTTTTAGGATGTTACAACATGAGCTCCACCACGCTTAAACTTCGCCCTCGAAGTTATTTGGATTCAAACAGTTGCGGGTATTTTTTCATCATTTCAGACTTAGTCTCCCACGTATGATTGGCTCCTTTATGATGCTTCCATCGTACAAGCACCATTTCTATCTCTTTACTCCTTAGTTTCTTCACTTTGGTATCTAGAGCACACTCCTCCACGTATCGAAACCTTTCGTCAATCTGCAACTCTGTGAGATCAGCCCAGTCCTTGTTACAGTAAGGTCTACCACTACGAGATCTATCTAGACGCGGAACTGTCAACGAGTGCGGAATCCTCGTTAACGGGTAGACGGAAACAACTCTCACACACGAAACACGGAGACTATCAGAGGCTGAACGAACGATACACGAACGATCCTACGAACTGATTCTCTCCGAAACTGCACTAACACTGATGATAAACTCGAGATCGCCTTTTGCTTAATCACTTACGAATTCTGCAAAAAGTCTAATAATATTTCGAGTCTATCCCTAATTATAGAGGCTAATTCGTGTCTGTTATGGGCCAAACTCGAATCTGGCCCAAGGCCCATTCGAGTTTGTCCTCTTAGACACTCTCGAATCTGCCTAGCTTGAAATCAAGGTCTACATTCGAATCTGACACAGATTCGAATGTCAAACGTTACATAATTCGAATCTACTATTTCACATACTCAACTTAGTATTGAAACTCATGTTTTTACCTTATGATTGATTTTATCTTTGATCTTTATGTTTGAACTTCTTGTAATACGTTACATCAAGTTCAAACACACAAACAATAATAAATCTCAACCATATATAAACATATATAACAAACACTTCCTAGAACCACAATGTAGGATCACTTAGACTGCTATCGTCACACAAGGTGTACCAACAGACTCCCCCTTGACGATAGCTTCTAATAATTCACACATTTGATCAAGAACTTTGTTTATTATTTATTCAAACTACTTCCAGCATACAATCCTTTTTCAACACATACTTTGACTACATTCTCATATTTCCTAGCTTCATTATCCATATGTGCATTACTAGAAATCTTACAAGCATGCAAAATATGAAGATCATCTCTCGAAAGGTTTACCAGGTAAAGAGGATCGTAGACTCTAAGAATAACTTTTTCTTCAAAATCTTCCATGACCGCTTCTCCAGTCTCAGTCTCAGCATACCACCAATGCAGATTCTTCAAGACATTCTGTGGCATAGGCTTGAGTGGCACCTTCCTAAGACATCTTACTGGTTTGTAATGGATCCTCATCCAAGGTCGCCCAGTTAGAGGATCAATACGTGAAGGATCTTCTACTCTTTTTCCAACCCTTGGATTCAGGCGTTCAAACTTTCTTGATCTTCCCTCTTTTCTTAAGATTCTTGCAATTACGTCTGCGTAGGGATCATTGCCAATATTAATCAGATCTTTCCATGCTAACGCTGTGATCTCGATCTTTGGCAGAGAATTGAAAGCCTTCAGAGTTCGCCTCAGGTACTAGAGCCCGTCTTTCCTCTTAATTATGAATAGCTGCAGTTCTCGATCAAAGAGCCAGCTTAATATGCGTGCAGATAACTTCCCAGTACCCGGCACCCTCATTTTCCTTTTAAGCTCTAACTCCTTCTTTTCAGCTCTGAACCACAATTTTCTCTTCTCTTCATTTGTTAGTTCTCTGGCAGGTTCCTCTATTGATGGCTGAACATTTAACGCAACATTCACTACTTCTACGTTAACAATATCATTCTCATCTATCATGTACGTATCAGTGATAGGATTCTGCTATACGACGATCTCATCAGCTTCATCGTCCTCATCAGCACATACCTCGTCATCTGATTTCCAGTCAACTATCTCTTCTGGTATAAACTCACCCTCTTCCAGCTCTTCATCTTCAACATCAAAACCTAAATCCATCGGATCATCATCAAGATCCATAAGAGCATCGATCATCTCACTAATCTCAAAATCTGTAGGCTTAGATGAACTCGCTTCTCCTACTTCTCCTTCTGCTAGACTAGGCTCCCCCTGAGATTGAGCAGTCTGAGCAGCAGAAAAATCTACTGGCTCATTCTGACTTTTAGAACTGGGATCATTGCCTTGGTTGTCTTCATCATCACCATCTCTCGGCCTCTGTACTTGTTGATCTCGGCACGACGTCTCCCCCTGAGCCTGTAAATTTTTCATTAACTGCTCAATTAGGGAGCGCATTGACCTTATCTCAGCTGCCTGATCTGCTACAAAGGATTTTAGCTCTGTGTTCTCTTCCTGAATTGTCTCCACAATCTTTTTCAAATCGGCATTCTCTTTATCAATATATGCGTTATGCATCTGAAGCTCACCGATTGCCGTTGTTAGCCCAAAGATTTGGACTTCCTGGAAGTCAACTCGATCCTTTAGGCACAGAAACCTTTGATTTTCATCATATGTGGATGAGGTTGATGGAATGGACTGAATTGGCGTTGGTATGATTGGCGAGGGGATATATGGTTCATCTTGAGGTGGTGGTGGTGGAATGGTGGTTTGAGGTTCTTGAGGTTGAGGAGTTTGAGTTTGCTGAATTTCTGGTTGATCTGTTGATGTAGAAGATGATCCTTGCATGAATCGATGACGCTTGGCCCATTGCCTCGTCACTAAAGGAGCAGTCTCTTCTTCTTCAAAATCCGATTCATCAGCCTCTCTTATTACTCGCCTCCTTGGAGCTTCTTCGTTAACTACCAACCTTGATCCATATGTTCCTATTTGAACATGAGGTTCAGTAGACACTGATTCTGGAGCTTCTACTTCAATTTCCTCCATTTCCTCTGATTCGGTTGCAGATGATGACTCATCAATACCAGTCTGCTCTGGCACATATTCGTCCACATCTCTCAACACATCTTCTTCTCCCTCTGGAGGCTCAAGTAATTCACCCACCAATGCTGCAGCTATATCTTCATTAGCATGAGGACCTGCCTCCCAAATTTCATTTAGAGTTTGGCAGAATTGATCAGCTTCGCTTGGGACATTTGAAGGCCCTGCTTCTTGTATTTCTGGCTGCTGACTGGTAGAAGGCCTAGACGCCTGAGTTTGACTCGCAGAGGTTCTTTGTCTTCGCCTTTGTGCACGCGGTGGCTGTGGTTGTTGTTGTTGTTGTGGCTGTGGTTGTCTCGGTTGATCTTCAACTTAACCTGCCCAGTTGGCAATATCTGGGGCTTCAAAATTTCTATCCAAGATGGCTCCAAACAACGGACGCTCAACTGGAACAGCCAATCTTCCTCTGTGCGAGGAACAATCAGCAAAGATCCTCTTATCCATTACAGCTACGCTTTGAATCTCATTCGACTGAGGCAGATTTGGCAAGAAATGCCTGATAACCATCATGATGAACCGTGGATACAGCAGGAATTGTTGATTTTCTGGAGCGGTGATCTGATGAACAAATTCGGAGAAAAACATTTCCGAGAAACTGAATGGTCGATTATACACTATCGCGATAATCCCAGACTGGATCTTCGAGACCATATAGTCAAAACCGGCTTTCTTTGGTGCAAAGCATACCATAAAGACATGAGCCAGAAATCTCCATTGGCCGATTAGCCCGCTCTTCATATACGAAACCTTCGTCACATCAAGACTATAACCCATTCTCTGAAAGGCCGCTTGCCTAATATTCAGAGGAAAATCGATTGGCCCAGATTCTTCTTCTTGAGAGCCTAGCTGCAGAACTTGTCGCTGCATATCGGCAGAGAACACCAACGGTTGCCCTGCTATTCTTGTCCTTAGCACTGTCGGAGTGACAGAGCAGTCTACCTGAAGATGATCATAAAATTGACAAATATATGGTAGAACAATCTGAACATTATGGGACAAGGCAAAACCAATCCTAGATTCTACTAGGAAATCCAGCATTTGTCTGAATCCCTGCGCCTCAGGGATATGATGGTCGGGGTGAAGGACCATATTGTGCTTTGGCACAAACACTCGAACAGCCATATCTGCACAAAAATAAACTATTAGATTCATTAAAAATCAATAAACTTGTTTAAATTCAAATCTGTTTTATTTTGAACTTGTTTAAGTACAAAATCCAACACAATTAAATTTCTACAAGTTTAATAAAATTTAAATTAAATAATGCAAATAAAAGACAAATTCGAACAGACAGATTCGAATAAACCCAATTTCGAATTTGATGACAGATTCGAAACTAGAGTCCTTCTCGAGTCTAATGACAGATTCGAGAAACCTCAGGAACAGATTCGAATCGTCGACCCTACTCAAACACCAAATCTCTTGATTTTAACCTTTTTGGACTTAGAAAATTACATTCATTAGTCCTACTAGTTACTAATCACAGATATGTGTATTTAATTTGACTATTTATTGGTCCAAACTTTGTAATTTTTGAAAACACGATTTAGACCCTTAAACCTTCAAAAAATCGATGATTTTGCCTAAAATGGTGTATAAAACTACATGAATCTTGTACAATCAAGTTGATTATACCTAGATACAACAGTAGAATCGAACTCCTTAGCAATACACTAGACAAATTGTCGTTTATGTGAGAAACGGTAGATTCGAGCAACAGATTCGAAATCGCCACAGTAGATTCGAGGATATAGATTCGAAAACAGTAAGGAGTTAATGACTTCACTGTTAACCTATATATACCACCTACCTTCGAATCTATGGCCAGATTCGAGTCTACTGACAGATTCGAAAACCCAGTTTCGAGTCTGTACTAAACTCGAAAAACTCCAACACTTAGAAAAAATTTTGAAAATTTTGAAATAACTTCAACTTTTTCAACCTTTTCAATGGTATTGTGTAACAAGATAAACTATGCCAACACTTTTACCCTAAGCACAAGTTTTTTTACGCAGTGTTTATTTTATCCAACTATGAATGCACCCTCAGTAATTTTTGACCTTTTATCTAAGTAAAAACTAAAATAAAATAAAATAAAATCAACTAAGGTAATATAAAATAAAAAATAAAAAATAAAAATAAAATAAAAACTAAGTAAAAATGAAATTTTAAAATTTTGACTGAAAATTTAACTTAGACTTAAGCTATTCCTATTAAAATTTACAACCTAAGCTAAATACTAGAAAAAAATATTTTTGATGAGTATAGTCTAAGAAAGGTTCAATCATATAGCGATGTCAGAGACTCACTTTCAGTACTTAAACTTTCACACTTAGGAATTTTGATTCCTTTGATTGTTTGTCGTGAAATACCCATTTAGCCGATTGTTGGTATTTTACCCCTTTAAACATTCTACATTTTGGAATATCCCTTGGCATTTTTGTTTATCATGAAATTATCTTACGTGACTCAGACATAGACATACTTTTATGATCAAGGCACACAGACAAAGATTCTAACTTGTTGGTATTTGCAAACTTTCTTTAAAAGACAAACATCGGACACAGGTCTGTATTTTCATACAACAAAGTGTCTTAGTTTGACTTAAGGTTTATTTTTAAAGCTAGCAAGACAGCGGTGACAGGTCTGTACCGACGTACAACAAAGCAACGTATCTGCTAACCCGAATCTAATGAGAGGCAACAGGTCTGTACTTACGTACAACAAAGTTACATGTTTTCGACTCTCAATTTTGTATGATTTTTCTATTCTTTCCATTTTAAGATGTATGTGATGTTGCCATACATCCCCAGAAAGTTTGCATACCTCATTTAGACTCAAAGTTTGTATGTCTTGTACATAAAAATTAAGACCGATTGGTCGTACATCTAAGTTAGCGACACGCTTGACTTTTTCTTGAATATTTTATTTGCCTTGAGACTCCCTATATGTATTATGCCTATCAACACATCAAACTAAACTAAAGGATAACACTTAGAATTTAGTTGCATTATGTGTGAAATCCTAAACACTTAGAGATTGTAACGACTGTGCTAATTTTCGTCACTTTGAATTTACTAAAAATAGAAACTATCCTAAATTAGCAGACCTACTATAAAAAGAAAGATATACTACTTCTATAAAAGGAAATAAACTACTACTAAGGCCAAATTACTCTGGGTTGCGCATTCCATTTAGTTGAATTAAATATTCAAACCGTGACTTATCAAATGTTTTGGTAAATAAATCAGCATTATTATCTTCTGTTGCCACTTTTACCAATTTGATTAAGTTCTTTTCAGCACAATCACGAATAAAATGATGCCTAATGTCTATGTGCTTTGTTTTGTTGTGTTTAACTGGATTGTTAGTTATAGCAATTGTAGATTGATTGTCTATCCTAATGGGAGTTTGAGTATAAGCCAAACCGCAATCCCGCAATTGTTGTTGTATCCACAGAACCTGTGAGCAGCAACTACCAGCAGCAACATACTCGGCCTCGCACGTTGACACGGCTACCGATGTTTGTTTCTTGCATTGCCAGGATACCAATCTCCCTCCTAGGAACTGACAACCTCCAGTTGTTGATTTGCGCGTCAAGCTGCATCCTCCGTAGTCAGAATCCGTGAACGCCTCCAACTCTAGATCTCCCTCCGCGTGATACCAAAGACCCAGCTTCGGTTTCGACTTGAGGTATCGTAGAATCCGCTTCACAGCTTTCATATGCATCTCCTTCGGATTCGCTTGAAACCTAGCACAAATACACACAGCAAACATGATGTCAGGTCTTAAAGCAGTTAAATACATAAGTGATCCAATCATGGCCCGATATAATGTCGGATCCACATCGGTATCACTTTCAGTACCCGGTCCGAGAGTGTGATTCACTTGAATCGGCGTGCTGAAATGGGCAGTCAATTTTGTTCCTTCCATCCCGAAACGTTCCAATATGTCATAGACATACTTCGTCTGATGGATAAACATTCCTTCCTTCTTCTGGTCAACTTGTAAGCCCAAAAAGAAAGTTAACTCTCCCATTGCACTCATCTCGAATTTCGACTTCATCACCTTCTCGAAATCTTTGCACATCTGTTCGTCTGATGATCCAAAAATGATATCATCGACGTACACTTGTACCAAGATAAAGTGTTCTCCCTTCCTCTTAACAAACAGAGTACTATCTATCCTACCCCTTTCAAACCCGTTTTCTAATAAATGGTTGGATAGAGTCTCATACCATGCCCTAGGTGCCTGATGCAATCCATATAGAGCCTTATCTAAGCGATATACTCTATCAGGATATTTTGGATCTTTAAATCTGGGCGGTTGTTCTACATACACCAACTCCTTCACTTTCCCATACAGGAAAACACTCTTAACATCCAATTGATATACCTTAAATCCCTTGAAGGAGGCAAAAGCTAAAAACAACCTAATGGCTTCCAACCTTGCTACTGGTGCAAAAACCTCGTTGTAATCGATTCCCTCCTCTTGGTTGAAACCCTTTACAACTAGCCTAGCCTTGTTGCGCGTGACTATACCCCGATTGTCTCTTTTGCACTTAAAAACCCATTTGGTTCCTATAGCAACTTCCCCTCGAGGTAATGGAACTAACTCCCACACTTCTAGTTTCCTAAATTGCGAAAGTTCTTCCTGCATCGCTTCAACCCAGGAGTTATCCTTAAGTGCCATTTGCACATTCTTAGGCTCTGTTTGCGATATGAAACAAGAATAAAGGCATGTATGATATGCTTCGGAGTCATTTATCATCGACAACAACACAGTGTTGTTATTTAAACTACTCCTAGTCCTCACACCCTCGTTAGGATTTCCTATGATGCTTTCTATAGGATGGTTCTTGTTAATCCTAGAGGTCTCTATCTCATCAACCCTTAGATTATCTCCTAAGTTAGATCCTATTTCACCTAATGTGGGAACAGACTCAGTTTCTACATTTTCCTCCTCGTGGACATTTTCCTCAGAGTTGGAACTTGTTGCTTGAGTCTGATTCTCGGTGGTAGGTGCTTCTGGATCAGCAACTTCTGGAGATCCATCTACAGTCGCAGTAGGATCAGATGTGGATTCAAATGTAGTCCTCGGAAAGGTAGGGCCATCGTCATTCAGATGCAACGTCGCCATGTCCTTTTCGATTGTACCTGCATTATCATCCAAAGGAATGTTAAATGACTCAAATAATTTATCATAGTCAAATATCCATTCCGGACCAGTTTGGGGTTCATGTGTATAACTAGTGACTTCAATGTTATATACAATCTCCACTGTACCATTTGTTTTGTTAAAAACCCGTTTGTTTAATGAGTTCGGCACATAACCTAGGAAGTATCCTTCGTCAGCCTTTTCACCAAACTTCGGTTGATGTTTATTACGTAAAAGAGTGCATGGTACCCCAAACGGTTCGAAGCCAGTTAAATTAGGTGGTCGTTTATTCAAAATTTCATAACATGTTTTGTTCAAAAATTTGACTGTAAGGACTCGGTTTAAAATATGGCATGCGGTATTCACTGCCTCCCCCCAAAACATGGTAGGAAGCTTTGAATCCGAAAGCATAGTCCTTGCAGCTTCAATCAATGTCCTATTTTTACGTTCGGCCACCCCATTTTGTTGAGGCTCATATGGTGCACTGAATTGATGCACTATGCCTTTTGATAGGCAATATACACCAATTACAGTGTTTTTGAACTCAGTTCCATTATCACTACGTATCCGTTTAACCCTTGTTCCGTAGGAATTCTCCACTTGGTCTAAGAACCCGATGAGCTTGGAAGCCGTCTCGTCCTTTGTACCTAAAAAGAAAACCCAAGAAAAGCGTGAGTAATCGTCAGTGATAACCAAACAAAACCAACTACCTCCTATACTCCTTTTGTTGATAGGTCCGAAAAGGTCCATGTGCAACAAATCGAATGTTGAGGTTATTGAGTTGTGCGTCTTGGACTTGTGTGTCTTCTTATGTTGTTTGCCCTTCTTGCACGGTAGACACTTGTCCTCGAACTGAAAGCTCTTTAGAGGCACACCTTGCACCAATCCATTCTTCGTTATGTAGTTCATCTTTCTTAGGTGCAAGTGAGCCATGCGTCTGCAAGTGAGCCATGCGTCTGTGCCACAGTACCGATTCAGTCTCCGAAGCTTTGGATAATAGACAGATTGGCCCCATCAAAGTTTCCGGCTTGTTCATATCAAGCATGTACGAGTCATTCTTCCGTGGTGCCCGCATCAATACCCATTCCTCAGGAATGTTGAATCCCGGTTTTAGCACTAACGCCTCAGTGTCCGTGAACAACACTGAGTTCTTCTTGTCACAGATTTGAGATACACTAATGAGATTGTGAACCAGTTTATCAACGTGATAAACTTGGTCCAACTTGATCGTCCCATTAGTGACCACTCCGGTACCCGTGATGTTTCCTCCTTTGTTACCGGCGAATGATACAAACCCCCGATTCCCGCCCTTGAAGTCTGTAAGAAGACTTCGTTCCCCTGTCATGTGCCTGGAGCATCCACTGTCGACGAACCACTTGTTGTTTGGACCTGTGGTAATCTCTTGCACATGAAATAAAATAGGTTAGTTATCACGGGGAACCCAAGCCATGACTGACTTGGTTATACCATTCTCGTCCACATATTTAAACTCTTTCAAATACCCATCTCGCCTTTCAGGTGACTTGGGTCGTTGAACAGGAGTTTGTTGTGGTGCCGAGTGATTTAAATTCACTCTTTGCCTTTGAGTAGGCATTTGTTGTGGAGCTCTAGAATAATTCCTATTGTATTGCATTTCAGACTGTGATCCTTGAGCTCTTACCGGTGCGTACTGTCTAACTGGAGTATGAGACCTAACTGGAGTGTGTGACCTGCTAGGTGTTGTGCTCCTATAGACTTGTTGAGGTGCTGACCTAGGTTGATTAATGACACGATTAGGTGAATTTGTCCTAACCACTTCCTCTGGTCCAACCTTTACCGGTGTTTGTTTCACAACTGGTTTTGGTGCGGCCTGCACAGTTTTCTCGGTACTCTGAGAACTACTAGTGCTCGCCACATTGGTTGAGGGCTTAACAGCTGTTGGGTTCACTGTCTTAGGTGTAACATCGGCTTTCCTAAGTGGACAATGAGAAGCAACATGCCCCTTTTCATGACATCTGAAGTAAGACATCTTATCTATGGACTTTTTATGTGTTCCCTTAGACTTAGGTGTCACACTAGTGTCTTGGTCCTTATGTACATCTATGGTGACTGGCTCATCGTCCTGATCAGCCCAATCAATTTTATGTTTTCCTGCAGGTGTTTCACTGGAGGAAGTCACAAATTTGACTTTCTTAACCTTGACAGTTGTGTCAGTCACCTTAGGTGTATTTTCTACTATAGGCTCAGATTTAGGTTCAGGTGTGTCCTCTAAATCTACTGATTTGTCAGTTTTCTCCTGAGGCTGAGGCACATAGTTTGCATTAAAAGGTGGAGGAATTTCATGAAATCCTAGACCTACGGGTTTTTTTTTATTGTCTCTGGGCATCTAAAACTTTCCCTAGGTTTAGGCTTGAATTCCTAAACTTCTCTAGCTTACTGTTTGCCTCTGCTACCTTTACCTTTGTTTCAGCAAGCTCAATGTCTTTGTCTTTAAGGTTTTTGGTCAAGGCCTCTACATGCTCATACATAAGCTCTATCCTAACACACTGCTCACTCAGTTTGTCTTTTAGAGCTATTACGTCTTGAGCATCAGCCTTAAGCTTTTCTTTAAGATCTTGCTTAATATCGTTTAGGCTAGCATTTTCAATTTTTAAATTCTCATTTTGAGCAGTTATGGTTTTATGTGATTCTAAGACTAGATTTAACCTATCGTTAGAATTAACAAACAACGCACATAATTCATGAAAAAGAGAGTAAGTTAGACTAACCTTTGAGTTATCAGATTCCACGTTAGCCATCTGAGCAGCAAACTCTAGAACTGTCTGATCATTCGTCTTTTCCATCCACATTGGACTGTTTTCCCTTGTGGTCTGCTCTTCTCCTTCACACCCAGTTTCCGTGACTTCAGCCATAAAAGCCCGAGCATTTGACTCTGGATGTGAGCTCCAGTCATAAGTACCATCTAGCTGTCTGTCTGAAGTAACATTGGATAGTAGACCAACTAGATTGGCTTGACCAGATGATGAACTTGGAAGGTATCGTTGTTGAGACTGATTCTGAAACTGTCCTTGATGCTGACTCTGCCCTTGGTACGTCTCTACCTTCGGCCTCTGGCATTCTCTGGCGAAGTGTCCTAGACCTTGACAGTTGTAGCACTTTACTTTGGACTTATCAAATCCAATCCCCTTGTTGTTCATTGTCAGATTCCTCCCAGTTCTTTTAATGAATCTCTTAACCCGTTGGGTTACCATGGCCAGTTGCCATTTAGGATCCATTTCCTCAAGATCATCAGGGTCGACCTGATCATAGTCCTCATCCCAGAGAGCAGGATCGTTAATCTTCCCCTGAACACAATTCCCATACGCGGCCACAAAAGAAGCAAGCAGATTCAAATGTTCTTCCGCTGATTTTGCGCTCATGGGCATCTTCGAATACCTCTGAGATGTCGATGCCTGTTGTACTTGAGGCTGCGGTTCTTCCGATCTTCCTAATCCTAAGAACGCGCGATTCAATGTGTCATCAGTCTCTGCTGGTGACGACGTTTCTCCGGTGAAAAACGCTGTAGCAGTCTTCAGATCGGCGGTCGCTGAAGGTTTTGTTGACTTTCCAAAATACATAACTGGATTCTGGACTTGTTCGTAATCAGTTTCGGCCTTCAGTAGCTCGAAGTGATATGCCCGCAACGTTCCCACAATATCGTCCAGAGATTAAGTATAATACTTGTCTTCATTCAGCTTGATCATTGCCACATACATAGCCCATTTGGCTGGTAAGGCATCAAGAAGCTTGTTGTTCTTGTCGGTGTCAGTATACTCAATCCCGTGACTTTCAAATTCCGTCAACAGATGATAGAACCGGGTGATGATATCATCCAGCTCTTCATCCTTTAACGCCTTGAAAATCGCAAACTGTTGTTTCAACAGCTCTGTACGCTTTCTACGAACCCTTGGATTACCCTCACACCTCTTCTCTAGAGACTCCCAAAGTTCCTTCGACGTCTTTTGAGTCCTAAATGTGTGCAGTATATCCTGAGGCAAAGCCATTCGGATTATCGAGAAAGCTTTGTTTTCGGCTTCATACAATTTCTTATCATCCTCCTTCATCATTTGGTATGATAAGACTTTCTGACGGCCTTCAAC
>JAANYP010006285.1:31589-100665 GCA_020465985.1 Centrapalus pauciflorus | reverse complement strand
TTTGCCCTGTGCAGTATTCCCATACGTAGTACCGTAATGCTAAATATATATATGCATTCCGCCGTTATCCGGTTAAGACTAACCCGAATGGGGGACATGACTCCCGATAGATCCACAATATATTCGCGCTTACAAATAAATGTAACTAATGGTTCATGATTTGAGTGCTGATGGAACCACATGTGTAATACATAATAGAATGAAGTAGTTTTCGTGTCCATATGAAAACGTTGCATGTATTTCAACCCCAAAACATAACAGTGTGAAAATAGGGGCTATGAAGACTCACCGAGAGTGTGATGGTAAAAGATTTGCGTAAAATGAAAGTTAGCGTTGATTGATGGGTGATGATCCGGATGTGATTAACCATGCCCTAAATGTTATAAAGGACTTAATAATCTCCCGTATATGATAATATGTGTATATAAAGGTTTTTATGTCGTAAATCACCCAACATTACAAGTTTATAACTAAAACCCACTTAAAACGTCAAGTTTATATATATCTAATTTTCAAGCTTTTCGAAGGTTTTTCGACCTACTTTGAGGTTGTTTTTGACCAAGCTCCAAAACAATTTAGTCTTTTGTTTTATTAGATATTAAACTACTATATACAAAGAATTTTTAAATTCAAGAACGTCCATTTTTCGAGGTGTTTAGGATAGGGAAAAAGCTTGTTAAAAACCTATGTTGGGCATTTTTGAGCTGTCAAACTTCCGGGTTCCCAAATAATATCTGGGGGTTCTAAAAAACCCTAATAAATTATGAAAACTTCTAGATTTTTAGTTAAGACATAGATCTAACTTTGGAGACAAGAATAAACTCATTTTATTAAGTTATAAATTAGTTATGATTTTTCAAAGTTGATGCAACATTTCAGCCGAAATTCCGTATTTCATAAACTTGAAATAGCTAGTGATTCTTGTTGTTTATTCAAAGACTACTTGTATAAAAGTTATAAAACACATTTATGTAACTTGTTTTCATGATATTTACACATTCATGATGTGTTTATATATTTATAAACACATTTGAAGAAAACGAATTAAAAAAAAAAACTAGTGATTTATAAACTTGAGTTTTTATGAAACTTGTTGTTGGTGGTGATTATATATATTATGCAAGACTTATATAAACATAAATATAAGATCTAGTAAGTTAGTATTTACTTACTTTGATGTTTTATAAGAATGCAAATGAGAAGAAGTTGAAACTCTTGCAAAAGTTGCACCAAGAACACTTTAAAATATGAAAAACACTTGAATTATTTCAAGAACACCCAAAAATTGAAGTTTTTGGCTTTGCACAAGGCCTTTGGCCGGTTTTTGAAAAGAGAAAAGTGAGGTTTTGGTATGATAAAAATGAAAGAAAAGCTCTCTATTTATTGAGAAAATTGGATCTTGAAAAGATGGTGAAATGATGAAAATATTGTGAGATCTTTGGTGAGTTGAAAGAGGAGGATTTGATGTTGATATGTTGAGTAAATTATAGTTCAAGTCCTTGTGTACTCTCCTAGGGTCGGCCTAATGAGAAGTATTTTTAATGTATTTTCATTTTTTTTGAATAAATGTATTTTGAAATGTATTCTTGTATTTTTCTTTTCTTGTAATTTTATAAATACTTTTGGATGCATTGTTTTAATGAATTGTTTTAGTCTTGCATAATTAATGTTAAGTAAGTGTATTATTAAATGATTGGTGTCACTAATCATAATTTAAATATGTACTTAGTTGCATTAATCCATCATATCGTAAATTGATCGGATTAATTGATTTCCCGATTCATCGCACCGATGAATTTAATTCTAATTGAGTTGATTTTCTTCATGAACATTGCTTATCAGTTTGATTAATTGCTAATGACCACTGACTTGGTTATATTTGGCTAGTAAATACTGATTAGGTCATAGTTGCTAACCTGGTTTAATGTCGGATGTTACACCAAGCATTTTGTAAAACAGACGATTTTGACTTCAAAGAAATCTTTTCCTTAGTGATTGTATCAATACAACTCTTAAGGGAAGTGTTCCTATCCTCAGCCATTAACTTTTCATTTTAAAAATATTTTTACCAAATTATGCTCGTTTAGCTAATTCTTTTCATACTTGTCGGATGTTTCTTTTAGAGAATGGGCCAGTTGTTCCGCCTTGACACACTTTTCTTTTTCAGCATTGTACTTAGCTTCTAACTCAAGTATTTATGTCTGAAATTTACATTCATTTTGTACAAATTTGGCATTTAAATACTTATGAATGTAAAAGAAATGTAGCTCATTTGTCTCAGAATCTGATGTGGAGCATTCAGAATCCCCGGACTTGGCCATCAGACAGGCTGTAGGATCTTCCATGTTCTCCCCCTCTACAGACTTGTCTGATTTAGAGTCAGAAGTAGTAGCATACTCAGCAAACCCAATTCGGTCAGCCATATAACAATTTCTGCCCCTCTTCTCTTCATCATCAGATTCTTAATCTACCAGTAGTCTTCTTGTGCTACCTGGGACATAGCGTCAACTCTTTTCCTTAGGACCTCGACCTCTCTTTCGTAATATGTCGGATCATGCTCTAATTGATTCTCGCATTCTTGAGCAATATGACCAGGTTTTCCACATTTATAAAAACCTCGGTCATCAGATGACTTGGGTGTCGTCATTTCTCTGTCTGTCATCTCTACGTTCAGGCTTTTGTCAGCGCGGTGAGAGTCCCGGCTATCATCACAGCAATTATACTCCGCCTATCATCATTTCACCTATCGTCATGCCTTTCATAACGGCAATCATCTCGAGAATCCCTCTGTTCATCTTGTCTCTCTCTCCTATCGTCATAATGTCTATCGTCGCGGTCATTTCTCCTCCAGTCCTCTCTGGCCCTATCCTCCCTGTCATCTCTCCTCCATTCCTCTCGTCGCCAGTCATCCCTTTCATCCCGCCTATCCTCTCTCCAGTCATCAGAATACCTACGTGCACCTGTGTCATATCTGAGTTGATTATCGGTCTTATTCTGGTAGAAACGCTTTTGCTGACGGCGATTGGCTAAAAATTCCATTTGTTCATGAATGTCAGCCTTTTCATCATCCAAAGGCTCAGGAATTTGGGGTATGACATATGGATATTGGGAGGAGGACCTAGCGTGTGAAGGTTTTGGCTGTGGTTCAGTGGTGTATGTCTTGTTCGAGAGTAAGGAAATGGAATCAGTGGGTTTTGTAGGTTGGTTGATCGTCAGCAACAAAGAAGCTAGAGTGTTGGCCATCTGTTTGTGAGCTTCCACATCACCCTGATATTTCTTGAGTTCCTTAAACACTACATTGATGGAGACGTCGGTGCTATCCAGATCTCTTTTAGTTACTCGACTAGCCAGTGCTCATTCTGGAACCAGGGAAGAATAGAACTCGATGTTAAAGTCATCTCGTTCCTTTTTGATGTGCAGCTTGTTTAACTCAGTCAAAAAAACACAGAATCTGATAAAAGTGCTCTAAATGGATTCCCCATATTTGGCCCTGAACTCAGAGAATCTGGCCTTGGCTTCTTCAATTTTCGCCCTATCGTTCAAGTCTGCCTCAAGCATCTGCATCTTAGTTCGTCCCACATTTCTTTTGCAGACAGTTTGCTGTCAACACACACTAGAATATCAATGGGAAGGGCTTGATAGATAAGATACTCTGCCATGCGATCTACTGCTTGTCTTTCCTTTCTTGTGTCATTTTTGGGTTCGCGAACTACCCTTGTTGCTGGAATTGGAGGATTAGAATTTGTAACTGCTGGACATTCGGCGTAACAGATAGAGGGTCACTCATTAATGGATTGGATCATGAGTTGACCCATGGGTAGCATGCTGATGAACTTTAGGAACCGCTTATTCCATTGCTCATATTCATCTGGATAGAGAACTGGTGCTCTTTAATCTGATCCAAGGACAAGAGCTTCTCTAGACGTGATGATTTGGATGGTGAGTGCTGATTATGAAAAAGATCTTTGGAAGTGGAAACTGATATCTCGGGTGAAGGAACCAAATTCTGCTGAGCCGAAATTCGGGTGGAGGAACCGAAGTTCGGGTGGAGCAACTAGTGGAGATTCGGATGATTGAGTGAACCGAAATTCAGATGAATGTGGTTTCGGGTGAACGATCCAAAATTAGGATGAATAGTGTTTCATATGGTAGATACGAAACTCGAATGGAAGTTGAAAAATGAAGTACAAGTGATTTAGTACATCCGAAAATGTGATTGGTCCGAAATTTGGATTTGGTTTTTGGAACAAGCGAATTTCGGATGTGAGATATAAAATAACTTTTTATCCGAGATCGTGTCACCCGAAATTTGAACCGAGATGATTCGAAATTGGATTCAAGATTGAACTTATATAAATTTTCATAATTAAATAGACTGTTCCAAATGAAGAACAAAAACCTAATGTTTATAAAAATGTGTTTTAAACCTGGAAATAATATTTAGATGCTCAGTTTTAATTTAGAAAAAAGTTTTGTGAACACAAGTAACCAAGAAACCCCAAAATTATGATTTTTAAGCAAAAACCGTGAATATCACGAAGAATTTTCTAGATTCGATATTGCAGCAAATAATCTCAAAAAAAAATGTGAAGGTTGAATAGTGATGCTTGAAATCAATACTAGAGTTTTTATCGATGATTATGGTATATAAAAACACATAAACACAGAAGATTTAATTGAGTTTAAGATTAAAACCGTGGGATATTTCGATGAACAACGATGAACACCAAGATTAACCAGTTGAAATCTGCTTCCGTGGCTGTGATACCAATTGTTAATTTGTCCCAAATGATAATCATGCACTCACACCAATAAAAAATAATAAAAAATGATTCATGCAAAGAGAATTGTCACTCAATCTTGCATGAATTGTCATAGAGAATTTTCAAAATACGGCGACTGCTTTTTTCTTTTCAATTGAGAATAATAACAAAGTTGTGGGAAACCGTAGGAGGTTTCCCTTAAATATAAAAACCAACTTTGAAGGGTTTACAATCCATACCCCTCAACTTCTAAATAAACAAAATAACCTACAAATGATAGAAAATAAATTACATGGAAATTAAATACAACTAACTATTACAAAATAGAACCCACAGGATTGAAATTTAATACGTAACACTCTCCATCTATGTCATTGCATATTTGGGTCGCTTCAACTTGTCTTCATCTAAAACTCCTCTTAATGACATCAGTATCATTCTGAGTGTTCCATCTGAATACTTGTTGTGCTCTGTTATTCTCATTACCTTTTTGACATGATCTTTATTCTTATCATATTAGACAAGGATGTTTATCCAGCACTACTTGAAATTCTTTGAAGTTTTAAATTTCCTTCAGCTCTCGATTAGGTGCAGTCACACTAATCCTTCTCATTCCACTTTCCACTCCGATCAACAAGTCCTGAATAGACATTAGAATCATTTTGGTGTGCATGAAGTGGAAAATAGCTTTCAGCGCGAAACGACAGTTCTCTTCTCGTTTATTTCTACAGAGTTCATCAAACAGATCATCAATATCTTCAATGTGGATGTGAAAGAAGTCTGCTTTGCTGAATTTGTATATTTTCAGATGAGTGCGGAGAACTGTAAATACATGATAAAAAATGATAACAAATCTTTCTTTGTCAATTATTTTCATCTCTACAATCCTCTGCCACACTCTAACTTTTTTAAAAGGTTGTGCTCTATTTTGTAAGAAACTTGCGTAATTCACCAGGTGTGGCATATTCGGCTCAACTACTCACCAGGTGTGGCATATTAAAAAACGTTAGAGGTGCTTGTTTCTTACAAAATATCTTTATCTCTAACAAATATTCCAAAAAGGGTAGGTGATTTCTTTTCTTGATAAAATCAGCATTCTGTTGGGCAGACAGTTTCAGCCTTTTTTCTTTATTCAGCTCTTCTTTATCAAGCAGATTCAACATATCATCTATTTGTCTTCGTAACTGTCCTTGAACTGCTACTCTCAATTCTTGTTGTACTTCTGATTCATCAGCCAGAACGAATTCATTCAAGAATTTATCCATGAGCTCATCATCAGAAACATGTTGGACTGATTCAGGAACTCTCGTAACCATCAATGGAACACTCTCTTCTTGTTTAACTTTCATAGCGATAAACTTCTTATTAACTACATCAAACTAAGTTAAAGTCTTCATTAATTTTCTCGTTTCAGGATTGTATTGTAGACCAAACAGTGGAGTCAATGTATCATCATAGTCCTTTACTGCAAGCTTTACAACTACTGGAGTCTGTTTAGTATCCCATACATCGTCTTTTAAGATTTCTTCAACTAAAACTTCTTCATCCACAAGCATCTCTGTCCTCATCGAAGTTTCAGTGAACTCAAAAGTTTTTAGTTCAGTTTCAGAAATATTTCTTTCTTCTTAAGCTCCGTCAATCATCAATATATCATCTTCCTAATCTGACTTCCTATACTCTTCAAAAATGACTTCAAATCCAGATTGCATACTCACAGGATTTGGAACATCTTCATAAAGAATCAATTCCAAACCATGATGAGAAGCAATTGGTTCGTCCGATATCGTACCACCATCTTCTGATACACCTCCTTCTAACTCCTTAGCTTTATAAACAACCAACTACTTATTTGATTCATCAAGCTTCCTCCTCTTCTCCGCCTCACGAGGAGCATCATCGGAGTCAGGATCCTCATGCTTTCGTTTTGACCCCGAAGCTTGTGATTTGCAAGTCTCTTCCAGTATAGAAAATATTTCTAATAAAGAAGTAGAAGCAGTCACAACTGTTGCTTCCTACCCAGACACCCTCTAATTCATCTGCATAAATTTTTTTTCACGGAAACTTCTTAGATCAGCATTTGAATCCAATATTGATTCTTCAGAATCGGTAGTATTCTTTCCTTTTAACAAACTTTGAATATTCAGCATCTGAGTCATCATCTCCTCAAACTACGAGCTCATTTGCTGATTAACTCTTTGTATTGCAGCATCCATTCTTTCTTGTGTGACAAAGGGTAAATTGCTAACTCCTTGATCACTAAGATTGCCAGTTGTCACAGTAGTGAAACTTGTGTAGAGAACCTATGTGTGGCCTACTGTCAGAGATGGCAAAGATGAAGCTCTAGTAGGAGTTCTAACTATATCATGCGACGGTACAACGGATGTATCCGACACAATAGTTATTCTGACAGGGACTCGAAGTCCTTCTATACTTGTTGCAATGAATGCAACCTACTCAAGTGGCCTACTAGTGTATTCAGGCTCTAAGACTTGTGTTGAATCAAAAAATGTACACTGGGGCAGCTGTATACTATATTCAATATTTATAGGATCCAAATGATCCCTAGACAGTGTTTGTGCAAAATCCCGATGAAAAAATGAATCATCTTCTTGATGAGAAGAAGATGAGTGGCAGGGAGGGTGTGCATGCACTAGTGGGATACTGGTTGATTCTATATCATCTCTTAAAGGACAGCTGATAGCATATGTGGTTTCTCGGCTGTTTACAGTTTGGATCTCCCTCTCACTCTCAATCGCAACTACATCTTCCCTCTATTCAGTTTTTCTCAGCGATTGATACATTTCAGCTATAGCCCCGGTCTCATCATCATCATCATTATCATTATCATCTTCATCTCCTCTCACTCCTTCTTGAATATCGAATAGAGTACGTTCAGAATCCTCTCCTTGCTCACCTCCCCTCACAATCTCCTGCTGCCTCAGCTCAATATGTTCCTCTTCAGCAACCCCTTGTTGTTGAACCTCCTCATGGATAGCTTCTTGGGTAGGAGGCCTCAGTTCTTGAGTCTCCACTGGAGCATGATCTATCCTTTATAGCCTTGTACTCTCCGCTCTCGCATTAACATATTTCAGAATTAATTCTGGGATTGGAAAAAATATTAGCATTTGGTTCATCCCCGTTGTTGTATAGACTCATCATGACATGACCTATGCACTTCTGTGAATGTGCCCTCTTTGGTATTTTGTCATTAGCTCTCAAGATTCTGCGAATAAGAATTTGTATATATCTTTGCAAAGGCATGAATCGTCTACACCTATTAGTGGTCTTCGCAAGCACCACCTTTTCAAATGTTCCCAAATGCATTGGGTGAAGTGATAATACGTATTAAAAGCAACACCATTGAATATCCTCAAAGCATGAATACTTCTTCGATCAACTCAGGTATGTTTGGAGGTCATACACCTATTCAACATGCAGAATTGGGTATACCATTCGCCGTTCAATCCATTTCGGTGAAGTAATGAACTCATCGGCAGTGGTTTTGTGTATCCCACACTGTGTATGTCTCTGCACAATTGTTCGACTGAATCAAAATCTTCATAATTAGCAAGATCACTAAAGTTATTCCTGTTTATTTTTCTCAGAAGGAAAAGGTTGTGACAAAGTCAGGCTAAAGTTATTTTCGCCTTGAATTGGTCAACGGTGACCTTGTAATGATGGTCACCTGCATCGGGAATGAACTTTATTGTGTGCGAGAACTGGTGCAGATATATCAAAGAAATTGTGGGTTTATACTACAAAAGATAACCCAAAGGTTGCCCTTTCAGAATTTCAACAATATCTTGGTGTCTTACTTTTATAAAAGAAGGGTCAAGACGATCGTTGTTATCGGATAAGAGCAGAAAATGTTTGGGTTTGAGCATATGAGTTTCGGGAATTGGTGATGTGGGTTTTGGACAAACAATGGAGGTGGACGTTACAGGTTTAGAGGCAATGGTGTGATTTGATGAGGATTGAGAATTTGAAGAGTTGAAATCATTTTGTGGGTGTATGGGAAGCCATTTGTAACCTGTAAAAATAACAAACGTGTTAGACACATTAGGTAAATACAAATGTTTCCTACAAATAAAGAAAAATAACATCTTTCAAGAAATTAGAAAAATTTGTGTTACGTTATTTATAGCATCGGGATTCCAAACAATAATATGAAAATATTACTGTAAGGACTCCAAAGTCAACCATTAAGAGACCAATATCAATGAAAGACAGATTTCAAAAATTTAACTTGGTAAATTTGAATTTTCATTGAAACAATTAAATTTCCACACTTAGAAAATAGTTGAATTGAATCTCGAATGAAGAATGATGAATCTTGAAATGTAAGAGTGAAGTTTGAATGATTAAGTATCAGTCTCGAAAGACACATGATAAAAGTCGAATTATGAAGGAGTAATCTCGAATGACTCTGGACCAATCTGGAATGGCATTGGATCAATCTCGAATAACGTAGGATAACATTCGACCGTAGTTCTATCAAATTCGAATGAGTAATGATCGATTTCGAATGACATTGGCATCAATTTCAAATAGGACTTTGTAAAATTCGAATGAAACATTATCAATTTTGAATTCAATTACGTAAAATTCGAATAAAACCAAGTTAAAGTCGAATATTATTTAATAAATTCGGATAATAATAAATGAATTTCGTAGATCAAAGTAAAAAATTCAAATAACACTTAATAAAACTCGGAAAATACATCATTCGAGACTTATCAAGAAAAAATATCTAAGTCCTTAAGACACTCATAAAATCGAAAAACACATCCACAGACTTGAATCCAGAACTATTTACACTTGAAGCTCGAAATATTAATCTAAACAAAAACTCTTTACTGAACGTGCGCTAAAAACAACCAAAATAAACACAAATCCCTCACTTACAGTCGAATGAAAACTCGAACAACAATTCAATAAATCTCGAATTAACACCTGTTTATAGCACCATAAGACTTGAAATTTAAAATCCATGTTTAGTTCAACATTACGCATAGATTCATACAATCAATTTGAACTATGAAACATACATGCAAGATTTCATAAATTTCAGTCATCGAGTTCTTGAAGAACATGGACACACACAAACAAACAGTGAAAACTAAAATTAGATAAGCACATAAATGATGTAAAACAGTAAAAAGAACAAGAAAAACTTACAAATTTGGAAGAAAAACTTCGATTTAATCTTGGAATTTTGGATGTTGGAGTTCTATTGAACCGAGAGAAAGAAAAGAGAAGAGGCGGTGCATAGTACCCAATAACTTTGGAAAAGTGATTTTGAATTCAAATTTGAACATTAAAAAGTGTGGTACCTGGCCCATTCTATTTTTTCCCTTCATTTTCTTTTAAGCTCATTTAGCCCAAAAAGAAAAAAGTAATACACATTAAAAAAGAAAATCCACCCAACTAAAATAAATGTCACACAGTCTAAAAAAAATTCACACTAAAAAAATAACAAAGAAAGTGAAAATAAACAATAATAATAATAATAATAATAATAATAATAATAATAATAATAATAATAATAATAATAATAATAATAATAATAATAATAATAATAATAATAAATTGCTACCCCTTGAATTGTGATGTTTTGCTTCCCCTCAAATTAATGTCACTTTTAAAAGCTCCCCCTGCAATTAAGCACATAAAAAATATCAGATAAGCAATTAAAATCATAAATGTAGATAAAATTTTCAGTTAGCTCCCTCAACACAAGACATTCTAAACTCAATCGAATCTCATAAAAATCAGTACTTATAAAGAACACGAGATTAAGTTAAATTAGATCAAGTAAAAAAATTGAAATTTGTAAACTCATATTTTGTAGCAACCAAACGTTTAAATCTAACGATTCAGCATACCTAATTTGTATACCAAAAAATTAAAACGTTTTTCCATCTAACGCTTTGGTAAACAAATCAACTAACTGATACTCAGTAGGTACAAAATATAATTCAACATTACCGATTTCTACATGATATTAAATAAAATGATACCGGATGTCAATGTGCTTCGTTTTAGAATTTTGTATAGGATGTGATGTTATAGATATTGCACTTTGAGAATCATAGTATTTTAGAATCTTTTGGGGTACCATGTACGTTAATGAAAACAAAACATCAACCAAAATTTGGTGAAAAGGTTGACGAAGGTTATTTCCAAGGTTATGTGTGAAATTCACCAAATAAAAGGGTTTTTAATAAATCAAATGGTACAGTAGAGATTGTGTATAACATTGAAGTCACAAGTTATACACATGAACCCCAAACTGGTCCGGAATGGATATTTGATTATGACAAATTGTTTGAGTCATTTAACATTCCTTTGGAAGGAAATGCAGGTACAATCGAACAGGACATGTCGTCATTAAATCTGAATGACGAGGGTCAAAGTTTTCCGAGGACCACCTTTCCATCAACATCCGAGCCTACACCAACTAAAGATAGATCTCCAGAAGAAAATGATTCAGACAACAAGTTCTAACTCTAAAGACAGTGTCCATGAGGAAGAAAATGTGGAGTCTGAAGTCGTTCCCACGTTTAGAGAGATAGGATCAAATTTGGGAGATAATCTTAGGGTTGACGAGATAGAAAATCTAGGATCAACAAGAATCATCCTATTGAGAGTATCATAGGAAATCCTAATGCTGGTGTGAGGACTAGCAGTAGTTTGAATAACAACACAGTGTTGTTGTCAATGATCAATGACTTCGAGGCCTTTCATACTTGCCTCTACTCATGTTTCATCTCGCAAGTAGAGCCGAAAAATGTGCAAATGACACTAAAAGACAACTCTTGGGTTGAAGCGATGCAGGAAGAACTATCACAGTTTAGGAAACTAGAAGTGTGGGAGTTAGTTCTGTTACCTCGAGGAGAAGTTGCAATAGGAACCAAATGGGTTTTTAAGTGCAAGAGAGATGATCGGGGTATAGTCACTCGCAACAAAGCAAGGCTTGTGGTATAGGGTTTCAACCAAGAGGAAGGAATCGATTACAATGAAGTGTTCGCGCCAGTGGCAAGGCTTGAAGCAATCCGTTTGTTTCTAGCTTTTGCTTCCTTCAAAGGTTTTAAAGTTTATCAGCTAGATGTTAAGAGTGCTTTCCTTTATGGGAAAGTGAAGGAACTGGTGTATGTGGAACAGCTGCCTGAGTTTACACATCCGAAATATCCAGACAGAGTATATCGGTTAGATAAGGCTTTGTATGGATTACATCAAGCACCGAGGGCATGGCACGAGACTCTATCTAATCATCTTTTAGACAACGGGTTTGAAAGAGGGAGAATAGATAGTACGCTGTTCGTGAAACGAAAAGGTGAACATTTCATCTTGGTACAAGTGTACGTCGATGATATCATTTTTGGATCATCAGACGAGCAGATGTGCACAGATTTTGAAAAGGTGATGAAGTCTAAGTTTGAGATGAGTGCTATGAGTGAGTTAAACTTGTTTCTGGGTTTGCAAGTCGAATAGAGGAAGGAGGGCATGTTTATTCATCAGACGAAGTATGTCTATGACATCTTAGAGCGCTTCGGGATGGAAGGAACCAAGCTGACAGCTCACTTCAGCACGCCGATTCAAGTGAATCATAATCTCGGACCGGTACAGAAAGTGATATCGATGTGGATCCGACGTTATATCGGGCCATGATTGGGTCACTCATGTATTTAACTGCTTCCAGACCTGATATAATGTTTGCTTTGTGTATTTGTGCTAGGTTTCAAGCTAATCCAAAGGAGATGCACATGAAAGCTGTGAAGCGGATTCTGAGATACCTCAAGTCGAAACCAAAGCTGGGACTTTGGTATCACGCGGAGGGCGATCTGGAATTGGAGGCATTCACAGATTCAGACTATGAAGGATGCAGCTTGAATCGCAAGTCAACAACTGGAGGTTGTCAGTTTCTGGATGCAGCTTGAATCGCAAGTCAACAACTGCGGGTAGTTGCTGTTCACAGGTTCTGTGGATACAACAACAATTGCGGGATTACTGTTTGACTTATACTCATACTCCTATTAGGATAGACTAGTTGTATACCCGCGCAAAGCGGCGGCGACAAATAATTTGTATTAGGCAGCTTGTAGCATTGAGTTGCGCTCTATTCTTTAAAAATCACAAATAGAGTTTAAGATGGTTGTCGACAAAGATTGAATCAATAAGAACAAGAGATTCAAACTATAAACGAACTTTATTATTCTTATCCTCTGAAGGGGGTCTGGCATTATATTAACAGTTTTCAACGTCAAATTGTTAGGTTTTTGTTGACCCACAAGTTGACTCATTTAATCTTTTCATGTTTGGTAATAATTAGTAATATATGATATACATGTGTACGACATTTTAGTTAACTCTATAATATTATATGTAATAGTTTAATAGTTCAATGATAAATTAATAATGTTTTTTACTGGTATCATTTTATAAAGATAAATTCATACACAAACACTACACACTATGTACCATACACAATATTACATTCTATTTGTATACATACAACACCTAACACGCACTGCACACATATACATACAACACATTAGCACACAGAGTCACATACCACCCTATTGCATGCTGCTGCTGATAGTTTTGAGTCACACAAACATGCAAACACTTCTTTGTCGCTGTAGTTTGAATGTAAGACACACACCCATGTATTCATGTTTTAGACACACACAAGTATAATAATTGTTGCTGTTGTTGGCACAAACACACGCTGTTCTGCAATATATCCCTGTCCACTCTAAACTTACCAGCCCATAACTTGGGAGTTTTGGGGTCACCTTCACAACAACCATACAGAGATTAAGATGATGGATTATAGATGAATGCAGCAGGCTCTGAAAAAGACAAAACACAATTTAACAATAGAAAATTATACTCACCACTCTAGCAAAAACACAACTTCAACCCCCATCAAACTCCAAAAAGAAAAAAAAAAACAGCTACAAGGGTGATTAATACACAAAAAACAACAACCAAAAAACATGTCAAAGTAGTTTTTCAAATCAGCACCAACTTACAAATAGGTTTTTTATGGTGTGATTATTCAAACATGAGTTTTTTAAGGTGTTATTATTCAACGTCCAACCCTCGAAAAGCAACTTGATTGTCTTGAAATCAAGACTCCCTAGAAGCAATCCATTTCCAATCCAAACGACCAACACCAATATTCACCTCTACACCACCCGACCAATATTCTTGCCACATTAGACCAAAGACCATCAACAGTGGGTATGCTCTAGGACGTACTAATTAATTGCCTAGTTTCACCTATTGTATTGACAACAAAGTTGGAAACAGTTCCGATCAAATATAATGGCATTCCAAGGTTGAATACCATGAAGCAAACAACAAACAAAACTTACAAAACCAACATCTCTAATGTAGTAATGCACACACAATCTGGAATTGCAGATAGACAAACGTTACATAGAGATTCAGCATCATTGTTCAAAATGAACAGATCAATGCTTAATGATTAGAAAATTCGCAAAGATGAACAACATAACAACAAACTTCTTTACATGAGTGGAACATGGTTAATAATTGTATTCCTTAGAAAAAAAGTATAGTTATGCAAACGCCGGTCACATATCAAGGATCCCACACTCATTAGTTAGACAGATAATATAAACATTATGAATCACTCAAACATGCTTATGGCATGAAACAAGGGTATAATACATGTTGATAGACTCTGTGCAGAGATACACACACATTACAACTGTTGGTCCATTCTTTTTCAAATTAAAAGATACACACTGATACAGGTATGAGCTGCTGGTTATGTTTTCTTGTTTGCCAGCATAGACACCCCGAGATTGGATCTCGGGGTCCAGGACTTGATAGCACAGATAATAAACATGTTACACAAACATTAATGCATTCCTAATACAAGCACAAATACATATACACACTGCTGACATGTTTCTGTTTAAAAGGTTGAACACACACACAAAAGAGCTACTGATCTTGATTTCACAGCACACCCCGAGGATAACAAGTCTCAAGGTCTCCCTTTTTGACTCAAACACACAGCGCTCGCTTGTATATTCATTGGTTTTAATGCAGAAACATAGATGATGATGGACGAATTGATGTTTAAAGGATCAAGTAGACCAAATAACACCCCATTAGCCACCCCTGCCCAGAGACATGTGAGTTGTGGGTCCATGACAACAGCCCAACACAACAACCTTTTTCAAAGTTTAAAATAGAAAGATAAATGATCAATGGCGAGTTAAAGTTCGGGCTCCTCTCAAGCACTCAACAGCTAATAAACAAAGAAAAAAGCTGGAATGAGCACATTTAAATATATAAAATTCAAATAAAATAATACTTATTAACATCTAAAATATTAAAAAAAATACTATTATAGTTAATACAAAATCAACCTCGATCAGGGTATTCACAATAAGTGAAAATACAGATTATTAGTTTGGGATTAAAGGTGTTACGATAAGTCTTCATAGAACAAACACGTTCTAACATTGTAATATTCTCCCAAATGAAAAAGCTACTGACATAAAAATCGAGCCAGATTAGAAGGAGAACACTGAAAGACTACTAACCTATGAATCTCATACACAAACTCATGAACAAGCAATGAGGCCAAGTAAAAATATTCATTTTGCGAAAATAAGATATTACCCTTTAAAAAGCAGGCTGGTAATCAGGTGGAGCTCCAGCCTCGTCACCACCAAAGTCACAGGAGGCCTTGGTCTGCTTCGGTTTCCATCCCGATCACCAAACCTCGATCTGTCTCCTTCAAATCTTGGCGGGCCACTACAAATCACCAACACAACATAATAATTAGACATTAAAATGAAAACAAAAGAAAACCGAACATTTTCAGATATTTACTGAGGACGGTCGCCTGGAGGACCACCCATGGGACGTCCAAGAGGCTTAGCTGACTTTTTAAGAGTAACACACACAATATCAGAAGGTAGTATCAAGTAAGTTGTGAGAAACGCCATTCCATCATTGATAAGATACCAGTTATAATGCGTCCAGGCAAATGGTTCACATTGTTTATTTGGTCAAATACCAGCTACTATTTGCAAATGACATATTAGAAGGAGAACACTGACGTGCTGTAACATCAATATCTTTATGGAACTGCTGTAACATCAATATCGCCAACATTCCCGTTAGTACTATTTCTGACCTATTAATAAAAATTTAGAAAGAGAGAACAATGTAGATATTATGCAAAAAAAAACATAATAGAATTGATGTAGAAAAGTAGTAGAGATTAAAAGATACCTATGAAAAAAGAAAACCAACTTGAACTTCATAATTTTAGTAACAGTTCTACCATTGGTAATCACCACATGTTGCTGCAAAAAATCTGGTCCCAAAATGTATCATATAAATACCATTTCCAAGTTTAATTTGTTAATATCTAAGAAAAGACATCAAGCAATTTTATTGAACTACAAAATAAAATACTGATTATAAGGTTGTATATAATGCTTTAAGAACTTGTATATAATGCTTTATTAAGTTATACCTTTTAAAATTCATGATCTTGCTTTAAGAACTTGTATATAATGCTTTAAGCACTTGTAAGTCTTAAAACTCAAGAATATGCTTTATAATATTGTTTCTGTTTTAAATTGTTGCTGCTGCTGGACAATTAACACTAAATTAATTTTATAAACTCATCAAGGAGAAGGTTGCTGCATTTTTCAACTCATTTGAGACACATACAAGTCTCAAAGTCACCATTTACAAGCTTACACTCATCGCAAACATAGACACAAACAGTACTACAAATTAATCTTTCTAATTTTAACCATTTTTTCATGGGTAATTTAAACACTTAATCGATCACACAAACATACATAAATGTTATGATGCCAAAGCCAATGGCCATTTGGCTCTCTTGGCCTCATTAACGGCTCCAAAACAAAAACAAAATTCCATGGACAGCAACATTTTATGTCTCAAAGTTTTAGTTTAAATCTGGGAATTTAATCTTCAAATTGCTAATAGATGCAATTAAACACATAATAAAAACATGAATGGTTTCCATTTCAATTTTGTAACAGTAAACATTTCAAAAAAGTACAAACTTACTTCCTGAGCATTTCACTGATACTTCAACTCGTTGATTGTCATACAAGTGTAACTGCTGTTTTCTGCAGTCCAGAAACATGTGTAAGACTTAAGTGAGATTTTCAGCAATTCATGATACATATTAAGAAGTAAAGTTACCATCATCCATGCATGTGCAATATCAATTGTTTGTGCTGTTGGAGTTACAAAGACGATCTTCTCCACTGACTATCATAAGAAGACTTTTAATGACAACAAAAATTCACTCATGACCATGCCATGGTTATAAAACTCTTTGACTCCAGAAATCAGTGGCACGTGCATGTTTCTTCTTATGCAAAAGCTATTTGGGATGCACTTTACGAAACGTATTCTAAGGTTTACGATGCAACTCTCATTTGATATCAAAACCAAGACAGCTTCAGTAAAACAAAGTGAAAGTTCTGTAATGAAGTGTGAAAATAATATTCAAAATCAGTGACACGATTTAAATTATCACAGAATTATCGATTTGAGGTGTGCAAATGTTCTATGGCTGTTAAAAATCCATCAACAAGATCGAGTGCATGATTTTTTGGCTGGGTTGGATTCTGATTTTGACATTGTCGAATACAAATTTTTGACAGACTGAGCTCCCTTCTCCAAATGATTTTTGGTTTGTGCCACGGAGTCATAGAGGTGTTAGAATCAGTTTTTGTGGAAAGTTTCTCTTCTAACTTCAAAACCTCCTGGACTACCTATAAGGAAAAGACATACAAAATGAACTGAGCAATGATCATGCAGGTATCAATGATCCCCACAAGGCACAACAGCCCACGAATCAGCACCAAGTAAACCTAACGACATGGACATGAAGTTAATTTTACATTATCTAATCCGTTTGTTATTTCATTGGAGCCACTCTTTACTTAATTCTCCAGAATTGAACATACATAATCATAAAACACAATAATAATACGGTTTCTCCAGACACTACATACTTATTACAGTTAATAAGTCACGATGATCAAATTAAATGCACATATAAACAAACATCATCAAGATAGTCGGGAGTTGGAAGATCATAATCATTGAGTTGATCAAGAAACTAAAGGCTAACAAATGTGAAAACGACAGAAAAAAAAACTGAAGTTCAAACATGCAATTAGGAGATCTTGGATCAAATGCAAACTTTTTTTTGTTATGATTAGGCAATGGGATACTTTAAAAAGGTAACATCTAAATAATTTAATGCATAAATGTATGCAAAAAAGCAATAACAAATAGCATTATATAGAAAAGAAAAAAAGCCAAACCTTACCAGAAACTTGAATATGCGTATTAAAGAACACAAATTTCATCAATAACCTGACCAGAAACTTGAATAGCCGCCCAAACTTTGAATAAAATATTTTGCTTAGATACCCAACTCTGTCCTTGAGAACCCAATTCACCGCTGCTGCAGTTGGAATTGCCCCTTTCCCTAACTCAACTGCAACAGTCGACTTCTGATGAAACCCTAAAATTCAAATCAAGAGGGTTTCAGATAACGAAATAGAAATCCAGTTACCGAGGAAGGAGGAACCGCTCAAAGGAAAGAATTATGAACAGAAAGCAAACCTGTTTGAGTAGCGATCGGTGGGGACGAAAAGCAACTCGCGTGAATCGAAGGTGGACATTAAAAATTCACATAGAGGATGGTATTATAAAGAGAGCATAAATCTGACATAGAAGGCTAAGAGTTTAACAACACAGGGAAAGGAGGAGTCGCCTGGGGAAGAGAAGCGGTGTCTTGGAAACAGAAGGCCACGTTGCTGCAAGTCTGCAACTAATCTGCACGCTTGATGATTTATTGTTGCATTAATGCTTGTACCCGATGCATGTTAGAGTTGTAAGTCTTAAAATTCAAGGCTATGCATTAGATGATTGTACCTTATGCAGTGACTATTGTTGCTAAACTAAATGCATTATAAGTAGTAAAGATAACCAGTCAACTATTGCAATAACAAATAATCCAGTTAAACACAGTAAAACCAAGCACATAGACATAAGACACCACTTTATTCGTGATTGTGCTGAAAAGAACTTATATAACCTGGTAAAAGTTGCAACGGATGATAATAATGCGGATTTATTTACCAAAGCTTTTGATAAGTCACCTTTTGAGTGTTTAGTTCAACTAAACGGAATGCGTAATCCAGAGTAAATTGACCTTAGTAGAGTTATTTCCTTTTATAGAAGTAGATTTTCTTTCTTTTTATAGTAAGTTTAGTAGCTTAGGAAATTTTCCTTTTATAGTAAGTTAGTAGGTTATTTTATTTTTATTTTCTTATTCTTATTTATGAAAAACAAAAGAAAAAAGACAGAAAACCATAAAATTTAAAAAAACAATATCAGAAAATGAGCTAAGTCTTAGATACATAGGTTCAAAGTGACGAAAATTAGCACAGTCTTCACAATCTCTAAGTGTTAAGCTTTCACACATAATGCACCTAGAATTCTAAGTGTTATACATTATCTAGTTTGATATGTTGGTAGGCATAATACATATAGGGAGTCTCAAGGCTAATAAAATATTCAAGAAAAAGTCACACGTGTCACTAACTTAGATGTATGACCAAATGGTCTTAATTTTTATGTTAGAGACATACAGACATTGATTCTAAATGAGGTATGCAAACTTTCTGGGAGATGTATAGCAACATCGGATACATCTTAAAGAAAAGAAAAGAATAGAAAAATCATGATACTGAGTTGAGAGTCAAAACAAGTAACTCTGTTGTACGTAAGTACAGACCTGTTGTCTCTGGTTTGACTCGAGTTAGCAAGATAAGTCGCTTTGTTGTACGTCGGTACAGACCTGTCACCGCTGTCTTGCTAGCTTTAAAATTAAACTTTAAGACAAACTAAGGCACTCTGTTTTATGTAAATACAAACCTGTGTCCGCCGTTTGCCATTTAAAGAAAGTTTGCAATACCGAAAAGTTATAATAATTGTGTGTATGCCTTGATCATAAAAGTATGTCTAAGTATGAGTCATGTAAGGTAATTTCTTGATAAATAAAAAGGCCAAGGGATATTCCGAAGTGTAACATGTTTAAAGGGAAAATAATACCAATTATCGGCTAGAAATGTATGTCACAACAAACAATCAAAGGAATCAAAAATTCCTAAGTGTGAAAGTAAGATACTGAAAGTGCGTATTTGACACCGCTATCTGATTGAACCCTTCTTTGACTATTCTCGTCAAAAATATTCTGTTAATGTAAAGTATAGGTTGTAAATTTTAAAAATATTGTAGATTAGTTTAAGTTTAATTTTTTGTTCAAAATTACAATTTACTTTATTTTCTTTTATTTTATTTTATCTTATTTTACTTTATTTAGGAAAAAGGTCAAAGTTACTGAGGGTGCATTCTTAGTGGAATAAATAAACATTGCGTGAAAATCTTGTGCTTAGTGTAAATAAATTTTGCATAGTTTGTTCCGTTACACGAAAAAGTTGGAAAAGTTGAGAAAGTTGAATTTAATTCAAAGATTTTCAAAGTTTTCAAAATTTTCAGATCAACTTCGAATTTAACCCAAAGTCGAATGTTACATTCGAATTTGGCAGTAAATTCGAATTTAGAGACAAATTCGAAGGTAGGTAGTATACATAGGTCAATAGTGAACATTCATTTTTCACCTACATTCGAGTTTACCATTCGAGTTTGTGCAGTGCGATTTCGAGTTTGAGTGTTCGAGTTTGTCGTATTTCGAGTTTTCAACTATTTGTTGAAGTTTTGTCCGTTTGTACTTGAGCATATAACCAAATCTAGGTATAATCAACATCATTATACAAGATTTAGGAAGTATTAGACTCAATTTGAGCCAAAATCGACTAGATTTGAGGATTTAAGGGTTTTGAACTTTGTGATTCAAAATCACAAAGTTTGAACCGGTGAAACTTCAAATAAGTGTTAAATATCTTTGATTAGAACCTATTAGTGCTAATGAATGTGATTTTCTAAGTCTAAAATGGTTTAAATCTTGGTGTTTTTGATTTTAAAATGCCGACATTCGAGTTTGTTCTTAGGTTCGAATTTGTCACTAAATTCGAATACATCACTAAACTCGAATTAAGGTTAAATCGAACATGTTATTCGAATTTGCTGTTAAAATCTAAATGTTTGAATAATTGTAAAAGTCAAACTTGTAGAAATTCATATGTGTTGGATTTTGAACTTACATAGGTTCAAATTAAAACAAATTTGAATTTAAACAAGTTTATTTTTATTTTGTCCCTTCTAATATATTTTATACTCTATTGTGCAGATATGGGGGATAGAGCTTTTATTCAAAAGCATAATATGGTGGTGTCACCGGACTGTGAGCTACCTGAAGTTCAGGCATTTCGCTAAATGGTGGACTTTTTGGCTGCTTCAAGGGTGTCGTATGCCCTTTCGCACAATGTGCAAATATTGCTGCCTTACGTTAGGCAATTTTGGGATCATCTACAGGTCGACTGCACAGTTACTCCGACAGTATTGCGGACAAGGATCGCCAAACAGCCTCTCGTGTTCTCCGTCGATGTGTTGCGCAGCGTTTTGCAGTTGGGAACAGACGAGCAGGAAGCTGGGCCAATTGACTTCCCGTTGGAAGTTAGGCAAGCAACATTCTTAAGGATGGGGTATGGCCTTGATGTGGCTAAGGCATCATACATGAAAAGTGGTTTAATTGGGCAATGGAGGTATCTGGCACATGTCTTCATGGTGTACTTCACTCCAAAGAAAGCCGGTTTAACTACGTCGTGTCGAAAATGCAATCCGCGATGATAGCATTAGTCTACAACCAGGGGTTTAGTTACTCCGAAATGTTCTTTGCGGAGTTTGTTCACCAAATAACAGCTCCAGCAAGAGAAAGGTTTTTGATGTACCCTAGGTTCGTTATGATGCTGATCAGACATTTTTTGCCAAATCTGCCACAATTGCCAGAAATTCAGAGTGTAGCTGTGATCGACAAGGGATTTTTGCAGATTGTCAAGCGCACAATGCCCGTAGGGGTGAATTGCTTAGACCAGTAGATGCACCACTTTTTGGTGCCGTGGTAAATCCTGATTTTGAAGCCCCAGAAGGTGCGAACTGGGCTGGTGAAGTTCAAGTACAGCAGCAGCCGCAACAACAACAGCAACAGCAGAGGCCTCCGCAACAACCAAGAAGGAGGCAGAGAGCTCAATTTAGACAAACTCAGGCTACAATGCCTTCAACCAGCAGGGTACAGGAGTCAGTAGAAGCAGGTCCTTCAACGGACACTGCGGCTCCTTCAGTTGTAGCCCCCGTGATTGATCCACGGGTGGAGACTTTGGAAGAGATTTGGGCTCAAGGCTCGCATGCAAATGAAGAGATTACTAATAAGCTTGTTGGAGATATTCTGGAACCTCCAGTTGATGAAGAAGATATTCTGCGCCAGATAGATGAATGTATACTTGAGGTAGAGGGTCAAGCTATGACCACATCTGAATCTGAGTCCGAAGAAGCTGAAGAGATTGAGGTAGAAGAAGTAGCTGAAGAAGCAGCAGCAGAAGAGATAGAAGATCCTGCTGTCCGAATAGGCAGATATGGATCCAGAATAGTGGTTATAGATCAAGAGGCAGAGAAGAGGAGAGCATCTAGGGATTCGGATGAAGATGACTCCGATTTCGAGATTGAAGATACAGCTCCTTTGGTGCCTAGGCAGAGGGCCAAAAGGCATCGATTTATGCAGGGAGCTTCGTCTACTTCTGCTTCTGAGCCTGAAATTCCAACCACTCAGCCATCCACTCAAACATCCATACCACCACCACCACCACCGTTCAATCATCAATTCCACCACCGATCACCCCGTCACCTATCACATCCATTCCATCCACCTTCACTGATAATCAAAGGTTTTCTGAGCTCAGAAGCAAAGTTGATTTCCAGCAAGTCCAAATATTTCAACTTACTAAAGCTGTCGGCGAACTTCAAGCACATAATGCAAACACTGATAAAGAAAATCTTGAATTGAAGACATTCGTCACCAATCAGGCTGCAGAGATCCGAACTATGAGGTCCCTCATTGAGCAATTAATGAAAAAGCTAAAGGCTCAGGGAGAGACGAGTTGCAAGGAGACTGAAGAGTTAAGAAGGAAGATGATGAAGACAATGATCCCGATGCACCAAAAGACAGTGAGCCAATAGATTTTTCTTCTACTCAACACGCCAAAGTTCAGGGGTAGCCGAGTCAATCTGGAGCTGAAGGAGGTGAAGGAGGTGAAGCTAGTCCCTCAAAGACTTTTGAGAGCGAGATGATAGACGCTCTGAGGGATATTGAGGAAGAAGTGATGGAGTTTGATTTTGTGGATGAGATAGAGGAGTTGGATGAAGGAGAATTCGTGCCGGAGGAAATAGTTGATTGGAGATCCGATGACGAAGTGATAGAGGATGAAGACGACAATGTCAATGAAGTGATTGTCAACTCACAGCCTATCACAGAGTTATATGTCCAATACAATCACAATGTGATTGATATTGATGAGATCAAACTAGCCTCGGTAGCGGATTCAGAACTTGAAGAAGCTGAGAAAGAGCCATCTAGGGCTGAATTGATGAATTTATGGTTCAGGATATATAGAAGAAAGGAAGACAGAGCCGAAGATGAAGAGAAGAATGAGAGTTCAGGGCTCAGAAAATCTCTCAGGAGGAATTATAAGCTGGTTCTTTGACAAAGAATTGCAGCTATTTATATTGAAAAGGAGAGATGGACTTCAATACATGAGGCGAACATTGAAAGTATTCAACACACTGCCCAAGTTTGAAGTGAAAGAGTTAGCTTGGAAGGAGTTGATCAATATTGGCGACGACCCGTATGCTGAAGTGATTGCGAAGATTATAAGAATAGAGGGTCGGCCAGGAAAATTTGAAAGGCTCAAGCCAAGGACCGGAAAGAGAGTCGAGGACGAGTCGAGAATAGATCCTCATATAGGTAGGCCATGGGCCAGAATGGTATATAAACCTGTAAGATGTTTGAAGAAGGTGCAGATGAAATCGATGCCACAAGATGTTTTTAATAACATAAAGTGGTGGTATATCGATAATGAGACTGCTGAAGCTGTAATGGAAGATGCACAAGACAAAGTTATTTTGAGAGTGTATGATCCACTGCACTTAATAAATCTATCAAAGGACGACCTGAAAAAGCTACATGATCAGCCTATCTTCTTCCACGAAGGATGGAGATCTGAAGCCAGGAAGTTCCAGAAGATAGTAAGAATATGTATAGATATAGGCCTATATCAGGAAGAAGTCTATATGGTCCAAGTACTTAGTCAAAATGTAAATAGTTAGAAGCTATCGTCAAGGGGGAGTCTGTTAGTACATCCTGTGTGACGATAGCAGTCTAAGTTTTGATAGCATTTTGTATAAATCAAATAACTTGGTTTTGAATATTGAATAGTGTTTGATATATGTGATTATGTGTGTTTGATATTGGTTAATTGTATGTTTGTGTTGGAATTAGTGTCCAAGTCACAATTATTTGTAAACATATTGTTATCAGGCTGGATCCTTTTTGGGTGCATGCAATGAATTGTAAAGAGAAGATGATTAACTTAAATATATAATGTTAATTAGTTTGTTAATTTATTATGTTTAATAAACTAATTAGAAACTAAATAATTGATTATATTTGATTAATGGGTTAGTTGGTTAATTTATTAATAGTTAATAAATTAACCGGAAGCTATTAGAATTAATTAAGAAAGTACAGGGGCTAAACTGCAATTAGTTGATAGTCAACAGGGCACCCCCCTAAACCCTAATAGGGGGCCGGCCACCAATCCATCCCACATGGATTTGGGATAAAAAATTTGTAGGTTTCTAAAACCTATAAATAGGCAGCCCCTGCATGCTTCATTCCTCGCTCATTCAATTCTAAGTTCTCTAACGATAACAAGGGATACCAGTTTTTGGGACTCTGAGATCTGAGCTTAGAAAAGTTATAATTATCTTTTCTTTTGTTCATTGGGTGTGAACAACTAGAGGCGATCTTGCTTTAGACGCTTGTTGCTCGATTCAGAGGCTGTTCGTGAAATCGTTCTTCGTGGAGAAAATTGTGAATTTTCTCAAGGTTAGTTTTTCTTATTCATCTCTTTATTTTAATAATTAGTTGTTTAGCTTGTTTGGTTAGATCCTTAAGGTTTTATATTCTTGCATAGTTAGGTTATTTTATTTTCCGCAAAGTTTTAATTTAACCTAGCAAGGGTATAGGAAACCCAACAGTGGTATCAGAGCCAGGTTAACCTAACGAGCTTTGCACTAATTTTGAGATGATAATCTTGTTCTTAAATTTTGAAATTTGTTTTGATTAATTTTCGGAATTTTGATTTAATTTTAATGGTGTCTTTAATTTTAAATTAAATTGTTTAAACTTAAAATTAATTTTTAAATATTAAATAAATCGGAAAAATTAATTAAAAATTAATTTTTCGAAATTTTTGGAGTAAAATTCGTTTTCTGACAATTATTTAATTTTTAAAATAGTTTTTAAATATTAAATTAATTGTCTAAATTTTGAAAATTGTTTTTCATATTTATCTTTAAATTTTCGGATTTTTAAAAGGTTTTAAATGGATAAATCTGAAATATTAAATAAATTATTATTTTATTAATTTTAGGATTTTATTAATTTAATTAAGGGTTTGATTTTTGGGGTTTTAGATAAAGATGCCTTAGAGATAAGCTTGATTTTCTAGGTTTATCCTAAATCCTATTTATCTAGAAATTACCTTAATTTAAATTAAGTGCTTATCCTAAAGATTTTAGAATATCATAATTTATTAGGATAAACTTGTATTATCCTAGGTTTAAATTTTAAGGATTTATATGGTTATATATATAGGTTTCGGATTTAATATATATATTTAATAATTAAATGTTTCTTATTTTATTTAAATATTGAAACCGAAATATATATATATAAACAATAAATATTAATTTAAACCGTAATATTTTAAATTGTTTAAAATATACCCTGAATTTTAAAATGTTTAAAATAGACCCTTTAATTTTAAAAGTTTAAAATTAAACCCCTAAGATTTAAAAGAAATTTATATATGTATTATTGATTGTATATATATAGATCATTTAAATCTAATTACATCGTTAGTCAATTGATAAATCGGCTCACCCATAGTGAACAAACTATAAACGAGGTATAAGGCGGGTCGCTCTGCTTCCCTAAAGGATTAGGTTCTTAACAGCTTCGCGCTGACCTACCTCCTCCGCTTCGCTGTGCGTTCAATGAAGCTACCGAGGACTTTTGATAGGATGGTGTCCAGATTAAAAGTATAATCTAAAGTACTAAAACAAAAAAACCCGTTTTAAAAATATCAAAAGTGAATTAGTATGCAAATCCATGAAAAATGCACATCTCCTATATGCACTGTTAGTGGAGCGTGTGTATTGACCGGCACACTAATGACAGACATATTAGGAGGTGATGTAGGACTCGCGATTCCCGGACTGATCCGTGCTGGGTCTTACGCAGTTTTGCATGGTTAGATTCACCATCTTGTCCGTGATCCTCGGCAACCCAGTCACAGATAGTAGTTGAGCATAACCGAGATTAACATGCCATTGATAAGATTCTATGAATCTCAAAAGATCTAGGAATTTCATAGAGATTGAAATCGACAAGAGTTTGTCCACCTAAAATAAATTCGTGGCGTGATTACGGCGACCCTTTTCATAAAACGAATCGAAAATATGGATCCTAGCCTTAATTCAAATTGGGTAAATTGTTTAAGGAATACTTCATACTAACTAAAACTTTATCTCACAGATGTCTACTTCTACTGGTACTCACACTCCTGCTCCCAACCACGCATCCAACTTCTCACTCCTTTCCGTTTTGGGTAGGGAAAAACTATCCGGTCCGAACTATGTGGACTGGATGAGAAACCTCAGGTTTTCGCTGAGGTACGAGAACAAGGAGTATGTTCTCGATGAACAAATTCCCACACTGAATGAGAATCCCACCCAGGAGGAAATGGACGCACACCAGAAACATTACGATGATGCAAACAAAGTGTCCTGCATCATGGCGTCATCCATGGTTCCTGAGCTTGCTAAAGCCTTCGAGAATACATGGGCCTTTGAGATGAATCAGCAGCTGCGATAGATGTTTGAGGCTAAGGCGAGCAAAGAGCGCCTTGATGTGGTAAGATCCCTCATGGCCTGCAAACCAAAACCTGGAACATCTATCTGCACTTTCGTCCTTGAGATGAAGGGGTACTTCGACCGGTTGGAGGCTCTCAATATGGTGTTTGACTCTGAGTTCTCCACCAATATCATTCTTTCTGGACTGCCCACCATGTATAAGAAGTTCGTACTCTCCTATCAGATGAACATGAATCAGAAGGAGTTGGTACACCCTGTGTGACGATAGCAGTCTAATCGATCTGCGTTATGATTTAAGTAATATTCTGAATATTAACAAGTGTTTTGATATATATGTTTAATATATGTTTGTCTGTTATTGATTGTGTGTTTGAACTTGATGTAACATATTACAAGAAGTTCAAACATAAAAGTCAAAGAGTATGTCAAGCATAAGTTAAAACATAAGTTTCATCACGTAAGTGTTTAAGTGTATTGGTTAGATTCGAATATGTAAAGGAAGACATTCGAATCTGTGATAGATTCGAATGTATCCTTAGATTCGAATAGGTTAGATTCGAATCTGTCAGATGGACAGATTCGAATGAGGCCTTAGGCCAGATTCGAGGTTGGCCCACAACAGACTCGAATCAGGGCCTATAATTAGGGATAGACTCGAATGATTAGAGGACCTTTGGCAGAATTCGTGAGGAATTAAGCAATAGGCGATCTCGAGTTTATCAGCTAGGTGAGTCCCGTTTCGGAGGGAATTAGTACGTAGGATCGTTCGTGTGTCGTTCGTTCAGCGTCTAATAGTCTCCGTGTTTCCGTTGGTTGAGAGTTGTCCGTCTGACCGTCAACGAGGATTCCGCACTCGTTAACGGGTCCGCGTCTAGATAGATCTGTCAGTGGTAGACCTTACAAGTGGTATCAGAGCCTAAGGAATGTTCGTGGTGTTCTTCGTGTTCATCAGAAACATTCTAGGTTTCTTGACGCTAGTTGGACGGTTTTTTTTCTCTCAAAAACGTGTTTTTGGGCTTAGCAAATTCATATTCGGGAAACACTTTGTGGTTTTTCACGTTTTTGGTCGAAATCATTATTTTTCATTTGAAAAATAGTGGTTTAATCCGTAAAACGTCAAAAAATCAAAGTGTTAGCCGTTTTTCGAGTTTGCGGCGCTCGAATCTATAGGGGTAATTAGGGTTTTACTTTATTTTCGAGTCTAACCAAAATACGCTCCTTTCGAGTCAATTTCAGTCAGTTTCGAGTCTGTGTTGTTTCGAATCTGTTAATACATTCGAATTGGATCTCGAGTCTATATTGTTTCGAGTTTGTTTCGAGTCTGTTACTGTTTCGATTCTGTTCTTCGATTCTGCTGAATTTCGATTCTGTTGTGCCTTCGATTCTAAGGGTCTTCGAGTTTAAGAGTCCTTCGAATCTGACCTATCTTCGAATCTGTGGGATTGTTCGAATCTGACATTATTTCGAATCTACTTGAACTTTAAGACTTAATCGAATTTAATTCCAAAAGATTAAACATTAATTAGTTTCGAATCTATCTAGATTCGAATAATTTAATTTAAATCAGTTTCTAATTAAATTAATTAAGTTCAAATTCAAATTCTTTCAGAAAAGATGTCGAACCTTCAGAAATTCCTTGAAATGGATCACGAAGTTGGGAAGGCCAATGCACCACCTAAGCTGATGAAAGTTGAGGATTACTACTGGTGGAAGGATAGATTCACGGATTTTGTACGATTCAACGACATGCGCATGTGGGTGTGCATTGATGAAGGGTACATTCCACCAGTATCTGAGGTTGAAGGCCGTCAAAAGGTTCTGTCATACCAAATCATGAAAGAGGATGACAAGAAACTATTTGAAGCTGAAAACAAGGCTTTCTCTATTATCCGAATGGCGTTACCTCAAGATATCTTGCACACATTTCGGACTCAGAGGACGTCGAAAGAGCTTTGGGAGTCTCTTCAGAAACGGTGTGAGGGTAATCCACGGGTACGTAGAAAGCGTACAGAGCTGTTGACCCAACAGTTTGCAATTTTCAAGGCTCTTAAGGATGAACAGTTGGATGATATTATCACACGATTTTATCATCTGATAACAGAGCTTGAAAGTCATGGTATTGAGTATTCTGACACAGACAAGAACAACAAGCTTCTTGATGCCCTACCAGCCAAATGGGCTATGTACGTGGCAATGATTAAGCTGAATGAAGATAAATACTATGCTCAATCACTGGATGACATCGTGGGAACGTTGAGGGCATATCACTTCGAAATGATAAAGGCTGAGACTGATTACGAGCAAGTCCAAAATCCGGCGATGTATTTTGGAAAGACATCAAAATCATCAGTGACAGCTGATCAGAAGAGTGCTACAGCGTTTTTCACCGGAGAAACGTCATCGCCACCAGAGTCCGAAGACTCACTGAATCGCGCGTTCTTAGGGTTAGGAAGATCGGAAGAACCGCAACCTCAAGTCAATCAGGCATCTACAAGTCAGAACTATTCAAAGATGCCAATGAGCGCAAAGTCGGCGGAAGAACATCTGAATCTGCTTGCTTCGTTTGTGGCCGCATATGGAAATTGCGTTCAAGGGAAGATCAATGATCCGGCTCTTTGGGATGAAGATTACGATCAGGTCGACCCTGATGACTTAGAGGAGATGGATCTTAAATGGCAACTGGCCATGGTAACCCAACGGGTTAAGAGATTCATAAAGAGAACTGGGAGGAATCTCCAGATGAATAACAAGGGGATAGGATTTGATAAGTCCAAGGTCAAATGCTACAACTGTCAGGGATTGGGACATTTCGCGAGGGAGTGTCAAAGACCGAAGGTAGAGTCATACCAGGGACAGAGTCAGCATCAAGGACAGTACCAAAATCAGTCCCAACAGAGATATCTTCCGAGTTCTTCGTCTGGTCAAGCCAATCTAGCGGGTCTGATATCCAATGTCACTTCTGACAGACAGCTAGATGGTTCGTATGACTGGAGTTCACATCCGGAGTCCAATGCTAGAGCTTTCATGGCTGAAGTTACGGAGAATGGTTGTGATGAGGATGAGCAGACCACAAGGGACAGCAGTCCGATGTGGGTAGAGAAAGCGAATGATCAGACCGTGCTGGAGTTTGCTGCTCAGATGGCCAACGTGGAATCTGATAACTCTAAGGTTAGTCTTTCTAATTCTCTATTTCGTGATTTATGTGCTTTATGTGTTAGTTCTAACGATAGGTTAAATCTAGTCTTAGACTCACATAAGACCATAGCTGCTCAAAATGAAAACTTAAAAATAGAAAATGCTAGCCTAAATGATATAAAGCAGGATTTAAAGGAAAAACTTAAGGCTGATGCTCAAGATGTAATCGTTCTAAAAGACAAACTGAGTGAGCAGTGTGTTAGGATAGAACTTATGTATGAGCACGTAGAAGCCTTGACTAAAAGTCTGAAAGAAAAGGACATAGAGCTAGCCGAGACCAAGGTTAAGGTAGCAGAGGCAAATAGCAAGCTGGAAAAGTTTATGAATTCGAGCCTAAACCTAGGGAAAGTCTTAGATGCCCAAAGACAGTCTAAGAAGCCTGTAGGTCTAGGTTTTCACGAGATTCCTCCACCTTTCAATGATAACTATGTGCCTCAGCCTCAGGAGAAAACTGACAAGTCAGTAGTTTTAGAGGACCTGCCTGAACCTACACTTGAGCCTAAAGTAGAAAATACACCTAAGGTGACTGACTCAACCGTCAAGGTCAAGCAAGTGAAATTTGTGTCTTCCTCCAGTGAAACACCTGCAGGAAAACAGAAAATTTCATGGGCTGACCAGGTCGAAGAGACAGACACTGAAGATGTACCAAAGGCATTAGACACTAATGAGACACCTAGATCTAAGGGACCAACCAAAAAGTCCATGGATAAGATGTCTTGCTTTAGATGTCACGAGAAAGGGCACGTTGCTTCTCACTGTCCTAATAGGAAAGCTGATGTTACATCTAAGACAGTGAATCCAACACCTGTTAAGCCCTCACCAAGAGTGGCGAGCACTAGTAGTTCTCAGAGTACCGAGAAAACTGTGCAGGCCGCACCAAAACCTGTTGTGAAACAAACACCGGTTAAGGTTGGACCAAAAGAAGTGGTTAGGACAAATTCACCGAATCGTGTCTTTAATCAATCTAGGTCAGCACCTCAACAAGTCTATAGGAGCACCACACCTAGCAGGTCACACACTCCAGTTAGGTCACATACTCCTGTTAGACAATATGTTCCGGTAAAAGCTCAGGGATCACAGTCTGAAATGCATTATAATAAGACTTATTCTAGAGCATCACAACAAATGCCTACTCAAAGGCAAAGAGTGAATCAAAATCACTCGGCACCACAACAGAATTCAGTTCAAAGGCCCAAGTCACCTGAAAGGCGAGATGGGTATTTGAAAGAGTTCAAGTATGTGGACGAGAATGGTATTACCAAGTCAGTCATGGCTTGGGTTCCCCGTGATAACTAACCTATTTTTCTTTCATGTGCAGGAGATAACTACCGGTCCAAACAACAAGTGGTTCGTCGACAGTGGTTGCTCCAGGCACATGACGGGGGAAAGAAGTCTTCTCACAGACTTCAAGGGGGGTAATAGGGGATTTGTATCATTCGCGGGCAACAAAGGAGGAAATATCACTGGAACTGGAGAAGTCACTAATGGGACGATTACATTGGATCAAGTTTATCACGTTGATAAACTGGTTCATAATCTCATTAGTGTATCTCAAATCTGTGATAAGAAGAACTCGGTGTTATTTACTGACACTGAGGCGTTAGTGCTAAAGCCGGGATTCAAAATACCTGAAGATTGGATATTGATGCGGGCTCCAAGGAAGAATGACTTGTACATGCTCGATATGAACAAGCCAGATAATTCGATGGGTCCGATCTGCTTACTATCAAAAGCTTCGGAGACGGAATCGGTTTTGTGGCACAGACGAATGGCTCACTTGCACCTGAGGAAAATGAACTACATAACGAAGAATGGTTTGGTGCAAGGTGTGCCTCTGAAGAGCTTTCAGTTTGAAGACAAGTGTCTACCGTGCATGAAGGGCAAGCAACATAAAAAGACACACAAGTCCAAGAAGCTGAACTCCATAACCTCGACATTCGATTTGTTGCATATGGACCTTTTTGGCCCTATCAACAAAAGGAGTATAGGAGGTAGGTGGTTTTGCTTAGTTATCACTGACGATTACTCACGGTTTTCATGGGTTTTCTTTTTAGGTACGAAGGACGAGACGGCTACAAAGCTCATCGTGTTCTTAGACCAAGTGGAGAATTCCTACGGAACAAGGGTTAAACATATTCGTAGTGATAATGGGACTGAATTTAAAAACTCTGTAATTGGTGTATATTGTCTATCAAAGGGCATCGTACATCAATTCAGTGCACCATATGAACCTCAACAGAATGGGGTGGCCGAACGTAAAAACAGAACATTGATTGAGGCTGCAAGGACTATGCTTTCGGATTCAAAGCTTCCTACCATGTTTTGGGGGGAGGCAGTGAATACCGCGTGCCACATTTTAAATAGAGTCCTTACAGTCAAATCATTGAACAAAACATGTTATGAAATTTTGAATAAAAGGCCACCTAACTTAACTGGATTCGAACCGTTTGGAGTACCATGCACACTTTTAAGAACAAAACATCAACCGAAGTTTGGTGAAAAGGCTGACGAAGGATATTTCCTAGGTTATGTGCCAAACTCACCAAACAAACGGGTGTTTAACAAAACAACTGGTACTGTGGAGATTGTGTATAATATTGAAGTCACAAGTTATACACATGAACCCCAAACTGGTCCGGAATGGATATTTGACTATGATAAGTTATTTGAGTCATTTAACATTCCTTTGGATGATACTGCAGGTACAATTGATAAAGACATGGCGACGTTACATCTAAATGACGATGGCCATATTTTTCCAAGGACCACATTCGAATCTACGTCCGAGACTACTGCGACTGTAGATGGGTCTCCAGAAGTTGCTAATCCAGAAGAACCTAATACTGAGAATCAGACTCAAGCATCAAGTTCTGCCTCGGAGGAAAACGTCCGTGAGGAAGAGAATGTGGAAGCTGAGCCTATTCCCCCTTTAGGTGAAATAGGATCCAACTTAGGAGATAATCTAAGGGTAGACGAAATAGAGACCTCTAGGATTAACAAGAATCATCCTATCGATAGCATCATAGGAAATCCTAACGAGGGTGTGAGGACTCGGAGTAGTGTAAATAACAACACTGTGTTGTTGTCGATGATAAACGACTCCGAGGCATATCATACATGTCTCTATTCGTGTTTCATATCGCAAGTAGAGCCCAAAAATGTGCAAATGGCACTTAAGGACAACTCCTGGGTTGAAGCGATGCAGGAAGAACTTTCACAATTTAGGAAACTAGAAGTGTGGGAGTTAGTTCCGTTACCTCGAGGGGAGATTGCAATAGGAACCAAATGGGTTTTTAAGTGCAAAAGAGACGATCGGGGTATAGTCACGCGCAACAAGGCAAGATTAGTTGTAAAGGGTTTCAACCAAGAGGAGGGAATCGATTACAACGAAGTGTTTGCACCTGTAGCAAGGTTAGAAGCAATTAGGTTGTTTTTAGCTTTTGCCTCCTTCAAGGGTTTTAAAGTATATCAACTGGACGTTAAGAGTGCTTTCCTGTATGGGAAAGTGAAGGAGTTGGTGTATGTAGAACAACCGCCCGGGTTTACAGATCCTAAATATCCTGATAGAGTATATCGATTAGATAAGGCTCTTTATGGATTACATCAGGCACCTAGGGCATGGTATGAGACTCTATCCAACCATCTTTTAGAAAATGGCTTTGAGAGGGGTAGAATAGATAGTACTCTTTTTGTGAAGAGAAAGGGAGATCATTTTATCTTGGTACAAGTGTACGTAGATGATATCATTTTTGGATCATCAGACGAACAGATGTGCAAAGATTTCGAGAAGGTGATGAAGTCTAAGTTCGAGATGACTGCTATGGGGGAGTTGAATTTCTTTTTGGGGTTACAAGTTGACCAGAAGAAGGAAGGCATGTTTATCCATCAGACCAAGTATGTCTATGACATATTGGAACGGTTTGGGATGGAAGGAACAAAGTTGACTGCCCATTTCAGCACGCCGATTCAAGTGAATCACAATCTCGGGCCGGGTACTAATGGTGATACCGATGTGGATCCGACTTTATATCGGGCCATGATTGGGTCACTTATGTATTTAACTGCTTCAAGACCTGATATTATGTTTGCTGTGTGTATCTGTGCTAGGTTTCAAGCGAATCCGAAGGAGATGCATATGAAAGCTGTGAAGCGGATTCTAAGATACCTCAAGTCGAAACCGAAGCTGGGACTTTGGTATCACGCGGAGGGAGATCTAGAGTTGGAAGCGTTCACAGATTCTGACTACGGAGGATGCAGCTTGACGCGCAAATCAACGACTGGAGGTTGTCAGTTCCTCGGAGGGAGATTGGTGTCCTGGCAATGCAAGAAACAAACATCGGTAGCCGTGTCAACGTGCGAGGCCGAGTATGTTGCTGCTGGTAGTTGCTGTTCACAGGTTCTGTGGATACAACAACAATTGCGGGATTACGGTTTGGCTTATACTCAAACTCCAATTAGGATAGACAATCAATCAACAATTGCTATAACAAATAATCCAGTTAAACACAGTAAAACAAAGCACATAGACATAAGACATCATTTTATTCGTGATTGTGCTGAAAAGAACTTGATCAAACTGGTGAAGGTGGCAACTGAAGATAATAACGCTGATTTATTTACCAAAGCGTTTGATAAGTCACGTTTTGAGTATTTAATTCAACTTAATGGAATGCGCAACCCAGAGTAAATTGACCTTAGTAGTATTTTATTTCCTTTTATAGTTGTTATATTTCTTTCTTTTTCAGTAGTCTGCTAATTTAGGAAAATTTCTAATTTAGGAAAGTTTCTATTTTTAGTAAGTTAGTAGATTAGCTTAGTTTAATGTGTTTTGCTATGAAAAACAAAAGAAAAAAAAAAAGAGAAAATTACAAAAATACAAAAAAAGAGAATATCAGAAAAGGAGTTAAGTCTTAGATACATAGGTTCAAAGTGACGAACATTAGCACCGTCGTTACAGACTCTAAGTGTTTAGACTTTCACACATAATGCAACTAAATCCTAAGTGTTATACTTTATTTAGTTTGATGTGTTGGTAGGCATAATACATATAGGGTATCTAAAGGCTAATAAAATATTCTAGAAAAAGTCAAGCGTGTCACTAGCTTAGATGTATGACCAATCGGTCTTAATTTTTATGTACAAGACATACAAACATTGAGTCTAAATGAGGTATGCAAACTTTCTGGGGATGTATAGCAACATCAAATACGTCTGAAAATGGAAAGAATAGAAATATCATGAAAAACTGAGAGTCGAAAACATGCAACTCTGTTGTACGTAAGTACAGACCTGTTGTCTCTGTTTAGATTCGGGTTAGCAGACATGTCGCTTTGTTGTACGTCAGTACAGACCTGTCACCGCTATCTGCTAACTTTAAAGTTAAACCTTAAGTCGAACTAAGACACTTTGTTGTATGAGAATACAGACCTGTTTCCGATGTTTGTCTTTTAAAGAAAGTTTGCAAATACCAACAAGTTAGAATTTTGTCTGGGTGCCTTGATCATAAAAGTATGTCTATGTCTGAGTCACGTAAGATAATTTCCTGATAAATAAAAAGGCCAAGGGATATTCCGAAATGTAGAGTGTTTAACAGGGTAAAATACCAACAATCGGCTAAGTGGGTATGTCACAACAAACAATCAAAGGAATTCAACAAATTCCTAAGTGTGAAAGTTTAAGTACTGAAAGTAAGTATCGGACATCGCTATCTGATTGAACCTTTCTTAGACTATACTCATAAAAAATATGTTGTTTGGTATTTAGCGTAGCTTGTAAATTTATTTTTATAACTTAAGTCTAGATTAAATTTTTTAGTCAAAATTTTATTTTATTTTATTTTATTTTATTTTTACCTTAGCTTATTTTATTTTATTTTAGTTTAGTTTAATTTTTACTTAGGTAAAAGGTCAAAAGTTACTGAGGGTGCATTCAAAGTTGAATAAAATATACAATGCGTGAAATATCTGAGCTTAGGGTAAAAGATTTGGCATAGATTATCTGGTTACACAATACCGTAGAAAATAGTTGGAAAAGTTGAAGTTATTTCAAAAGTTTCCGAAATTTTTCTAAGTGTTGGAAATTTCGAATCTAAGACAGACTCGAATGTGAGATACTTCGAATCTGTCAGTAGACTCGAAATTGCATAGACTCGAAGGTAGTTAGTATATAAAGGTCCACAGTGAAAGCATTTACTTCTCACTGTACTCGAATCTGATTTCTCGAANTTACTTTTAATAATTGTGTTCATCTCTAAGGGGGAGAATGTTAGGAATAAATAATAGAGATGAAACAATTATATTGTATATGTTTGTAAATTCTAAATAGTTTAGGGGTTGTTTGTGTAAATACTTAATACTTGTGTATTAAGTATAAATAGGAATGATATGTGTACTGTTGATAGGGGGATGAATCGAAGATTACACAAAAATACACGGCTGGATTTAGAGGGAATAGGAGAAGTGCTTTGCAAGAAAGCCAAGAACATCAATGTAATATTTTCTCTCTTAATCATTCAATAGATTGTGTTTGATTGTTAATTGTTCATATGAATTGTTCTATATGATTGAATTGCTAGAAATATGAATTCACACATTTCTACTTTTTAATTGGTTAATCAAACAACTACTATCCAAGGGTGAACACACAATTGTAAAATAAAAACTAAAAATCATGCAAAACAAAACTAACTTAAATGCAATAAACTAAAATGTAAATGAACGATTCATATCATGATTTTACTTAAAAGGTGAGTTAAATCATTTTAACCATTACCATGGGGTGAGGGCAAACCTCCCTAACTTAATTCCCTAATACACCTATATTTTCTTTTAAATCATGCATGATATGCAATTGAGAACTATAAACTATAATGCAATAAAATAAAAATAATTAGAAAACTTAAAACAAAAATATACACTAACCTCACTTTTGTATGGATCACGATTGCATTTAGCGTGTGAAACAAGCCTTTAAACACCCCGGTTGCCCGGGTGGACGAGTCATAGTCTCGTGAGGGTTTTTTATTGAACACACCTACAAAGTTCATTGGGTAGCCTCCCAACATGCGCTAACTTTTACGTCTTCAGCCTGACGGTACCTCTTCAAGGTGGTTTGTCACCTTGCCCATACACATTTATGGGAATAGTTGATCGGTTTCCCCTTCGTGTGACTCATACTCCATAGGTACCTGAAATATGATGAAAAATAATTAACATTGAATTATAGTTAGTTTCAGAAATAAAACTTTACAAACTATAAATTAAATAAGGGAGTTCGAAATATGGAGTTGTCTCCGTTGATGGTTGTAGCGGTGAGTCATCTTTTACGACAACTTCACTTTCGACTCTTTCTTCCACATTAGAGTTCAACAACTCTGAGGATATTTCTTGATGGATAACTCATGCTCGAATCCTCGCTCATCATCAAAGTCGTCATCCGGCTCCATCTACTTCTCCCTCTTAGCTTCTTGTTTTAAGAATAATTCGGTAATTTGTCCCCATGTGTTCACAAGGCATTGGAGATGCTTAGTGTTTGCCTCCAAATATGTCATGCATTCCCTCATGGATGTCATAAAATTCTCTTGATAGTACTGATTTTCATCACATGATTATCACTGAGATGGGTAATAATCAGCAATATTCATAAAAAACTAGATACTGTTCCCATGGATTGTACGAATTACAACTCGAGTTGTAGGAATCATGATTATTGTATATTGAATCGTACTAATAGTCCGAGTAACTATGCTTGGATGGATAGTAATCATAATTATATGAAGATACCATTTCAAACAAATAAATAAAACACAAAAAAAGTAAATAAATATTAACGAAAAAGTAAAACGAAACAACATAAACTAAACAACTATAGTAAAACAAAATTAATAAGCGCACTAGCTCCCCGGCAATGATGCCATTTTGATGTCCGCTCGTCGTAAAGCGTTCAAAGATAATTTTAAAAAACACCAATCACCTTAACTTATAGCTAGGGTAAATGGGAGCGTCTCCATTGAGATAGCATGTGGTTGTCAATATTACTTTACGATAGTTATTAACTAATAATAAAAACTAATATTTGTAAGGAAATGATTGAGTGGAACTTTGGAAACACAATTATACCTTTAATAAGAAAACTTCAAGAATGAAGTACGAACACCAACGACTTCGGATTTAGGGTTTGGGTGAAATTATGGATAATCGACCTAGAGTTGCTAATCAATTAGTTATTTGTGATTCGGGTTATTTATCTTTGTAACCTAACCACATAGACATAGTTATGACAATCAAATCTTTCACAATTCGTATTTTGGGCACGAATCGTGTCATGTTCACAGTCTGTCTTAACTCCTAACCTGATGAGCTCAGCACGACATGTAACACGGCTACGACGCGTCTTGCAATAAAGATATAAATAGAAACGAACGGAACAATATATTTAATTAATAATCACACAGAAAACTAAATAAAACGTATCGTGCGTTACAATAATAAAGTAACGGAAAACATAAAACTTAGCTAATAAGCAAACCCTTGAACGATAATGGTATGATCATCAACCAACTCGTACAACATATTGAACTTCTCAGGAACATGTTTATCGTTGAAACAATGGAGAGTAAAACAAACCAAACCCTAACATGAGAACATTTAAGCTTTAATCCTTCAATTGATAAATAAACAATTAAATGTAGCATTATACAAAGACTTATATATAATAATATGATTTAAACACATTAAATCCTATATAAAATGACCCTATCAGCACCCCCATCTCCTTTTGATAACCCCTCTCATTTATATTTTATCTCTACTAGATCCCATTAGTACCTGTGGTAAGTAACACTCCTCAACAAATTGAGTTTTGGGTCCTCACCCACAGAGTGGTTTTCTCCTTGGGTAGGTCTTCTGTTAGGCACAAAAAGGCCTCAGTCAAACCTGTTCTACATCTGAGGGGGAGATTTTATAATCAAACCTGTTGATGCATTTGAAGGTTGAATTTAAGGCCTGTTATATGCCTTATTGAACCTGAAAATGATTTGCAATATCAGTCTAAAGCTGTTCTATATGTTGCATGTGTTGCAACTAAGACAGTTTGTCCAAGCTGCTCTGTCTGCTGAACAGGTTGGACATAAACTGTCTACGCTGCTGCTACACTGTTGAGGCAGCTTGGGCATCTTTTAAAGTGTTTCTGTTTTTTGTGACAGAACCTGTTCTTTGTGAACAGGCTAAAACACTTTTATGGAATTTGTTTCCAAGTCATCAATGTAATTGTTTTTTGACTACAAGATCAGTTTACAAAGTCGAGACAAAGTGGAAAACAGAAACTGCTCAGCCTTGCCCAGCCTGTTCTGCCTAACATGAAGACAAAAGGATATTTGAAAAAGGGTGACAGACCTTTTTCTTATATCAAAATACGCCTTTACAGGGAAGAAAGACGCAAAGTTGACATTCCTAAATTAGTTAAAGGCAATGCAACAGTAGACAAAGTAAAAAGACAAAAGTTCTGCACATGTGAAGACAAGTCTGCTTTTCAGAAAAGTGCAGAAAAGGTTATTTTGTCTTTTCAACAAGACTTTTCCTTTTCATTCTGTCCAATGAAGATGTTTCTCTGAGATCCTCTAAGTGAGTATAAAAGGAAGCTTCTAAGGTCAGAAAGAAGTGTGAAGAAAGCTAAGTGCTTAAACCAAGAGTGAACGTGCAAGTGTGATCTTCATGCATGCAAGTCTTCTGTAAACCAGCATCTGTGTGTCTAAGCTGATTTACCTAAGCTGTTCCTTAAGTCTTGTAAAACACAGTGAGTGCATCTTAGTGAGTGTGTTCATTGTATACTAGTTCGAGTCTGTCTTAGACTAGTAAGCATACTGTTGTATCTGTCATCTCAGCTTGAACTATTCCGCATTCAAGCTTGTTTGTAATTAACAAATTGTTGATAATACATACAAACATTGAGAAAAGAGTGTGTAGTTTTTAAATTGCTGTATTCACCCCCCCTCTACAGCTTATAACTATATACTTTGGGAACCTCTCGGGACCTACAAAGACAAAGACACAACAAGGAAGAAAGTTTCTAAGAATTTGTTGCGTTATCTTCTTTTGACTCAGACTAAAACGTATGCACACTTGAGACACACTGATGGCATTTTACCAAGCGATGGGGCACACATATGCAGAGGAAATTTGACGGCTCCCCCCAGATCAAATGAATTCTGGTGAATGAAATAAACACTCCGATCATTACTACTTGCAGGAAGGGATCAAGAGTCAAGCAACTACCAATACCGTAAGCAGTGCAAAACAACAATACCCCATTTTGCAAGGATCCCAGTCATATGTTGTAAAACTACATGATCATGTAAATCACTTTACTTCTAAATAACCAATTATACTAATTGTTTAGTATTTAGTTTGTAATATATACCCGATAACATATATAGACTTGGTATATTGATTATACACTCATTGTTTAGTATATAGTTGATAATATATACTTGATAATATACATATACTTGGTAGTTATTGATTATATACTCGTTGACTACACTCATTGTTTAGTATTTAGTTGGTAATATATACTTGCAAATATACATGGACTTGGTAATTATTTATTATACACTCATCTAATAGACTCATTGTTTAGTATTTAGTTGGTAATACATACTTAATAATATACATAGACTTGGTAGTTATTGATTATATATTCATTCAATACACTAATTGTTTAGTATATAGTTGGTAATATATGTACTTGATAATACGCATAGATTTGGTAATTATTGATTATATACTCATTGTTTATTGTGTACTTGGTAGCACTTCTTTTTTAATTATATACTCATTTAACGGCTTTTAGCAGACGATGTTACGGGTCAGTATTCTAGTCTTATTGGCAGCTTTGGTGAGAAACACAGACGAAATGACACTTATGTCAATGATATTTCCGAAATGCATTATGAAAGTAATAATTTTTATTTTACGAACAAAATCATATAAACAATATATATATATATATATATATATATATATATATATATATATATATATATATATATATATATATATATATATATATATATGCAACTATGCAGCATCAAATGAAGCAGATACAAAATAGTTAAACCGACAATAACAACCCAAATAGTTACGAAGAAATAATGTCATAAGTATGTGCTAGGGGAGTGACGTGTCACAATCGTGGACGTGGCGAAAGTAACCGGGTGGTGCAACGACTTCAAACTCATAACCACAAGAAAAAACATATACACAAAGTGAAGTTGATGAAATGTTCGACAAAATGCAAAGAACATACACACGGTGAAGTTAATGAAATGCTCGACAAATGCAGTGTATGATGCATTAATTAACGCCTTAAGATCTGCAAATAGAAATGTTCCCATTCCCAACATTCAACCGGTTGTTCCCCAATCGTTTGCAAACTTACACAAGGAGGATGATGAGTAAGACGACGAGAAAGATAATTAGTTTGTACAAACAAGTAGACTATTTTTTAACTATTAATTGTTTTCTTTGATTATAAATCATTGTTTGTATGTATTCTAGTAATTATAGATGTCATTTATGAGTGATATTGAAAGTTGAAACTCTAGAAAATTGGGCTGAAAATATTGGTTATATTAAGTCTAATTAAAGGCAGGAAAAACGAGAAAAACTTGTCATTTGTGTGACTTTTTGCAAAAGTGCATTTTAATTTTTCGCAAAAAAAACCTTTGGCAACGATTTTTTAAAAATATTGGTTCTTTTAAGCGCGAGTGGGCAAGGAAAATCAAGAAAAACATGCCCTTTTTGTAACTTTTTGTGACGACATTTTTCACATGTCACTGAAGTGCATTATAGTTTTTCACAAATAAATTTAGTGAGGACTTTGAACAGCGACGAGATTTGTCGTCGCAATAGATATTTAGTGACAACAGTTGTCGTCGGATAGATATTTTCAATTTAATTTTTTTTAATTATAAATGGTGACCTTTAGCGACAACAGTCTTGACACATAAAATGATGATGTGTCTAGTTCTTGTTACTGACGTTTGTCGTCACAAAAGATTCAAAATGAATTCGCAAAATGTCTTTAGGCACGATGTTGTTATGAGGATATGTCGCCGCTATATGTTGTGACGACATTTCGCCTTTCTACGACGACTTTTATCGCCGCTAAAAGCCATTTTCCTTATGGTGGTGCCCTTCTCTCTTTCTTTCCATCTAGATTCACTTTTCTCTCTTTTTCTCATTGTGTGCATCTTTTAATTATATACAATGAAATAAAAAACTTTGTTGTCTCATATTATCTTTTCATAAAGTTAAGCATGATTATTTTTAAAAGTTAACTAGTCAAATGACTAAAATGTAACCATAGGAACGAAATTTATAGCCTTACATTAAATAATAATGATAAAAGAATATTACATCGACTTAAAAAATGAAAATTTTCTTATTGTTTATTCAATTTGCCCTTTATAAAACATCATTCTAACTTCCATTTTTTGTCATTATACAACAAAATTTATTAGAGAGAATATTACTATTTGGATCTAGTTTTGTTTTTTAAAATTAGATCTTATTAACCTAAATGACCCGTGAACCTCTATAATTCCACAATTCATTGGAATGAATTATTTATAAATTACAAAATAAATACTAATAAATTATTCACCATCTTGTGTTTAAATACCATCAAGCACCTTAAGAGTTCTCTACACCACAAAACTACTCCACTTCTTGACCCATTCATAAGTAATTAAGCCTGTTTAAAAATGGCTTCCATGGCTTTGGGAACTACTGCTTTTCTCCTCACTCTCAACCTTCTCTTCTTTACTTTAGTAAGCTCAAATCCACTTCCAACAAAGGCCACATGCCCTAAAGATGCTCTCAAGTTGGGTGTGTGTGCCAACTTGTTGAACGACTTGGTGCACGACGTTGTCATAGGAGACCCACCGAAAACGCCTTGTTGCGCCCTCATTGAGAACCTTGTCGACCTCGAGGTAGCAGCATGCCTTTGCACCGTCATTAAAGCTAATGTTTTGGGTATTAAACTCAACGTGCCTGTGTACTTGAGCTTGTTGGTTAACTACTGCGGTAAGGAGGTCCCTTCTGGCTTCCAATGCGCGTAGAAGAGTTTAATTTATGTGCTTTTTTCATGTGTGTTTTGTTTTGAATATGGTGTGTTTGATATTGATTTGGAGTGTGTTTTGAAGTGTTGTTATCATCTTTATTTGAAGGAAAAGACTTGATATATACCTTTGCCTTGTGTTATGATCAATTTCTTTTGTATCTTTGTTATCATATATCATAACTAATGTGATTCCACATATGATTAAAAAGGATGTAACACTCCAAGGCAATGTTAGAACCTCGTTTTACCAGTAATGTTGTCTCATAGAACCTTACGGTGGTAGACTACCACCGTAACTGGTAGTACACTGTTTATGTTGCAAAAGTTATCATGGCGAACATAGTGTACACACACGCTTTAAAAAGAAAGTTGTATGTATATTCAATAACTAAAAAGAGTACATCTGAAACATGTTTTACAAATAAGTCATGGAAGAAAGTAAACAATCAATGTGAATCGCTTATTGAGGTCTACTATAGCACATTGATGAAGTGAATCAAAATGAAGAATCTTATTAATTTGCGCACCCTCTACAACCATTACGTCAATACATCATACAAACGTCTCATCATACTCTCTTTGACTCTCTTCTTTTTCTCTTTCATAGGGGTGCAAATAGTAACACCCTTCAAAATCAACGAAACAATATTATTATAAAACCAAAAATGTTACAAACATAGCCCTAAATGATTTGTTTTGATTCCTTTATTTATTGTTATTACAGATATGTAATCAATACTCGGAACTTTTTTCGTAATGGATCAGGTTTGTATGTGGTTGTGTTTGGTAAAAAGAATCGAAAAGAAAAGAAATAAAGGTAAAACCAATGTCTTTTTTAAACCATGAAATTTGAAAATATAATAATCATATGGTTGTTGTAAGTCTCTTTCACTAATTTTAGCTTCTACTTAATTCGATCTGCACCATTACTAGATAAATGAAAAAATTGAACTTTAATCTATATTTTGATGGAACTTGAGAATTTATATATATACAATTCAAGTCTCTTAGTTAATAATTGGTCATCATTCTATTTCTTTTCGATTCTTTTGACCAAACACAACCTAAATATATTAATTAAGTAATAAATCCATTTCAGACAGTTGTATGTATACTTGTACGATTGCTAGCTGCTAGCGATATTTGATGGTTCACGAGAGCATATGAATTTGACTAAATTTAATTTAATGGAATATTTAATTATTTTAATCATCATTTGCATATATAATGGCTACAAATATATGATTAAATACCAAAATATGATAATCATATTCTGTGTGCACATTTTAAGGGTTTCTATTGAGCACTAGTAGCAAGGCCAACATGAAGACAATGCAAGATGTAAGGCTCTTAAAGGGATAATCATTATTTGTATAATTTTCTTTTAAATTTTATTTGTATTAATATTTTTTGTCAAAATTTTAAATAATTTGATTGAATTATTACTTCAAATCGAAAAAAAAAAAAGAAAAAGAATTTTTAACTTGAAATTATAATGCCTAAATAAGTAATAAATAATAATCAAACAAAACAAAAACCTGATTACTTATTTAACCCAAGAAATTAAATACCATTTAACTAACCCAATATTTGGCCCAACCCAGTACCCTAAAGGCCTAAACCCAATAACTAACCATTAACCAATATAAAACTCAAATTTGTAAATCGATCTCAATATGATGATTGGCGATTTGAAGAAGTTGCAAAATAAAGAAAGATAGTGAGAGGCCTGGCCAAATTTATTAATCTTTCTTAATTCATTACATTATGTTAATAATCTATTAGTTTATTTATTTTTCTATAATTATTTGTGTTATTTTAAATTAAGTATACACATTTGTTAATTGGTCTGACCCGACCAATCTAATCATTCCAGTTTTCAAACCGAAACATGACCTATCTAAATTTTTAGTCTCAGTTTAACTTTTCTGAAACTTCAACAACCTGGTTGATTTCATTGCAATGAGGCATGGAAAAACTTTTTACCTAAGATATGTCGGTGGTTTAGTGACTGAGACTTGGGATTCTAAAGAAATCTTGAGTTCTACTTCTAGACTTCAACTTCATGGACCATTTGTCTTTAAAGTTTTAAAAAGAATTTCAAATTTTTAAAAATTCCCCATTTTCTAGAGTTCTCCTAAATGAACTCTTAAATTCTCTAATGATGTGTTTGATCACAAGAATTGGAATTGAAATTTCATTTACTTAAGGTGTTTGGTTGTTTAAATTAAAGGAATGGAATTTATCCAAGTGGAATTACGATTACCATTCTTTAATGATTGAATCACAATCCTTGCCAAAATTACAAAAGTTACTATTCAACCCCAAATAACATGCTCATTCTTCATCATTTGCTAGTGTTTTGCTTCTTCATTGATTGTTCTTCTTGTCCTCTGTGTCTCCATCGATTGTTTTGATTTGTCATCTGCTAGGGTTTTCTCGATTTCTTTTTATTAGTCCAATTGTACTTATGCTTCTTTTTCGATTGATTAATAATTGTTTGGTTTCTACTTTGCAATCTTCGTCGACCTAGAGTTAATTTCTTCATCTTCTACTTTGATTTATTCGTCTTTAATTTCTTGTTTCTATTTCTTCATCTTCTACGTTGCTTTTGGTTTTCGGTTTCTTGTTTCTGCTTTGATTTTTTGGTTTTGATGCTTAGCTTGTTGGGTTTTCTCAACTTCTTAATGATTCCATTAATAAATTCTTTTTGTTGACTTTTGTAAGGGTTAGGTAACCAAACATGTAATATATTTCCATTCCTCTCTTTGGAGGGATACCTTCAAGTTGCAACCACATCTTTCTCCTTTGAGCCTACTGTTGCCTCCAAGTAATCTGCTTCTCCTACCGTCTTATCGAACATTAAACCCTGTTCTCCTTGACCCATTGGTCTCGGTGGAACTTCTTTAGTCTTATTATACTTAACTGCGTTTATTCAGATCTTTTCGTCCCCAATATATATACCCCAACATCCCGACTTCCTGTCGTCACTGCTCCCATGGTTCTGTCGACATCAGACAAACTTCTCCGATTGAATTTCCAAGTCCTATTACAGACTCAATCATTTGACTTTAACTTTAGCTTTCTCATTTGCTTCCTTCATATCCTGATTCCTGCTATCTTGATCCCTGATAATTATCAGTTGGATTTTGGGTTTTTGGTTGCTGATATTTGGGTAAAAGATTATATATTAACTTATTATAAAAGTCAAAAACTTATAACTAATGATGTTATCCTATCATGTTATCTTTATGATAAACATAATTTAGATTTGCTTTGTCTCAAACCACATATTTGGCATATTGATACAGCTACTAACAGCAAGAGCGTAACAATAAAGATAACAATAAATCAGTGAACTCTAAAATACATCCTACACCATTTATGTTATAACGGAATTTCCATCTAAGAATTCGGTACATGCGACTGCGGCCATGGGGGGCCTCAGCCCATGAAGGGGAGAATGGCCAAGTGGTCAAAAAGTGACAGACTGATAAATCGGTTACAATGGTTGCAATCATTTGTTTCCAGGTAGGTATAGTTGAAAAGGAGAGGAACAAAAATTGGTCATTCTGAACAAAGAGACGAGCTCGACCATGGATGAGACTCAAATGAAATCACTCGATTCAAGTTACCATTCATAAAAGCATACATACTTGGACTGTATTTTCTTCCATGACTAGTAACAAAGAAAAAGATATCAGCAGGTCACCTTGTCTCAGTCCCTATCTAATGGGAGTGGGTACCTTTCCCACTTCCCATCTTTTTGTACACGTTAGGGTCACGTCAGATTTTCTCTCTCTACATTTTTCACATTTCTAAGTTGGAAATACACATCTTTCTAAACTTTTTCATCTTTCTTAATTTTTTTAAAAGGAATTCATTTTAATTAATAAAACAATTAAATATAAAATAATTAATTTTATAAATATTAAAACGATTACATAATAAAATTGTGAAACTAAAAACTATAAAAGTTACAAAACTAAAAACTGAAAAAATTACAAAAACTAGAATACTAGATAAACATTTAAAAAAAAATACAAACTAGTCGTCTAAATTTGGTATATGGACAAGTACAATATGTTCCACGAGATTTGATCGAAGGTTATTGTGTGTTTCTCGATTATGAATCCATCACAATAAAAACAAAATGAAAATAAAATAGTAAAAGAGAGTAAAATATAAGTTGAGAGGTGTATAAATTGAATGTGTGGGAGTGAAATATATGAGAGTTGAATATTTATAAAGTGAAAAATTTAAAAATAATAATAATAAAAGAAGCCGTGGAAAGATGGGTGAGCCGAGGAGGGTGGAAGAAAAACGGGGCCGAGGTCCAGGGGTATTGTGCCCGCCGGCCTCATCTGAGGTGGCCTAAGGCTGAATGGTGAAGCCGAACCACTCCCTTCCCTCTAAAACGATCAGATAAGCATTCACCATAACAGAAAAGGTTGGTGAGAAGAAGCAAATCATCATTTTTCCTTAAAAAGCAATCCATACATAATCAAGTGTTAAATGGGTGGACTCATGTGTAGCCGCTACTGTGCAGAGTCCGACCCATGTAACTCGCTCAGGGCCCTGCTCTTAGGAATTTTTTGAACCAGTGGCCCAGTTCTGGCTATAAATACAGTTCCTCTGTAATCGTAAACTGTAATATAAAATTACTCGACTCACTAATGTGACCATAGGTGTAGGTCAGGCTTGGACCAAACCATGTACTTTTGTTCCGTTTTTTGTTTCATATTTTACAATCGTTTGCCGTAATTACCCTACGCTTACGTGATTGTTGATTCTTAACGATAAGCCCTATCCGAGTTGAAATCTATATCTAAAGTTTCTAAAAGAAGTCGCCAACTCGATCAAAACCCCAATTGTACCAAAGCTGGGGCTCAAGCTCAGAAGTCCTACAACATTTACATGTTGTAACACATTGAAAAGCAAACACTTGCCATAAAAATACAAGACTTGAAACCTAATAACCTAGATGTTGGCATGAGTCGTATCTAGTTCACCGACATAGCAGTTAATATTGAAACAAATTTTCTCATTACAAAATAATTAAATCACATTTAGTTTTAGCTTGTTTTTCAAGGTCAACATGATGCATTATTCCTTGCTAAGTTCAAACACCACATGCAAACAAAGAGATATGTGAAGGCACTCATGATGTACCAGATGGTAGGTGTTTGGTAGCATCAAATATCCTAGGGTTCTCCCCCAAGCTCCACCCGGAGGTTGTCATATGGAAATACCTTTGGTGTCTGTTCATAAAATAAATAAAAAAACCATCAAATATGATTCTGGATGCAGATATCATGTCTTCATATATGATTATTATATGAATGATCAAATTGATAATTGTTATAAGATTTTCTGTATCAAGAGGGCATGGATGTAACCCCTAGCAAAAACACAAATGGTACAAATGTATCAAGTTCATCTAGTGTCACCAACTAACAGTCATATATTAAAAACAAAACTTCTTCACCTCTTATAGACTTCATTACAGCAATAACGATGTTAATTCTACTTGTTTTAGCCTTTACGACAAATCAATATACAGGAAGTGACCCTCACAGAGATGAAAGAAGTCAAGAAGAAACAAATAAAGAATTGAGTGTTTCAATCAAGCATGAAGCAACAACTTTGATCGATATAATTCATTTTTATACCGGTAGAATATAAAGATGCATCTTCAGCATACATAATAGTTGAACTAAAGAAATTCCAAGGCTGCCCACAGCAATCACTTACAAGAACTAAAGTGGCATTCTATGCTGTCACATAATGTTGGTCTGGCAAAAGAGGATTTCATGTTTAAGCCCAAAAAAGGGGAAACGATGCTACATATATGTTATAGTCTTATAGAGGGAACCTGCAAGTTCATTTCACATTAATAAAGTCCAATTTATACTTAACGATGGATGTGTATTGATTAAGAGTTACACAGGACATCCCAATTTGTAACCATCAGAGTTCAAACTATCAATAATTTGTGTAAATCTATAACTACTAATAAAAGAGTAACGTTTTTGTCATTTGTCATCTTTTCATAATGCCAAGTGGCATCTTATGTAATTAACATGTGTTAATTAATTTTAATTTTTAAATCAATTTCCTTTTAAAATATGAATATGTTAGATCCATTAAAATCTCAACAAACAACATTTAAAAGATATTTTATTAATAATAATAATAAATTCAAATGTTATTAATGAACATATTAGTTTATATAATTTAAAGTTTATATAGTTTTAAGAAAAATATATTTATTAAAATTTCCGTGGAATACACGGGTTAATAAACTAGTGAATAATATTAGCAGAACACTCAATTTAAAATTCTAGAATGTTTTTGCTGTTCCAAAATAAAATCTAGAATGATTTCCATGAGATTGGTGCAACAAAATTTCATGACAAAATTGTGGTGGGGATAACAGTTTGGTATGATTGATCTGCTATAAGTGTTGCAGTGTCATCAAAATTCAAATCTAGACAAAAAAAAATCAGCTATTCGATCAAATTTCTTCACCCACTCAATGGTAATTTAATTCCATAAGAAATGTGAAAAAAGGAATTTGTTAAAGTTCTATTTTGAGTATTAAACAAAGAGAAGAAGTGAAGTAAACATTGGAGAGTGATAGAGAAAATGACACTGAGCAGTCTGATGATTTAGAGGTGCAGCCCAATAGGCCCAGTAACAGGCCCAGTGGTTGGCAAGTGTATCGCAGAGGTGAATGGAGGAAGGGAGCACGTGAGAAATAGAAATTATAATAGCATGTGGAGGAAAGAGAAAGGATGTCAGTAAATTTGTTAAGTTTGTTTCGGCTAGGAGCTTGGGCAGGAGGTCACCAGAATTCTCTGGATCCTCTCTGATTTTGTATTGCTTTTATTCTTCTTTTCAATTAAAAGAATCATTCCTCCCCATTTTCCTTAAATCCTTTGTTCTTCATAAATTCTTAGCTTATTATCTATCAATTGGTTCCATTGCCGGGTTCTTTACTCAATGGGTCAACCAGAGGTACCATCGATGACTACCAGATTGCAATCTCGTGTGGATGCTCAAGACGAAAAGATACAAAATCTCTCTGCTGAGGTGAAAGATCTTTCTAACTCCGTTGCTTCAATGAAAGAGGTTCTAAAGGGATTGCCGGATTCGATTGAAAAATTGATGTTGGGTATTTTTAAGAAGCAGGGTAAACGACCTCCCTTTGAATTCCTTGACGACTCATGTCCTCCTACGGGTGGTACGGTGGATAATGATGGCTCTGGTTCGGGCAGTAAAACACTGGGTGGCGGACTTGACGGGTTTTTTCGTGATAACCATTTTGATGACTCTCTTTTCTCTTTGCCTAAGGTGAAGCTTCCAATGTTTGACGGGATCGATCCTCGTGGCTGGATAACAAAAGCAGAGCTCTATTTTCAGGTACATCAAACTCCCCTTACCCAAAAGTTAAAGTTAGCACAGATGTGTATGGATGGTGCTGCTTTAAATTGGTTCACGAATCTCTTAATCAAACACCCTCATACGGATTGGGGACAATTTCGAACCAAGCTTATGGCTCGATTTAGTGGATCCAAATTTAGGAACGCTCATGAAGCCTTGGGTTCTCTGTTTCAAGAAGGAGATGTCGACGAGTATATTGAGGAATTTGAGGCGTTATCAGCCTTAATTCCTGATCAATCGGAAGAACAGGCAATTGGAATGTTCCTACGGGGATTAGAACCCAGTATTCGGAATTGGGTACGAGCATTCAATCCGGGATCCTGCGACCAAGCCATGGAGTTCGCAAGGCATGTAGCCATAGCCACCACTGCTTCTGACCAATCGGTGACCAAAGGGAAACCCAATTCCACCTCTGGGTTGAAGGGGTATTATCGCTCTGATAGAGCTACTCAAAACTCGTATCACTTTGGTCAGCCCACCAAGCCCAACGTCACAACCGGCCCAACACCAGGCCTGCCCCAATTTCGTCAGCCCAATCCGTCTAAAACTCCAATCCCTAATAACAATTCGATTCGCCATCTAACCAAGCAGGAATGGGAAGATCGAAGACGACGAGGCTTATGTTTCAAATGTGGACAGAAATACACGGCTCAACACCGATGTTCAGAGGGACAATTGCGGGTTTTATTGCTCGCCGATGAGGAGGAAATAGATGATGCGGGCGAGATATGTCGTGTAGAGGGTGATGACGAGGTCAAACCCAGTGATGATGGAGAATGCCAGGCGTTGGAATTCAGCGGGGTATCTCAGGATCCTCCTTCTACTCTTAAAACTTTGAAAGTTATTGGTGAGTTGCATGGAATTTCTGCTTTGATTCTTATTGACAGTGGGGCTACACATAATTTTCTCTCTCGACGTTTAGCAGTAGCTTTGGGGTTGAACATAAAGTCGATTTGTAGCCTTGGAATCCGTTTAGGTGATGGGACTCGTGTTTCGGTGGCTGAGCAATGCCTTGGCATAAACCTTAAGATTGGGGCATTTGATTGCACAGTAGATGCCTTAGTTTATGATTTGGGACCACTGGACTTTATCTTGGGAATCGCTTGGCTGGAGAAACTTGGGGATGTCATTTTTAATTGGCAAACCCATGAAGTTCGTTTTTGGAGTCAAGGTACACATGTGAAACTTCAGGGTATTAATTCACCTTTGGCTGACCATACTTCACTACGATATTGTTTGGATGGCCATCTTGCTCCTCTCTCTTCTGAGTCAATTGACTGTCCTAAGCCGCAGAGCAACAATGTCAACTTGATGGCATTTTAACAAAATTCTCTACGTTGTTCATAGCTCCGCAAGGGTTGCCACCGGTTCGAAAAATTGAGCACACCATCAACCTTCATGAAGGACAAGGACCAGTATGTGTAAGTCCATATCGGTACCCTTATCTGCAAAAGAATGAGATAGAGCGACAAGTCCGAGAAATGCTCAGTAACGGTATAATCAGAATCAGCCAAAGCGCGTTCTCAAGCCCGGTTATTCTCGTGAAAAAAAAAGATTCCTCCTGGAGAATGTGTGTCGACTACAGGGCCTTAAACCGGGCTACCATTCCAGATAAATACCCGATTCCACTTGTTGAAGAACTTTTAGATGAACTCCATGGGTCCCAATATTTTTCTAAGGTGGATCTAAAATCTGGATTTTATCAAGTCCGCGTCCGTGAATCTGATGTGGAGAAAACGGCCTTTCGTACTCATGACGGGCATTACGAATTTTTAGTAATGCCTTTCGGGTTGACTAATGCCCCCGCAACTTTCCAAGCTCTTATGAATGAGATTTTCCGACCTTTGCTGAGAAAGGGAGTGTTGGTTTTCTTTGAAGACATTCTGATCTACAGCTCCACCTGGGAACAACATTTGCAGTTACTTCTTTTGGTGCTGCAACTCTTGCAACAACATGAGTTAGTGGTCAATAAGAAAAAGAGTCATTTCGGGCTACAATCTGTAGAGTACTTGGGACATATAATAGATGGTCGGGGTGTGTCCATGGACACGACCAAGGTACAATCCGTTCTTAATTGGCCAACCCCTTCCAATGTCAAAGGTGTGAGGGGATTTTTGGGTTTAACTGGTTACTACAGAAAGTTCATCAGCGGGTATGGAAAGATTGCAAAACCCCTAACTGAGTTAACCAAAAAGGAGAATTTCCACTGGGGACCAGATTCACAATCTGCCTTTGAAGAGTTAAAGAAGAAAATGGTTACAGCTCCAGTTCTGGTACTCCCAAATTTTTTACAACCATTTGAAATTGAATGTGATGCTTCTGGTCGAGGTATTGGAGCTGTTCTTATGCAAGGCCGACAACCCATTTCTTACTTCAGTAAAGCCCTGTCCGATAAAAATTTAACTAAATCTGCCTACGAAAAAGAAATTATGGCGTTGGCTCTGGCCATCCAACATTGGAGGCCTTACTTGTTAGGACGACACTTTACTGTGTTTACAGATCACAAAAGTTTAAAACACCTTTTGGAACAACGAATAACCACTATCGATCAACAGAATTGGTTAGCTAAACTTATGGGGTATCAGTTCACTATTTGTTACAAGCCTGGTTCGGAAAATCGAGCCGCAGATGCACTCTCACGGATTCACGAAGGCGCTGAATTGAATGCCTTGATATCTTACCCCCAATGGTTAGATGGTGGGAAATTATTAGATGGCTTTGATACTGACATGCAGTTGCAAACAATAGTCCAAGATCTTAATACCAAACCATTCTCTCGTCCGGGTTTCACATTAATTAATGGCAAACTGTACCACAAAAACAGGTTGGTAATTCCGTCTTCTTCACCATGGATTCCAAAACTTTTATAAGAATTTCATAACAGTCCAAGTGGGGGGCACTCGGGTTTTTACCGTACATATCGGCGTCTTGCGTCCCGAGTTTACTGGCTTGGGATGACTAAAGCTATCAAGCGATATGTTCAAGCCTGCGATGTTTGCCAGCGTTACAAATCCTCGACTTTGGCTCCTGCAGGTCTCCTGCAGCCACTTCCGATTCCAGTTTCCATTTGGGAGGATATTTCTATTGACTTTATTACGGGGCTGCCAAAATCGAAAGGGTATGAAGTCATATTGGTAGTTGTTGATCGTTTGCCAAAATACAGCCATTTCATTCTGCTTAAACACCCGTTCACTGCACGCTCTTTAGCTGATGTTTTTTTGAAGAAAGTAATACGTCTTCATGGGGTCCCCAAGTCGATTCTGAGTGATCGTGACCCTTTATTTCTAAGCAAGTTTTGGCAAGAAATTTTTACCTTGCAGGGGAGTAAGCTAAAATTCAGTTCTGCCTATCACCCAGAAACAAATGGTCAAACGGAAGTGGTCAATCGAAGTTTGGAAACCTACCTTCGATGTTTTGCGGCTGATCAACCCAAGTCATGGTCGTATTGGCTTCCTTGGGCCGAGTTTTGGCACAATACTTCTTACCACGTATCCACGAACACCACCCCTTTCGAGATAGTCTATGGTAGACCCCCATCCCACATTGTTTCAATTTGCTCCGGGGGAAGTCCGTTGTGAAGCTGTTATGCAAGACTTGTTGGATCGAGATGAAGCTATTAAGCAACTCAAGTATCATTTGCAGCGTTCGCAAGCTCTTATGAAAACTTCTACAGACAAACATCGCAGAGATGTTGAGTTCTCTGTTGGTGAATGGGTTTTCCTTAAGCTTCGCCCTCATCGCCAACAGTCCGTTATTCGAAGGGTTAATCAAAAGCTCTCCGCACGTTATTATGGTCCATTTCCTATTGTTGCTAAAGTGGGATCAGCAGCTTATCGGCTTCAACTTCCTGACTCTGCTAAGATCCATCCTGTATTCCATGTCTCACTGTTGAAACGAGCTATTGGTAATACTCCAGTGGAAGCTACCTTACCTCCTGGAATGGAGATGGATTCTATTGCACCCCATATCCCTGATAAATGTTTGGCTACACGTACAGTTTTGAAAGATGGTAACTCTATTTCACAATGGCTGATCCAATGGCAATCAGGCACTGTGGAAGACGCTACTTGGGAAGATTCCAGCACGATTCAAAGTCAGTTTCCAGACTTCAGGCTTGAGGACAAGCCTGTTCTTCACACGGCCGGCATTGATAGAGAAAATGACACTGAGCAGTCTGATGATTTAGAGGTGCAGCCCAATAGGCCCAGTAACAGGCCCAGTGGTTGGCAAGTGTATCACAGAGGTGAATGGAGGAAGGGAGCACGTGAGAAATAGAAATTATAATAGCATGTGGAGGAAAGAGAAAGGATGTCAGTAAATTTGTTAAGTTTGTTTCGGCTAGGAGCTTGGGCAGGAGGTCACCAGAATTCTCTGGATCCTCTCTGATTTTGTATTGCTTTTATTCTTCTTTTCAATTAAAAGAATCATTCCTCCCCATTTTCCTTAAATCCTTTGTTCTTCATAATTTAATTCCATAAGAAATGTGAAAAAAGGAATTTGTTAAAGTTCTATTTTGAGTATTAAACAAAGAGAAGAAGTGAAGTAAACATTGGAGAGAGTGTCTATCAACTGTTGTATCAAAATTAGAGCTTGTCAATATTGTTTGTTCAATTTCTCCGATGCTTAATATATAGAGATAATTGAAATCGGCACTATGAAGGCACATAAATCATAGATACTCCCTCACAAACTAGTGAACCTACTACTCAAAAACTAATTTCTTTCCAAAAGGAAGATACAATACCCGCTATTCTAAAGAATCCCCCCCCCCCTCACCCCCCCGCGGAGCAATTTAATATCTTACCACACAAATAATGAAATATGGCATGAGTTATGTGTGACTTACATATGGTATCTTAGAAGCTTTGTCATTCAATGTAGCCATTAATCCAAGGGTTGCAAAAAAGCCCAATCCACCAAATAACCAACCAAGTGCTTCATACTGAAAACAGACAAAGGAGTTCAATCTAAAGGGAGATATTAAAAAAAATTAATATTCATCCCACGCAGTAAGGCAGGAAGCCGAAGAAGAAATTTTGAACACTTACCTTTCCAACAGTGTCAGCGATGCGATCAATACAGGGTTCGGGGAATGGAGTTCCATTGTCCCATACAAGCTCATCATTTACAGGGAGCTGAAGAAAACAAATAAAATTGTTCCAAGACTCTTTACTCTCCTCTATTTCAGTCAATTATATCCAACATTTACAATAACACAAAGGCTTGTTTCAGAAACATGAAACTCCTTGGACCTTTCAATGATAATCAATAATCACATGCAAAAAATATGTATGTGTGTGCACCTGTGTGTATAGAAATTTATATGAAAAAATTACACTTTTCAGACATACGGAAGACTATCAAATCAGAAACTTACTTGATTCCTACCTTATGAACTTCTAGCATTTGTATATCAGATCTTAAGTCTGCTTACAAAAGCAAAACATAGAGACTGCCAAAATAATATTATGTAACACATGCCAGAGGCCTGGGAGTAATTTGACATAAGGCTAATCACATTACCCAATCCATACATAACTGTTCCCTACTTTTCAGATTAGACATTCACTATGACATTATGGCAATTTTGCTGCCCTTGCCTGAGTCTTTAGTTGCTCCTTTCCAGGGTCCAAATTGATTTTATAAAGGTTCCTAGTCCAACATTATGGCAATTTTGCTGCCCTTGCCTGAGTCTTTAGTTGCTCCTTTCCAGGGTCCAACTTGATTTATAAGGGTTCCTAGTCCAATCTTACCAAACTTCAAGCACTCTCATCCTTTTTATCCTATACATGTTCCCCTTGTTATTCCTAAACTCAATTTTCTATATAACAGTCTAAAATTGAAACTTTCTATCTACTTTTCTTGACATAGACTTCCTTCTAAAAGAAGTTCTGTTAAGGACTTCCTTTCAGAAAAAGATTTGTTTAGAACAGCACATAAACTTACTATGACCATACCACTGCGGGCCCGCCACAAAAGCATATGACATCATTAACATTAACTGCCGTTCAAAAAAAAAAAAATTAGCATTAACTGGTTAAGCATAGAATTAGTCTCCAATGGAATTTCTGTCTTATAATGTTGACTTTATCTTCTCTGAATGGAATGGCCTTATATACTTCTGATACCATATAGGCCTTCCAGTAATTGAATGGATAAGTAATTGATTTTCTGAAGTTTAGAATTAGCAAACCTTTCAAAGCTATTATTATATTCACATGTGATCAGGATATCAAAAAACAAGTATATGAATTACAAATATCATCTTTCAAATCATAGTTAGCTCAAAAGTAGATTAATCTGGATAATTACTAACTAAAATTGATTTCTAGGGTTTCATTCTTTTATTTCCTGAAACCGATTAGCAAAAATCCAACCACGACATCTATAATAACATTGAATCGGAATCGACACTAATCGAGATGCTTCTGATCTGAGAATTAATGAAAAACTAGAAATTACAACTTACAGGTTTATCGGGAATGATATGTTTGCCGACGGGTAAGCCCATACCAGAGCGGAGACGAAGAGAGGACGCGACTGATCGACCAACGACGCCATTTCCGCCCATAATCTGAGACGCTACATGGCTCAATCTTCCGGCCATTGCTATTTTCCGATCAGATTCTTCAATTTGGGTACTAAAATGTTAGCCTTTGAGGATTGAGATCGGCTGATGCTTCTTCGTTGCATAGATGGGTGGGTGATCAATCAGTTCTTCTGTAAAATGGGATCTGTCTAGTGGAGTAGTGGGTACTAACCCAATACGGCCCGGCCCATTTGACCTTCGGGCTTAATAATATAATTTTTTAGGCCCTTTTAGAAATATGTATATACAATAATTAGTTATTATCAATAATAATAAAATATTTATAAGTTTATGCATGTAAATATATTTGTGAATTGAAGTGGATGGTAATTAATTGTTATGAGCTATGAATTATGATGATTCTATTTTATGAAAAAACAATTTCTATTCTAACTTATTATGGATGTGTTTAGCTTGCGAATAAAATTTAAAAAAATTAAAATTCTAATTTCAGTCACTAATGTGTTTGGTGAGATATATAGTAGGATATAGTGTTTAGTGTTGGCTAGTGATTTGGGTTGTAAAATGTTTAAATTTAAAATTAAAATTTCTTTATGATACCTACGAATGACAAAAAAAAAAAAAAAAAAGGTTTCAAGTTTCAAATACAGAATTTGATTATTCTAATTAAATCTTAATCTATGAACCAAACAAGAGTTCAAAAGTCATGTTATTACCTTCTCTTTGAAATTTATAAGTAGATTTTAATTCATTCATAATTCATTTTATGAGTCAAACGAGGTTTAAAGGTCAAAACATACTAAAATGATTAATTCTGAATCTTAAATGTTTATTTTGTGGGTCAAACGAACCCTCGGTATTAACCAAATAAAAAGTAACGAATATTTAAAATCCTTTAACAAAAGATAATATTTGATCATTAACAGAGTGACGCTTGAAACATTTTCAATAATAATCTTTTCGAGTGAGGGGAGTGGGTGCGGAACCACATACAGCGGGACAAAATTTACATGTGGTACCATGGGAAGCAGCGTCCCCCATGTGGTACCGTCCATTAGTATTGATGATCGGATGAGCGCATCATTGTCTCTTATATTTGCTATCAACCTCTTCTCTCTATCTCTCTCATATGGTACGTCTCTCTTTCTAGTTTTTTTTAATTTAATAAATTATAGAGGGGTATTGGTAGAGAAAGATGATCGTTTTCATGGTTTTTGAAAACATAACCAAACTCAAGAGATTTTAACCAAACTTTCATTAACCAGAAAACCTAAGAACAACCGGCTTTAAGCCACCCTATTACTTACAAAGAAAATCTCTCTACAATAACACTCTGAGTCTTTGTCAACAGACAAAGCTCACCCTCTTTTACAGATCAATAACAACTGGAGATTACTTTGAGAACGAAGAAGAAAGCGGAAGCTATTGCAGATGATTTTTTGTGTTGTCTATCACCAGCTACTGCAACCTTTCTTATATAGAACTGGGTCAAGCAAATGAACCGTCTGGAAGGAAGCGGGTATAACAAGGGTATAACAAACCCAACTGTCTAACAATAAAGAGAGAGTAAATTCTGTAATTTCCAAGAATAAATTCTGTAATTTCCAAGAATACCAATTCCCAAATATATGAGCTGATATTAAACCTAAGCCCAACAAAAGCCCAACAATTAACTTGAGCCCATAAGTAACAAAGCCCAGTCTAATATATATAGCACAATATATTGTTTTAACACCCCCCTTCAAGTTAATTGGTGAAATGATTTACCAACTTTAGTTTTCCACATAAGTGATTATGAGCAGACACAGCAAGTCCCTTGGTGAAGACATCAGCAGCATTTTCTGATGAATCAACTTTTATAGGTTTGATGATACCTGCACTTATTGTTTCCCTTACAAAATACAAATCTAACTCAAAGTGTTTAGTACGATCATGAAAAACAGGATTAGATGCTATTAAAATGGCAGCACGACTATCTAAATGAATAAGAACAGGAAGTTCAACAATTATTTGTAAATCTTTTAAGACTTTAAGAAGCCATAAAACTTCAGTTGTGACAGAGGCAAGAGCACGATATTCTGCCTCAGCAGAAGAACGAGACACAGTTGGTTGTTTCTTACTGCGCCACGAAACAAGATTACCGTTCAAGAAAACACAAAACCCAGTTACAGACTTTCGTAACATTACAGCTTTTGCCCAATCAGCATCAACAAACACAGACAAGCAATGTTTAGTTGAACTTTTAACAGCAATATGAACTCCTAAACCAGGTTCCAGTTTTAGATATTTAAGGAGACGAAGAGCACATTTTAGATGAGACTGACGGGGTTGATGCATGAATTGACTTAAAACATGAACAGTGTAGGTTATATCAGGCCTAGTTAGTGTCAAATAGATAAGTTTGCCAATTAATTTTTGATACTCAGTAATATTTTCAAGAATTAAATCAGATGGACTCTCATAGCCTTTAGAACTTACAAAAGTACTTGGATCTAAGGGATTCTGAGCAGGTTTACACGCAAGCATGCCAAATTCAGAGAGAAGGTCCAAACAATATTTTCTTTGGGTCATACATAATCATGTAGGTAGATTAAGAATTTCGATGCCAAGAAAATATTTTAGATGGCCTAGATCCTTTACTTGAAATTTTGTATTTAAAAAGGTTTTAAAGTCATTGATTTGAACAGGATCATTCCCTGTAACAACTATATCATCAACATAGACAAGGAGAGCAATAAATTGAGAAGAATTACACTTTATAAACAACGAGTAATCGCTTTTACTCTGACAGAAGCCATTTTCTAATAAAACAGAGGTAAATTTTTCGTTCCATTTTCTTGGAGCCTGTTTAAGACCATAGAGAGACTTGAGCAATTTACACACTTTTGTTTCATTTTTATTAAAATAACCAAGGGGAGGAGTCATATATACATCTTCTTCTAAGTCACCATACAAGAAGGCATTATTAACATCAAGTTGGTGAATGGGCCAACCATTGGAGACAGATAAGTTTAGCAAACATCGGACAGTTACCATTTTAACAACAGGTGAAAAGGTCTCATCAAAATCAAGACCTTCTCGTTGGCTATAGCCTTTAGCAACTAAACGAGCTTTGTATCGATCTATCTCACCTGAGGATTTATACTTTATTTTATATATCCACTTACAACCTATAGGTTTTCGGTCAGAGGGTAAGTCAACTAATTCCCACGTGTGGTTTCTATTTAAGGCTTCCATCTCAAGATTCATAGCATCTATCCAGTGCTGATGTTTAATAGCTTGCCAGTATGTAACTGGTTCAATAGCCTTGTTTAAATTTGAAATAAAGCAAAAATCTGAAAAGGACAGTTTGGAATAATTGACAACCTTTTCAAGACCAAATTTGACTGTACTGTTAACAACAAAGTCATTGTATTTTGCAGGCATGTGAGTAGGTCTACTGGATCTACGAATAGGAGTAGGTTGAGAAGAGATAGGATCATTTGGATTTCCCTCAGAAGCTCCTTCATTATCACGGAGAGTTGCACTAGACTCATGCAATACATTCTGGTTATTATGAGTGGTGGAATTCTGAGACAAATTGCCATCACCAACAGTAGGTGTTGCATGATAGTCTTCAAAGAAGTCCTCCCACTCATTACGACTGAGATCACTATGGTCTATGCCATCTCGAATCAAAACATTATGGCTATCATCATTGGGGTGTTTAATCCTACCGAAATTTTCCTTTTGAATATCAAAACTATCAGTATTTATGTCAAAAAAATATTGATAGGTTTGATTTAAAGGTGTTGAACTATTATAGGTTGGTTTGTATGGAAACACATTTTCATAAAACTTGACATCCCTTGAAAACAAAAAAATTTTGCTACCAATATTATATAACTTGTATGCCTTCTTTTCAGTTGAAAAACCAACCAGAATACACTTTTCAGACCGAGGTGAAAATTTATCTGTAACATTTAACAACTTAGCAAAGCATAGACAACCAAAAATTCTGAGATGGGAGAGAGTTGGTTTGGTCTTATATACCATTTCATAGGGACTTTTTCCTTTAAGAACAGATGTGGGAAGCCTGTTGATGAGGTAAGTAGCGGTTAGAATACATTCGGACCAGAGATACAGAGGGATATTTCCTTGAAATAAGAGAGTTCTGGCCACATTTAGAAGGTGTCTGTGTTTTCGTTCCACCACTCCATTTTGTTGGGGTGTGTGAGAACAGGAAGTTTGATGAATGATCCCATGTTGTTTGGTAAAAATATTCATCTGATTATTGACAAATTCTGTCCCATTATCACTTCTAAAGACTTTTACAGTTGTATTAAACTGAGTTTTTGTAGGTCCCGAGAGGTTCCCAAAGTATATAGTTATAAGCTGTAGAGGGGGGGTGAATACAGCAATTTAAAAACTACACACTCTTTTCTCAATGTTTGTATGTATTATCAACAATTTGTTAATTACAAACAAGCTTGAATGCGGAATAGTTCAAGCTGAGATGACAGATACAACAGTATGCTTACTAGTCTAAGACAGACTCGAACTAGTATACAATGAATACACTCACTAAGAAGCACTCACTGTGTTTACAAGACTTAAGGAACAGCTTAGGTAAAACAGCTTAATCACACAGATGCTGGTTTACAGAAGACTTGCAAGCATGAAGATCACACTTGCACGTTCATTCTTGGTTTAAGCACTTAGCTTTCTTCACATTCTTTCTGACCTTAGAAGCTTCCTTTTATACTCACTTAGAGAATATCAGAGAAACATCTTCATTGGACAGAATGAAAAGGAAAAGTCTTGTTGAAAAGACAACATAACCTTTTCTGCACTTTTCTGAAAAGCAGACTTGTCTTCACATGTGCAGAACTTTTGTCTTTTTACTTTGTCTACTATTGCATTGCCTTTAACTAATTTAGGAATGTCAACTTTGCGTCTTTCTTCCCTGTAAAGGCCTATTTTGATATAAGAAAAGGTCTGTCACCCTTTTTCAAATATCCTTTTGTCTTCATGTTACAGAACAGCGTGGGCAGGCTGAGCAGTTCTGTTTTCCACTTTGTCTTCGACTTTGTAAACTGATCTTGTAGTCAAAAACAATACATGATGACTTGGAAACAAATTCCATAAAGTGTTTAGCCTGTTCACAAAGAACAGGTTCTGTTCACAAAGAACAGAACACTTTAAAAATGCCCGAGCTGCTCAACAGTGTAGAGCAGCGTAGACAGTTTATGTCCAGCCTGTTCAGCAGACAGAGCAGCTTGGACAAACTGTCTTAGTTGCAACACATGCAACATATAGAACAGCTTTAGACTGATATTGCAAATCATTTTTCAGGTTTCAATAAGGCATATAACAGGCCTTAAATTCAACCTTCAAATGTATCAACAGGTTTGATTATAAATCTCCCCCTCAGATGTAGAACAGGTTTGACTGAGGCCTTTTTGTGCCTAACAATCTCCCCCTATTTGCAATAACCAGTCTAAGCTGGTCTTATCAAAAATCACTATATATTTTTACAGTACAATTTGCTGAAATAAACATTAACATTACAGTAAAGTAAAAAGATCAAGTTTTATAATATATACTGATTCTTGACTATAACTCGAACAACCAATGTTGCTTACAAGAGTACAACTAAATGTACTATATGTATTTTACAACTATGTAAAAGCAAACATTACAACTTTATGTAATTAATGTACAACTAATGTCAGGATGTACAACTAATGTAACACAGATGTTGGACTTTTGAGTTGGGAGCAAATAATGCGCAAACCTGTCCAACTTGTGACGAGCTTCATTTCACTTTTCTACCCAGATGGTAGATGGACTTCATATCAGTGGAGAAGGATCCTGAACCATCTTTTCCAGTTCTTCCCTTGTATCCTCAAGTTCCTCAACTTCACTTCTGATGATCATGAACTTGGGATCATTGAGCTCCCCTCTTTTATAGAAGCCTCTGAGCTGATCCCAGATGGCTGCTCTCCATTTTCTAGACTGCCTGAAAGAAACTGCAAGTCTGAAGGCGGCAAGTTGTCTCAGATCAACTTTGTACAGCTCTGAGGCTCTTTGGAAGCACTTCTTCTGAGTTAGGGGATCTACAAAAAATGCCCCCAGCTCAGGTTCTTCAATAATCTTGCCATCCTCAAACTCTATTCCTTTAGGCAGACTATGATCAACTCCTTTTATTTCAAGGGCATAGTCGCCCTGTTCAATCAGCGTAAGGAGTAGCTCCATCTGTGTATCTTCTTTGTCCTTCTGGCCTTTATTTTGGGGTATGTCACAGAGACACCCTCTTTTACTTCTTTTGGAATCAGGCCCAGCTCACTTACTCTTTCCATCAGCTTCTTGATGTATGCCCTGATAGTCTTAGATGTTTCTGACTTAGACTGGCTTAGGGCAACTGCCAGTTCCACCCATTCCCTGTATCACATCTGTGCAACATCAGTGTGATCGTAGGATTCCATTTCAGGGCCTGTTGCACCCATCCTGGTGATCTGAAGTTTCCACTGTGTGCCTTTTCTTGAAATGGGAACAGCTTTGACAATCGCTTCCTTGGCAAGCCTTCTAGTAGCAACATCATGAAATTTCTTTCTAGCCAAGTTGTCAAAGTGGAACTTGGCTCTGGCAGAGGGTACTGTTGATTTGGTCACAGAGACCTAGGGGTGTTATCGGGACCAAACCCGGACCGGACCGGACCGAACCCGGTTAGGACCGAACCCGAATGAAGCAAATATATGAAACCGAGGACCGGACCATTTGAATATTCTTGGTCCCGGTTCGGTCCCGGTCCCGGTTCCGGGTATTCGGGAAAAACCCGGTAGGACCAAACTAAAAATCACTTTTTTTTTTTTGGAATAGCAACTATAAATCACATAACAAAGTAAAAGAAACATCCATGATATTTAGTGTACAAACATTCAAAAAAACAATAACAAACCAACCAAAAGTTTTGAATTTTGACAACCATTCAAAAAACCGAATCAAGTCAATAACGAAAAAAAAAAAAAAAACGTCGATCGCCCTTTATTTTTTTCCTTTTCCATCGGGGTCGCGTATTGCTTCTTCAATCTCTACAAAAAAAATAAAGTTAGTATATATTGTATAATGTTTGTTTCTAAATCCTATTTCTAAATTCTAGTTGGCTTTGCATTTCGGTTCCGGGTAATTCCCGAACCCGGACCGGACCGAACCCGGTTAGGACCGAACCCGAATGAAACAATTATATGAAACCGAGGACCGGACCATTGCTTGAAAATCGGTCCTATTCGGGTTCGGGACCGGTTCGGTCCCGGTTCGGTTCGGGTATTTGGTCCGCATATAACACCCCTCTTTTTCTCCTGCTGATTTCCTGGCAGCTTCCATTATTTTCTTTTGCACCTCCAAGGTAGACATTTTAATTTTCTTTGCTTCTTGGAGGGCAAAGGACTTAGCAGCTTTGGCAGATTCTTCTTCTTTTCTTAATTCCTCCAGAGCTTGAAGTTGTTCATCCCTAAACTCAAAGTATTTGTGCATAGGGAGGCCCATCTCTTTGGCTCTGGTCTTGTGAAATTGCATTTCTGCCTGTTTCTGCTGTATAGGATCCTAGCTACCGTTTCTTTTCCTTTAGCTGCTGCTTTAGTGACAGCAGCTTCAGGAATCTTCTCTCTTCTTCTGCGATAGAATGAGGTGCCTCTTTGCGGCAGGCTGTCCTCAGGAATGATTTCCCCCCCTTAGACTGAGCAGGGTTTGGAGAGACAGCTGAGTAGGCATGTAGCTTGAAAGCACCTCAGCACACCTGTTTCAAAAATCTCGCTGGCTGACCAGTGTGGAGTTGGCAGAACTGGTATCTCCTTAGGATAAGAAGTTTTCTCCCCATAGACTTAGTCTTCGAGGAGAGATGAGTTCTCCCCTTTGAAGGAGATGAAAGCAGCGACTTCAACACCTGGTTTGCCTGAAGACACAAAGTCAGCAGGCTTGCGGCAGTTTAGAGGATTTAGGACCAACAAGGCTGTTTACTAGTAAGCCAAGTTATCCTTCACCCACTAAGTTGGGAAAGACAGTTTGAAGAGATATTTGGGGAATCAGCAAGAGGGTGTCAACTTAAGGAAATTTTCCCTATCAGACGCTGTGAACAGCAGATTGGCAGCTGTGCAAGATGAAGTTCTAATGATCTCGCACATCAGCAGTCTGATGATACAGCTTGGATAGGAACCAATGATGGTCTGTAGAGCGGCCAAAGTTTTAGGAAGATAGAGTTGGCAAGAAGGGATAGATGACAGCTGTTGGGGAAATGGCTGCATGGAGGATTAGTTTTGATTTTTATACAATTTTCCTTACTAACAACATCACCAAATCCTCAAGATCATCCAAAATTATAAACTTTTTGTCAAGAAACAAAAAACATTTTTATCAAAATTTCCGATTTCCTTTATCATTCGGATGATCCACCCATCAATTTGTTTCCTAAACTTTTATCTACCTCATTACATGTTTTTAACTACTCTTTAACTCTAACATGCAACCTAAAAATTCATATTTACAATCTATTGGCTTTCGGTTTTTTTACACAAAAACCGAACCAAACACACAAATATATCAAGATTTTAGAGTCATTTATTACCTCAAATTCTTGCTCATTGCTGATGTTTGTTTTGATGATTGTTTGTTAACTTTCTTTGATCTTGAATCTTCAATTAAATGCAATTAATGAACCAATTTTGATGAGTTTGTGAGGTTGAGGTTGGCCGTAGGTTAGGAGCGATAGATAGAGAGAGTAAGTTGTGTTAAGGATCTTAAAAATGATCATTTTCTGGTTTTAGATATATCCTTTTAACCATAATTGTTACTTTAAACCCCCTAAAACTTTTGTCTTTTATTCTCTTTTATTTTAATCATCTTTAATTATTTCTATAACATTATATAATATTAAATATTTCCTTACTTAATTAAATTACATTCAAATAATGAATGAAATTACATTATTGGATCAAAAAACAGGAGATAAGTTCAGTTGTTGAAAGCTAGGTTGTTACACCTTGGAAGCGGAGAGACCTTGAACTTTCTTTTTCGGCGTGCAGAGATCTTTTAAGGAATTTGCATAAGAGGGTATTTGCTGAAATTAGCCTGACAATGGGATATTGATCTTGACTTGATTGAATAATCCCACACAATCCTCGGGTTGTGGACTCTTTACCATATGGAGAAGAGAAGATTTCAGCTTTTCTTCTAGAGCAGCGGGGTAAGGAGGAGGAGCTGTGGTTCCTGATCCTTCCTTTAAAAAAACAACCACCTCCCCAACTTTGCGAGTTGGGTATCTTCCTTCATTGGTCCGTTGAAAGTAACCTTCTTGGACCTTCTTCTTTTTAAGATCCTCTGTCTCTTAGTACACGACCTCAGTTGGTTGGTGGGGGTCCTTATCCACCACTTATTCCTTGGGCATCTCGACTTATTGTCTACTTCTCTACCACTCCTCCAGGTGGTCACCTTGGAAACCTCATCCCCCCCGCCTTTTCTCTTTGCCGTGTGCGTGCGAAGGGTTTGGGAACTTTGTTTACTCGGAAGCTTCCCTCCTCCCGTCTTGTGTGAGCGATTCGCCTATCTGATCCATTGGCGACTCAGCATCTCGTTAATAAAAGCCGATTGTGCTCATGAATTCTGTTTGAAATCTGAAAAATGTGAAGAACTTTATCGTCTCGTATGAAAGTGAGGTTGATCACGTTGCCGTTCGGATTATAATATCGCTCCTCCTAGCATGCCAGCATTTGAACCACATTGATATCTCGTCGTAGTGTGGTTCATACAATTGTTAGACTGAATGACGGTAGTCTGATCATTTTTCCATCGAAAATTAGGATGATTTCTCCATCCGAATTAAGGTTCTGGGAAAATGGGTTATCCCTTCTCCCAATGGCTCTAAAACCATTTTTTTATGCCTTCGTTCGCATATTCTTTAGTGATTGCACTTGCGGAACATGTTTTCAAAATGATGAGCGGATCTCCGCCCATATTAACAAATTCATGGATACAGGGGGTTTAGGCTAACACCCCTTTATCGTTGCATCTATTTCTTTCCGAGTTCTGAGATTTTTCTTTTACTCAAAAAGTTTTCCAGGCCATTTGTCTATACCCATCACCTAAACTCCCAATCTTATTCTCTAACTGGATTGAACTTTGAGACCTTTACTGAGTTGATTAGTAATCCAAGACATCATCTTATTTAGCCTCTAAAAACGTCCACCAGTAGCGGCTGGTGATCATGTTCCGGCTTTATTGGCTCACCCCATCCAAAGGACTGTTTTGACGAGCATCCATTTGGAACTTATGCGTGTGGATAAGCTCTTAGCAATTTGTCATCCGGATTCAAAGCCTCGTAAAATGCTCACAGGTTTTTGTTGTAAACTCGGTTGATCTCTTTCGTTTCTCATTGGTTTTACTTACGGGGTACTACTCAACAAGAACAATTGAGCTTCATTTGATCCTAGGTTTATGATGCCTATTGGTGGGTTGGTAGCGGACACGAACACATTTTGGTTTTCTCTTTTAATTGAAAAAGAGCATAACGCAGTTTTGTGAACCATCGGGTGGTTATACCTTGCCACATGGTTGCTTTACAAATTTGGCCGTGAACAGCTAGATGTTCGTTTATGGTCCTCCCTTGGCATCCCTCAGAAGATCGAAGAATTGACATCATTGATGACGAACTTCGGTTTTCGTTTTCGTTGTCAGGAAACAGATTGGAGACGGGTTCAAGGCACAACTCGTCAGGGCGGGGTAAGGTGGACTCAACTGTACTCTCGCTGGTTCACCCATCCTAATCGCTATACGCCAGGTTCTCTTGTTCACGATTTCGTTGGCGAAATCGGAGGATCTTCTAAAATTAGGAATTCAAGTGGGAAATTCTCCCTCTTGTTCGTTTTTAAATTCTCCGTGATAATTGTTGTTTTGAATCCTGACCGATCTTTCGGTTGTTAGATTTAGCTACTTTTTCGATTTTTCGATTCGAAACTGTAGCGGCAATCCTCTAAGCTGATCCGACGTGTGCATTAACATGATTAAAGGACTTTTAAATTTAAATTACCTAATTAAACTAATTATATTTTGTGGTAAAGTAGAGGACGACAATTACCTTTTGAATTTTTTTAACTTTTTATTGTATTTTAAAAATATGAAATTAAAGACTAAAAAATAAACGAAATTAAGCGTACTTAACATAAAACTTAAAAGCTCAGGCCAAAAACTAAAACTTCTAGCCCTAACTACGCTACCACTCCCCGGCAACGACGCAAAAATTGACGGGCCGTCTTTGGACCCGCAGAAATAATCCTTATACCACAGTTTAGCTCAGAGGAAGGTAAAGGTGGAATCCGCAGGGAGTGAATTGTCATTAGGGTTAGGCACTTGCCTTGTACGTTTATTGAAAGCCTTAATTGTGAGTTGTCGATTTGAAATGATTTATGATTGTTTGGATCAATGACTTACTATTACTTTGTGACTAAAAATTAGTGGCAAAATACCAACGTCGAAGATTAACCATCAAGTGAAGAGTAACATTCACGGAATCACCACGGGACATAAGTATACTCCTCTCATTTCATGCAATAATCCACATTAGGACCATAATTAATTGCTGCGACCTAAATTACTTTCAAACAGTTTTAACCAATAAATCTCGGCCCATAGCGTATGCAATATTCAGTACTTGTCTTAAATCCCTAAGCCTAATGGACTCGCACAAAAATAATACTACTCTAAACTATCTTGCTTTTACCCAATCAAAACACCCTAC
>JAANYP010006285.1:0-31564 GCA_020465985.1 Centrapalus pauciflorus | reverse complement strand
CACAGCGTCCTGTTCTGTAGGCAGCGGGATCAGAGGAGGCGTGGTGGATACATTTTGCCAGCTGTTCGCAGTGTAGTGCAATCAGCTGCAATCATAATCATAGCCGAATGCTTATCATTTGCATACACATAGAATATCTTAATCAATACGAATACATCAAAACATAAGAAATCAAAGTAGAGTAAACTTAGCCGTAGATCCTCCGCAAACGGCTAAAGGGATTATCCGCTCATCGTATGCTCTTCAACAGTGTAGATCTGAGACATCTTGTAGCTTGCGAATCACCGTCTTCGTACTTGTATCGTAAATCCACTCCGGCAGGGCTACACCAACTCTTCTCACACGTACGGGACATTTTCAATGACTGTCATCGACCTCTTTTTATAGAGGAGTCGAATCTAGGGTTTCTGAGGCTGGAAAATGCGTTTTTGCACCGACCTAGCGCAGGCCAGGCGTAGCCCTGCGCCCGGGGTGCGCTAAATTTCCTCGTTGTGCTTTGAAATGACTTCCAGATCCTGAAACACAAATATGAGGTAAAAGTATGATAGTTACGAAGTATATGTGCGTATATGAGCCTTTAAAACTACTGAAAACACATAATAATACAGTCTTATCACTCCTTTAGAACCTTAAATATCATGAGAACCTAGGAACCATTTGTAGCTTTCTAATCAAGAAGATCTATGGCTGAAAACTGGCAATAATATCTTTGTAATTATTTAAACTTTTGATAGTGTGAAACTTGAAAAGTTGTGCAAAAGAGATTTTTAGAAGAAAAAAATTGGTTTTTTTCTCTTTCTCTCACTTCCTTTTTTCATTTTTTAAAATCTTTTTTCCACTCCTTCATGAGAATTGATTTTTTTTAACTAATAATGTTTTTTTTTATAAAAAATGTTCTTTTTTAGTATAGAAAATTATTTTATTGCAAAAAAATCTAACACATTGTCTATAGAAATATTATGTAATAAATTTAGAATGTTATATGATCATATATATATTTTTTAGATTATCATCACTATTCATAATCTATGTAGAATGTTGTGTTTCCTATACATTTCGTATATTCGATATAAAAATAAATTAACTGGTACAACAATAACAATATTATAGATAGAATGATACTTATGCTATATAGATATGACAATAACAAATAAACTGCTGAACCTATTCCATATAGATTATCATGTATTCTATGTAGAGTGTTGCGTAATCTATAAAAACACAGCTTTTAACAAATTAACTGGTGAACGTATTCTACATAGATTATCATGTATTCTATGTAGAAATACACCAAAAACATTGTTTTAACAAATTAACTGGTAACGTATTCTATGTAGATTATCATGTATTTTATGAGGGAAAATTTTGTAAAAAACCATCGAACTACAAGTTTTTTTCGATTAAGTCCCTCATTCAATATTTTTGTCTGATAAGTCTCTTAACCAAATAAAAAAATCAAGAATTTGGTGTTAAAAAAAAAAGTTACTAGTAACCTGATAAGCTGGGTTGCAAATTGCTAACGTGTATTTTATAAATCTATGATTTTTTTTCGATTAAGTCCCTCAACTAAATTGTTTTGTCTTATAAATCCCTCAACTAAATTATTTTGTCTTATAAATCCCTCAACTAAAAAAACTTCAATTAACTTATAATCAATTTCAAATGAATAAAAGTATGATTCATTGCAATTTTTAAACTTTGGACTATATAAAACTACAACTCATGTCATTTTTCCAAATGAAAATTGCTACAACTATTTATTGACAATCCAAAAAAATAATGAACCCTTATCTAAAATAGCTATAGCTATTTTGATTTTGATTTTTTCAGATCTGAAAAAACAACGAGCTCATCCACTTTTAAGTTTTAGTCATTAATAAATAGTGTAGTTATATTCATTTGAAAAAAATGTAATGGATTATCGTTTCAAATAGAAAAATCTGTAATCCATTCCATTTTTTCGAACGAAAATAGTTACAACTATTTATTATTATTGGAAGATGAAATCTGTAACATCCGGCACTAAACCAGGTTAGCAACAAAACCCTAATCTACATTTAATAGTCAATTATAGCCTAATCAATGGTCATTAGAAATTAATCAAGTGATTAACAAGGCTTATTAGAAAATTCAACTCAATTAGAATCAAATTCATCGGTACGATGAATCGGGAAATCAATTAATCCGATCAATTTACGATATGAGGGATTAATTCAACTAAGTACATAATTAAATCATGATTAGTGACACTAATCATACACTAATACAATTACTTAACCTTAATTATGCAAGACTAAAACAATTAATTAAAACAATGCATCCAAAAGTATTTATGAATTTACAAAAAAAGGGAAATACAAGAATATATTTCTAAATACTTTTATACAAAAAAATAAATGAAAATACACCAAAAATACCTCCCTTAGGCCAGCCAATAGGAAGGACAAAAGGACCTTGAAATAATTTATTTTACTCAACATATCAAAATCAAATCCTCTTTATTTCAATTCATCCAAGATTTGCACTATTCTTCATCATTTCACCATCTTTTCAAGATCCAATTTTCCCTATAAATAGAGAACATTTCCATTCATTTTAATCACACCAAAACCCTTCTATTCTCTCTTCAAAAACCGGCCATAAGCCCTCCCAAAGCCAAAAACCTTCAATTTTTGGTGTTCTTGAAGTATTTCAAGTGTTCTTCATATTTTGAAGTGTTCTTGGTGCAACTTTTGCAATAGTTTCAACTTCTTCTCATTTGCATTCTAATAAAACATCAAAGTAAGTAAATACTAACTTATTTCATCTTATATTTATGTTTATATAAGTCTTGCATAATATATATAATCACCTACAACAACAAGTTTCATAAAAACTCAAGTTTATAAGTTTCTAGTTGTTATTTTTAAGTTGTTTCTTTAAATATGTTTATGAACATGTAAACACATTATAAAAGTGTTAATATTATGAAAACATATGATATATATGTGTTTTTATAAGTATTATGGCTTTTATACAAGTAGTCTTTGAATAAACAACAAGAATCATAAGTTGTTGTAAGTTTATAAACTACGGATTTTCGGCAGAAAACTTATATCGACTTTGAAAAATCATAACTAATTCATAACTCAACGAAATGAGTTGATTCTTGTCTCAAAAGTTAGATCTATGTCTTAACTATAGATCTGTAAATTTTCATAATTTATTTTGGAGTTTAAGACCTCCAGAAATCATTTGGGAAAACGAAAGTTTGACAGCTCAAAAATGGCCAACATAGCGCTTTTAACGAGCTTTTTCACCAACCTAAACAACTCGAAAAATGGTCATTCTTGATTCTAAAAATTCTTTGTATATAGTAGTTTAATGTCCTAGAAAACGAAAGTCTAAAACATTTTGGAGCTTGGTTAAAAACAGCCTCAAAGTAGGCCGAAAAACCTCCGAAAAAGCTGGAAAATTATATATATATATATAAACTTGACGTTTTAAGCGCATCTTATTTATAAACTTGTAATGTTGGGTGATTTAAGACATAAAAATCTATAAATATACATATTATCATATATTAGTAACATTAAGTCCTTATTATCATTTAGGACTCGGTTAACCACCTCCGGTTTCATCACCCATCAACCAACGCACATTTGCATTTTTGCGCGTAGTTTTGCCATCACAAGTTCGGTGAGTCTTCATAGCCCCTATTTTTCACTATCTATTGGGGTGGAAATACATGCACTGTTTTCATATGGACATCAAAACTGTTTATTTCTTATATGTATTACATGTTCGGATTTCCATCAGCCCTTATATCATGAACCGTTAATTGCATTTATTTGTAAGCGCGAGTATATTGTGGATAGATCTATTGGGAGTCATGTCCCCCATTCGTGTTAGCTCGGTTCGGCTAACAGCGAGTGCATATATATTCAACACACGGTATTACGTATGGGAATACTGCACAGGGCAAACTCTCTAATTAAGCTTCGGTTGCATGATGGTTTATGTAATACATACACGGAATTTATGATTTTATTAATTCAACTCATCTGATAATGTCCATACAACTGGTCTTTTCGCGTAAACCTATGAGCTCACCAACAATTTTTGTTGACGTATTTTAGCATGTATTTTCAGGTAATTAAGGCAAGTATGCCTTCAGAAGTAACCACTTTCAAGCTTCCGCACTTAAGGAGTCGCATTTTTTTCAAACCGTCGGAGATTTATTTGCATTATTTTGGATAATTTAATTATGTATTCAAATCTCTGTACCTTGCGAACTACTCTTTATTATTTACGGGTTATGTAAAACATTTCTACCTTTTAAAGTTATATCGATGTATTTTTGAAAACGTCCATATAGTGGTCGTTCATTATGATTATGGTCACGCTTCCGCACTCGTCACGCCTCGCTGCCAACCGGGGTAGCAGGGTGTGACAGATTGGTATCAGAGCCATAGTTATAGTGAACTAGGTTGCATTAGTACCCTAGACTATAACTGCACATAAGATTTACTGATTTTAGAAATATTTTGTAACTTGTAACTAACTGAAAGACTACGCATGGACCTTGATAGCAGAAAACATGTCTCACCAAGAGATAATCATCTTGTCCGACTCAGAAGAGGAGTATACCCCTACTAGCCCATGCAATCCGGAAGTATTTTCTGAGGAGGACCCGACCGAGGAGGAAGACCCCTCGGAGGACGAGAACCCGATGGAGGAATCCGAGGAAGAACCCATGGAGGAAGAACCGATGGAGGAAGAGGATCCTTCACCACCGACGGCCCCTGCTCGCGTCCCGTATCACCCGGCCGAACCATCCTATAAGCCGTATAGGCCTTATCCTAACGGCCCAAAGATGTTGTACACACCCCGGAAACGGGTAAACATACCAAGAAGGGAGTCTACTCCTGTTCCGACTCCCCAACCCAATCCCCCGACACCACACCGACGGATAGACGCCCGACGATGGACTTGGATACCGGAGACCCTCCGCGAATGGAGGCAGATGGAGGGAGTTCCTCCAAACTTCGAGATCGGAGGACCATCCTCCGCACTTGTCTCATCGCTCACTCAAGAGCCCGCCGATCAGACCATACCACTTTTGATCGCAAGGTCTACCAGGCATGACCACCAGATCCGGTCACTTAACCTGGATATCGAGGAGATGACCGCTCGTTTAGAGCGGGAGGAGTTGCAAAACTCCAACATATATTGGGCCAACCAGCACGCCCTTGCTATACAGCAGGACGGACTGAATGAGCTCCGGCAGCAACTAGCCGAGAGCCAAGCCCGGATCGAGGAGCTGACTCAGCGCCTCAACGCAATGGAAAAGGGAGAGACCCCCGATCACTCCCACACTTAGTGCACATCTATCTATCTTTGTAATGGTAGGAAAATATCATGTAATAGCATAAGATAAGATTTTCGGGTAATAACCCGCCCCTAATGTAAGGAAATTTCGAATGATTAATGAATGAAAATTGCAAGTTATTTATGAAACTGTGTTTGATGATTATAGTATTGTGCTTTGAGGGAAATTTATCTCTTTAGATTCAACTTCTTACACTATGCTTTTTCTTTAAAATTTTAAGATAATGCCGCCAAAACGAGCAATGAGCGCTGCTGACATTGAAGAGCTAGTCGCACAAAGAGTGGCTGCCGCTATAGCCACGTATGAGGCAAATAGGAATAGCTCAGCAAATGGAGATGGTGGTGCTAGCCGCACCACGGGAGGAAAGGAAATCCATGCAAAGGGTTGTGGAATTAAAGGGTTTTTAAGTTGCAAACCCCGGTATTTCAACGGAACTGAAGGAGCCGTTGGATTGATACGATGGTTTGAGAAGTTAGAATCGGTCTTTCGCGTCAGCGGATGTGCTGAGGGAGATAAGGTGAAGTTTGCTACTCACACTCTACATGATAGCGCCCTCACTTGGTGGAATTCCTATGTCCAGTCTGTAAGTATCGATGAAGCCTACCAGCTCACATGGTCCGCGTTAAAGCAAATGATGACGGACGAGTACTGTCCGAGGAACGAACTCCAGAAAATGGAATCGGAGTTCTGGAACCTGTCAATGAAGGGTTCGGACGTTGCAGGATATACCAACCGATTTCACGAGCTAAGTATCCTGTGTCCTCAAATGGTGACCCCGGAGTACAAAAAGATTGAACGTTACATTTGGGGACTCGCTCCTCAAATTCAAGGTAACGTGACTACCTCAAACCCATCCACCCTGCAGGATGCCATCAGGATGGCCAATAATCTTATGGACCAAGTAGCCCGGAGGAATGAAGCCAAGGCCGGGGAGAACAAAAGGAAGTGGGAAGACAAGACGGGGAAGAATGCGGGTTCACAATCCAAAAAGCCCGAGACCATTAAGGCTTACGCAGCTGGAACTGAGCCAAGAAGAGGTTATACCGGTACCAAGCCTTTCTGCACTAAATGCACCTTCCATCACAACCAGGGTCCCTGTCCAACCCACTGTGAGAAATGCAAACGTTTGGGGCATATGGCCAAGGACTGTAAGACAGGAGCCCCGGGAATCAGTGGCAGCAATCAAAAAGGCTGCTTTGTATGTGGAGCTACTGGGCACTTCAAGAGTGAGTGCCCGAAACTGAGGAATGGTGGAGGAGCTCAGGGGAGAGCTTTTGTGTTGGGAGCAGGTGACGCTCGTCAAGATCCCCACGTGGTATCAGGTACGTTTTTATTAAACGACATTTATGCTTACGTACTCTTTGATACTGGGGCTGATAGGAGCTTTATATCTGATAAGTTTAGTAAGCAATTGAATGCCGCTCCTTTTCCCTTAGACAACTCTTATACTATAGAACTGGCTGACGGTAAAATAATAGAGGCAAGTAGTATCATTAAGGAATGCACACTGAAGCTGGCAGATCATCCCTTTAAAATAGACTTGATGCCTATAGATTTCGGAAGTTTCGACGTAGTAGTTGGTATGGATTGGTTGTCACACAATCATGCCGAGATTTTGTGTGGTAAGAAAGTGGTACGGATACCACTCCACAAGAAGAAGTTCCTAACAGTCCAAGGAGAAAGAAAGAACCGACAGTTGAATGTCATATCCGGCCTAAGAACATAAAAGTGCCTTAGGAGAGGTTGTCATGCAGTACTGGTGCAAATTGTAGAAAAAGAGGCGGAGGGGAAGCGACTTGAGGATATTCCAGTGGTTTGTGACTATCCGAAGGTCTTCCCGGAAGATTTGCCTGGACTTCCGCCAACTAGACAAGTAGAGTTCCAAATCGATTTGGTGCCGGGAGCTGCACCGATCGCAAGAGCCCCATATAGACTCGCCCCTTCTGAGATGCAAGAGCTATCCAATCAATTACAAGAGTTGATGGATAAAGGATTCATTCGACCAAGTTCCTCACCTTGGGGAGCTCCGGTCTTGTTCGAGAAAAAGAAAGACGGATCCTTCAGAATGTGCATAGACTACCGAGAGCTAAACAAGTTAACGGTAAAGAACCGCTACCCTCTCCCCAGAATTGATGACCTGTTTGACCAACCACAAGGATCTAGCTTCTACTCTAAGATTGATCTGCGATCCGGGTATCATCAAGTAAAGGTTCGGGAAGAAGACATACCCAAGACAACATTCAGAACTCGTTATGGACATTACGAATTCCAGGTAATGCCATTCGGTTTGAGTAACGCACCAGCCGTATTCATGGACCTCATGAATCGTGTGTGTAAACCGTATCTGGACAAATTTGTGATAGTGTTCATAGACGATATTCTCATCTACTCCAAAAATAAGGAAGAACATGAACAGCATCTCAAGTTGATCTTGGAGTTGCTAGAAAAGGAACAGTTATACGCCAAATTTTCAAAATGTGAATTTTGGTTGCGAGAAGTTAAATTCCTTGGACATGTGATCAACAGCCAGGGAATCCAAGTTGATCCATCAAAAATCGAGGCCATAAAGAACTGGGCGACTCCTAGAACCCCCACGGAAATCCGCCAATTTCTAGGACTTGCCGGTTATTATAGGCGATTTATCGAAAACTTCTCAAAGATAGCGGGTTCCTTAACGGAATTGACTCGAAAGGATGTGAAGTATATCTGGGGTGAAGAGCAAGAAAAGGCGTTTCAGCAGTTAAGGCAAAGGTTGTGTAGTGCACCAATTCTGTCCTTACCTGAAGGGACTGAAAATTTTGTGGTCTACTGTGATGCCTCACACAATGGATTAGGTTGTGTGCTCATGCAAAGGGATAGAGTCATTGCTTACGCATCACGGCAGCTCAAAATTCACGAGGTGAATTATACGACTCATGACTTGGAGCTTGGAGCAGTGGTGTTTGCTCTCAAGATATGGAGGCACTACCTGTATGGAACTAAATGCACAGTATTCACAGACCATAAGAGCCTTCAGCATATTCTGAACCAGAAAGAGTTAAACATGAGGCAACGTCGTTGGGTTGAACTACTTAGTGACTATGACTGCGAAATTCGTTATCATCCGGGGAAGGCGAATGTCGTAGCTGATGACCTGAGCCGAAAGGAACGGGTTAAACCCTTGAGAGTCCGAGCTTTGGTCATGACTATACAGTCAAACCTAAACTCTCAAGTCCGCGAGGCACAAGAAGAAGCAGTCAAGGAGGGTAATATACTGGATGAAGCCTTGAGAGCGATGGATAAGCAGTTCGAAATCAAGCCGGATGGATGTCGACACTTCATGGGCAGAATTTGGTTACCAAAATTCGGAGGAGCAAGAAAGCTGGTCATGGATGAAGGGCATAAGACAAGATATGCTATTCATCCAGGGGCAGGTAAAATGTATCACGACTTGAAAGGAATGTACTGGTGGCCAAATATGAAGGCTGACATTGCTACCTACGTCAGCAAGTGCTTAACATGTTTGAAGGTTAAAGCTGAGCACCATAAACCATCAGGATTGCTAGTTCAACCAGAAATACCCCAGTGGAAGTGGGAAAACATCACCATGGATTTCATCACCAAGTTGCCAAAGACGTCTGGAGGTTATGACACTATTTGGGTGATTGTGGATCGGCTTACCAAAACCGCACATTTCCTGCCCATTAAGGAGACTGATAAGATGGATAAGTTAACACGAATCTATCTTAAAGAAGTCGTCTCAAGGCATGGACTGCCAGTATCAATTATATCAGACAGAGACAGCCGGTTCACATCAAGATTCTGGCAGTCATTGCAAGAAGCACTGGGTACACGCCTAGATATGAGCACAGCCTATCACCCACAAACGGATGGTCAGAGTGAAAGGACGATTCAGACGCTGGAAGACATGTTAAGGGCATGTGTCATCGATTTTGGCAAAAGTTGGGACAGACACCTGCCATTAGTCGAGTTTTCCTGTAACAACAGCTATCACTCAAGCATTAAGACCGCCCCATTCGAGGCACTCTATGGGCGAAAGTGTCGATCACCTCTTTGTTGGGCTGAAGTAGGAGATAGTCAGATCACTGGACCTGAGATCATCCAAGAGACTACAGAAAAGATAGCCCAGATTCGTAACCGTTTAAAGATCGCGCGGGATCGACAGAAAAGTTATGCAGACATTCGACGGAAGGATTTGGAATTCCAAGAGGAAGATCAAGTAATGTTGAAAGTCTCGCCTTGGAAAGGCGTAATCCGTTTTGGGAAACGAGGAAAACTCAATCCTCGTTATATCGGACCATTCAAGATCACCAAAAGAATTGGCCCGGTAGCTTACCGACTCGACCTGCCCCCAGAGCTTAGTAATGTTCATAACACCTTCCACGTGTCCAATCTTAAGAAGTGTCTGGCTGATGAATCACTCGTTATACCCATGGACGAGCTGGAGTTAGACGATAAGTTGAACTTCATTGAGCAACCTGTAGAAATAATGGACCGAGAAGTCAAAAAGCTCAAGCACAGTCGGATCCCAATAATAAAAGTCAGATGGAACTCTAAGCGAGGTCCTGAGTTTACATGGGAACGAGAAGATCAGTTCCGGGAAAAATACCCTCACCTGTTCTCGGATACTCAAGCAGTGGAGAACACGAGCTAATTTCGGGACGAAATTCCCTTAACAGGGGGAGACTGTAACATCCGGCACTAAACCAGGTTAGCAACAAAACCCTAATCTACATTTAATAGTCAATTATAGCCTAATCAATGGTCATTAGAAATTAATCAAGTGATTAACAAGGCTTATTAGAAAATTCAACTCAATTAGAATCAAATTCATCGGTGCGATGAATCGGGAAATCAATTAATCCGATCAATTTACGATATGAGGGATTAATTCAACTAAGTACATAATTAAATCATGATTAGTGACACTAATCATACACTAATACAATTACTTAACCTTAATTATGCAAGACTAAAACAATTAATTAAAACAATGCATCCAAAAGTATTTATGAATTTACAAAAAAAGGGAAATACAAGAATACATTTCTAAATACTTTTATACAAAAAAATAAATGAAAATACACCAAAAATACCTCCCTTAGGCCAGCCAATAGGAAGGACAAAAGGACCTTGAAATAATTTATTTTACTCAACATATCAAAATCAAATCCTCTTTATTTCAATTCATCCAAGATTTGCACTATTCTTCATCATTTCACCATCTTTTCAAGATCCAATTTTCCCTATAAATAGAGAACATTTCCATTCATTTTAATCACACCAAAACCCTTCTATTCTCTCTTCAAAAACCGGCCATAAGCCCTCCCAAAGCCAAAAACCTTCAATTTTTGGTGTTCTTGAAGTATTTCAAGTGTTCTTCATATTTTGAAGTGTTCATGGTTCAACTTTTGCAATAGTTTCAACTTCTTCTCATTTGCATTCTTATAAAACATCAAAGTAAGTAAATACTAACTTATTTCATCTTATATTTATGTTTATATAAGTCTTGCATAATATATATAATCACCTACAACAACAAGTTTCACAAAAACTCAAGTTTATAAGTTTCTAGTTGTTATTTTTAAGTTGTTTCTTTAAATATGTTTATGAACATGTAAACACATTATAAAAGTGTTAATATTATGAAAACATATGATATATATGTGTTTTTATAAGTATTATGGCTTTTATACAAGTAGTCTTTGAATAAACAACAAGAATCATAAGTTGTTGTAAGTTTATAAACTACGGATTTTCGGCAGAAAACTTATATCGACTTTGAAAAATCATAACTAATTCATAACTCAACGAAATGAGTTGATTCTTGTCTCAAAAGTTAGATCTATGTCTTAACTATAGATCTGTAATTTTTCATAATTTATTTTGGAGTTTAAGACCTCCAGATATCATTTGGGAAAACGAAAGTTTGACAGCTCAAAAATGGCCAACATAGCGTTTTTAACGAGCTTTTTCACCAACCTAAACAACTCGAAAAATGGTCATTCTTGATTCTAAAAATTCTTTGTATATAGTAGTTTAATGTCCTAGAAAACCAAAGTCTAAAACATTTTGGAGCTTGGTTAAAAACAGCCTCAAAGTAGGCCGAAAAACCTCCGAAAAAGCTGGAAAATTATATATATATATATATAAACTTGACGTTTTAAGCGCATCTTATTTATAAACTTGTAATGTTGGGTGATTTAAGACATAAAAATCTATAAATATACATATTATCGTATATTAGTAACATTAAGTCCTTATTATCATTTAGGACTCGGTTAACCACCTCCGGTTTCATCACCCATCAACCAACGCACATTTGCATTTTTGCGCGTAGTTTTGCCATCACAAGTTCGGTGAGTCTTCATAGCCCCTATTTTTCACTATCTATTGGGGTGAAAATACATGCACTGTTTTTTTATATGGACATCAAAACTGTTTATTTCTTATATGTATTACATGTTCGGATTCCATCAGCCCTTATATCATGAACCGTTAATTGCATTTATTTGTAAGCGCGAGTATATTGTGGATAGATCTATTGGGAGTCATGTCCCCCATTCGTGTTAGCTCGGTTCGGCTAACAGCGAGTGCATATATATTCAACACACGGTATTACGTATGGGAATACTGCACAGGGCAAACTCATTCTAATTAAGCTTCGGTTGCATGATGGTTTATGTAATACATACACGGAATTTATGATTTTATAAATTCAACTCATCTGATAATGTCCATACAACTGGTCTTTTCGCGTAAACCTATGAGTTCACCAACAATTTTTGTTGACGTATTTTAGCATGTATTTTCAGGTAATTAAGGCAAGTATGCCTTCAGAAGTAACCACTCTCAAGCTTCCGCACTTAAGGAGTCGCATTCTTTTTCAAACCGTCGGATTGGATAATTTAATTATGTATTCAAATCTCTGTACCTTGCGAACTACTCTTTATTATTTACGGGTTATGTAAAACATTTCTACCTTTTAAAGTTATATCGATGTATTTTTGAAAACGTCCATATAGTGGTCGTTCATTATGATTATGGTTACGCTTCCGCACTCGTCACGCCTCGCTGCCAACCGGGGTAGCAGGGTGTGACAGATTGGTATCAGAGCCATAGTTATAGTGAACTAGGTTGCATTAGTACCCTAGACTATAACTGTACATAAGATTTACTGATATTAGAAATATTTTGTAACTTGTAACTAACTGAAAGACTATGCATGGACCTTGATAGCAGAAAACATGTCTCACCAAGAGATAATCATCTTGTCCGACTCAGAAGAGGAGTATACCCCTACTAGCCCATGCAATCCGGAAGTATTTTCTGAGGAGGACCCGACCGAGGAGGAAGACCCCTCGGAGGACGAGGACCCGATGGAGGAATCCGAGGAAGAACCCATGGAGGAAAAACCGATGGAGGAAGAGGATCCTTCACCACCGACGGCCCCTGCTCGCGTCCCGTATCACCCGGCCGAACCATCCTATAAGCCGTATAGGCCTTATCCTAACGGCCCAAAGATGTTGTACACACCCCGGAAACGGGTAAACATACCAAGAAGGGAGTCTACTCCTGTTCCGACTCCCCAACCCAATCCCCCGACACCACACCGACGGATAGACGCCCGACGATGGACTTGGATACCGGAGACCCTCCGCGAATGGAGGTAGATGGAGGGAGTTCCTCCAAACTTCGAGATCGGTGGACCATCCTCCGCACCTGTCTCATCGCTCACTCAAGAGCCCGCCGATCAGACCATACCACTTTTGATCGCAAGGTCTACCAGGCATGACCACCAGATCCGGTCACTTAACCTGGATATCGAGGAGATGACCGCTCGTTTAGAGCGGGAGGAGTTGCAAAACTCCAACATATATTGGGCCAACCAGCACGCCCTTGCTATACAGCAGGACGAACTGAATGAGCTCCGGCAGCAACTAGCCGAGAGCCAAGCCCGGATCGAGGAGCTGACTCAGCGCCTCAATGCAAATGAAAAGGGAGAGACCCCCGATCACTCCCACACTTAGTGCACATCTATCTATCTTTGTAATGGTAGGAAAATATCATGTAATAGCATAAGATAAGATTTTCGGGTAATAACCCGCCCCTAATGTAAGGAAATTTCGAATGATTAATGAATGAAAATTGCAAGTTATTTATGAAACTGTGTTTGATGATTATAGTATTGTGCTTGAAAGAGTTCACGTATGTGGACGAGAATGGTATTACCAAGTCAGTCATGGCTTGGGTTCCCCGTGATAACTAACCTATTTTCTTTCATGTGCAGGAGATAACTACCGGTCCAAACAACAAGTGGTTCGTCGACAGTGGTTGCTCCAGGCACATGACGGGGGAAAGAAGTCTTCTCACAGACTTCAAGGGGGGTAATAGGGGATTCGTATCATTCGCGGGTAACAAAGGAGGAAATATCACTGGAACTGGAGAAGTCACTAATGGGACGATTACATTGGATCAAGTTTATCACGTTGATAAACTGGTTCATAATCTCATTAGTGTATCTCAAATCTGTGATAAGAAGAACTCAGTGTTATTTACTGACACTGAGGCGTTAGTGCTAAAGCCTGGATTCAAGATACCTGAAGATTGGATATTGATGCGGGCTCCAAGGAAGAATGACTTGTACATGCTCGATATGAACAAGCCAGATAATTCGATGGGTCCGATCTGCTTACTATCAAAAGCTTCGGAGACGGAATCGGTTTTGTGGCACAGACGCATGGCTCACTTGCACCTAAGGAAAATGAACTACATAACGAAGAATGGTTTGGTGCAAGGTGTGCCTCTGAAGAGCTTTCAGTTTGAAGACAAGTGTCTACCGTGCATGAAGGGCAAGCAACATAAAAAGACACACAAGTCCAAGAAGCTGAACTCCATAACCTCGACATTCGATTTGTTGCATATGGACCTTTTCGGCCCTATCAACAAAAGGAGTATAGGAGGTAGTTGGTTTTGCTTAGTTATCACTGACGATTACTCACGGTTTTCATGGGTTTTCTTTTTAGGTACGAAGGACGAGACGGCTGCAAAGCTCATCGGGTTCTTAGACCAAGTGGAGAACTCCTACGGAACAAGGGTTAAACATATTCGTAGTGATAATGGGACTGAATTTAAAAACTCTGTAATTGGTGTATATTGCCTATCAAAGGGCATCGTGCATCAATTCAGTGCACCATATGAACCTCAACAGAATGGGGTGGCCGAACGTAAAAACAGAACATTGATAGAGGCTGCAAGGACTATGCTTTCGGATTCAAAGCTTCCTACCATGTTTTGGGGGGGAGGCAGTGAATACCGCGTGCCATATTTTAAATAGAGTCCTTACAGTCAAATCATTGAACAAAACATGTTATGAAATTTTGAATAAAAGGCCACCTAACTTAACTGGATTCGAACCGTTTGGAGTACCATGCACACTTTTAAGAACAAAACATCAACCGAAGTTTGGTGAAAAGGCTGACGAAGGATACTTCCTAGGTTATGTGCCAAACTCACCAAACAAACGGGTGTTTAATAAAACAACTGGTACTGTGGAGATTGTGTATAACATTGAAGTCACAAGTTATACACATGAACCCCAAACTGGTCCGGAATGGATATTTTACTATGATAAGTTATTTGAGTCATTTAACATTCCTCTGGATGATAATGCAGGTACAATCGAGAAGGACTTGGCGACGTTGCATCTGAACGACGATGGCCAAATCTTTCCAAGGACCACGTTCGAATCTACGTCCGAGCCTACTGCGACTGTAGATGGATCTCCAGAAGTTGCTGATCAAGAGGCACCTAACACTGAGAATCAGACTCAAGCTTCAAGTTCCAACTCTGAGGAAAATGTCCGTGAGGAGGAAAATGTAGAAGCTGAGCCTGTTCCCCCTTTAGGTGAAATAGGATCCAACTTAGGAGATAATCTAAGGGTTGATGAAATAGAGACCTCTAGGATTAACAAGAACCATCCAATAGATAGCATCATAGGAAATCCTAACGAGGGTGTGAGGACTCGGAGTAGTGTAAATAACAACACTGTGTTGTTGTCGATGATAAACAACTCCGAGGCATATCACACGTGTCTATATTCGTGTTTCATATCGCAAGTAGAGCCCAAAAATGTGCAAATGGCACTTAAGGACAACTCCTGGGTTGAAGCGATGCAGGAAGAACTTTCACAATTTAGGAAACTAGAAGTGTGGGAGTTAGTTCCGTTACCTCGAGGGGAGATTGCAATAGGAACCAAATGGGTTTTTAAGTGCAAGAGAGACGATCGGGGTATAGTCACGCGCAACAAGGCGAGATTAGTTGTAAAGGGTTTCAACCAAGAGGAGGGAATCGATTACAACGAAGTTTTTGCACCTGTAGCAAGGTTAGAAGCAATTAGGTTGTTTTTAGCGTTTGCCTCCTTCAAAGGCTTTAAGGTATATCAACTGGACGTTAAGAGTGCTTTCCTGTACGGGAAAGTGAAGGAGTTAGTGTATGTAGAACAACCGCCCGGATTTACAGATCCAAAATATCCTGAGAGAGTATATCGCTTAGATAAGGCTCTTTATGGATTACATCAGGCACCTAGGGCATGGTATGAGACTCTATCCAACCATCTGTTAGAAAATGGCTTTGAGAGGGGTAGGATAGATAGTACTCTATTTGTGAAGAGAAAGGGAGATCACTTTATCTTGGTACAAGTGTACGTTGATGATATCATTTTTGGATCATCAGACGAACAGATGTGCAAAGATTTCGAGAAGGTGATGAAGTCTAAGTTCGAGATGAGTGCTATGGGAGAGTTGAATTTCTTTTTAGGGTTACAAGTTGACCAAAAGAAGGAAGGGATGTTTATCCATCAAACTAAGTATGTTTATGACATATTAGAACGGTTTGGGATGGAGGGAACTAAGTTGACTGCCCATTTCAGCACGCCGATTCAAGTGAATCACAATCTCGGGCCGGGTACTGAAAGTGATTCCGATGTGGATCCGACTTTATATCGGGCCATGATTGGGTCACTTATGTATTTAACTGCTTCAAGACCTGACATAATGTTTGCTGTGTGTATTTGTGCTAGGTTTCAAGCGAATCCGAAGGAGATGCATATGAAAGCTGTGAAGCGGATTCTACGATACCTCAAGTCGAAACCGAAGCTGGGACTTTGGTATCACGCGGAGGGAGATCTAGAGTTGGAAGCGTTCACGGATTCTGACTACGGAGGATGCAGCTTGACGCGCAAATCAACGACTGGAGGTTGTCAGTTCCTAGGAGGGAGATTGGTGTCCTGGCAATGCAAGAAACAAACATCGGTAGCCGTGTCAACGTGCGAGGCCGAGTATGTAGTTGCTGGTAGTTGCTGTTCACAGGTTCTGTGGATACAACAACAATTGCGGGATTACGGTTTGGCTTATACTCAAACTCCTATTAGGATAGACAATCAATCTACAATTGCTATAACTAATAATCCAGTTAAACACAGTAAAACAAAGCACATAGACATAAGGCATCATTTTATTCGTGATTGTGCTGAAAAGAACTTAATCAAACTGGTAAAGGTGGCAACAGAAGATAATAATGCAGATTTATTTACCAAAGCGTTTGATAAGTCACGGTTTGAATATTTAATTCAACTGAATGGAATGCGCAACCCAGAGTAATTTGACCTTAGTAGTAGTAAGTTTATTTTCTTTTAGAGTCGTAGTATTTCTTTCTTTACAGTAATCTGCTAATTTAGATAAGTTTCTATTTTTAGTAAGTTTCTATTTTTAGTAAGTTTCTATTTTTAGTAAGTTAGTAGGTTAGCTTAGTTTACTGCTTTTTGCTTATAAAAAAAAATAAAAGAAAAAAGAGAGAAAATCACAAAAATACAAAAAAAGAGAATATCAGAAAAAAGAGTTAAGTCTTAGATACATAGGTTCAAAGTGACGATAATTAGCACCGTCGTTACAGACTCTAAGTGTTTAGGCTTTCACACATAATGCAACTAAATTCTAAGTGTTATACTTTATTTAGTTTGATGTGTTGGTAGGCATAATACATATAGGGAATCTCAAGGCTAATAAAATATTCTAGAAAAAGTCAAGCGTGTCACTAACTTAGATGTACGACCAATCGGTCTTAATTTTTATGTACAAGACATACAAACATTGAGTCTAAATGAGGTATGCAAACTTTCTGGGGATGTATGACAACATCAAATACATCTGAAAATGGAAAGAATAGAAATATCATATAAAACTGAGAGTCGAAAACATGCAACTCTGTTGTACGTAAGTACAGACCTGTTGTCTCTGTTTAGATTCGGGTTAGCAGACATGTCGCTTTGTTGTACGTCAGTACAGACCTGTCACCGCTGTCTGCTAACTTTAAAAATAAACCTTAAGTCGAACTAAGACACTTTGTTGTATGAAAATACAGACCTGTGTCCGATGTTTGTCTTTTAAAGAAAGTTTGCAAATACCAACAAGTTAGAATCTTTGTCTGTGTGCCTTGATCATAAAAGTATGTCTATGTCTGCGTCACGTAAGATAATTTCCTGATAAATAAAAGGCCAAGGGATATTCCGAAATGTAGAATGTTTAAAAGGGGCAAAATACCAACAATCGGCTAAATAGGTATGTCACGACAAACAAACAAAGGAATAAAAAATTCCTAAGTGTGAAAGTTTAAGTACTGAAAGTTAGTATCGGACATCGCTATCTGATTGAACCTTTCTTAGACCATACTCATCAAAAATATGTTGTTAAGTATTTAGCTTAGATTGTAAATTTTTTCTTAAGTCTAGATTAAATTTTTGGTCAAAATTTTATTTTACTTTATTTTATTTTATTTTATTTTTACCTTAGTTTATTTTATTTTATTTTAGTTTAGTTTAATTTTTACTTAGGTAAAAGGTCAAAAGTTACTGAGGGTGCATTCAAAGTTGAATAAAATAAACATTGCGTGAAATATCTGTTGCTTAGGGTAAAAGAGTTGGCATAGTTTATCTGGTTACACAATACCGTAGAAAAAAGTTGGAAAAGTTGAACTTATTTCAAAATTTTCGAAATTTTTCTAAGTGTTGGAGGTTTCGAATCTAAGACAGACTCGAATAAGGAGTACTTCGAATCTGTCAGTAGATTCGAATCTATGCTTAGACTCGAACGTTGGTGGTATAAATAGGTTAACAGTAGGTCATTAATACTATCTGTTTTCGAATCTATACTATCGAATCTGTTCAGGCGATTTCGAATCTATTTTCTCGAGTCTATCGTATCTCTCCTAAACGACATTTTGTCGAGTTTCAAGCCAGTGTGTTCGATTCTACTACTGTATCTAGGTATAATCAACTTGATTGTACAAGTTTCATGTAGTTTTATACACAATTTCAGGCCAAATCGTCGAATTTTGAAGTTTTATGGGTCAAAATAGGGTTTTTGCTAAATAACTAAGTTTGGACCTATAAAAGATCAAATTAAAGACATAAATGAATGATTAGAACCTAGTTGAACTAATGTATGTGATTTACCAAGTTCAAAATGGTTAAAATCTTGGGTTTTTGTTGAAACAATGGCCGACGGGGTTTCGAGTCTGTTCATGGTCTTTCGAATCTGTTCATGGGTTTCTCGAATCTATCATTAGATTCGAGATGACCATGATATTCGAATCTGTCCATTAGACTCGAATAGGGACTCTTCGAATCTGTCCATTACATTCGAATATGGACACTTCGAATCTGTTACTTTCAAATCTGTACTTTATTTAATTTGTTTAATTTAAATTTTATTAAACTTGTGGAAATTTAATTGTGTTAGATTTTGTATTTAATAAAGTACAAAATAAAACAAATTTGAATTTAAACAAGTTTATTGATTTTTAATAAGTCTAACAGTTTTATTTATTGTGCAGATATGGCAGTTCGTGCTTTTGTCCCGAAACATAATATGGTCCTTAATCCAGACAATAATATCCCTGAGGCGCAGGGATATCGACAAGTTTTGGATTTCCTAGCAGAATCTAGGATTAGCTTTGCTCTATACCATAACATTCCAATTGTTATTTCATATGTGAGGCAGTTTTACGACCATTTACAAGTTGATTGCACTGTCACCCCGACAGTTTTAAGAACGAGAATCGCTGGACAGCCATTAGTCTTCTCGGCAGATATGTTGCGCCAAGTACTACAGTTGGGTTCACAGGAACAAGAAGACGGGCCTATAGACTTTCCATTGAGTATTAGGCAAGCCGCGTTTCTGAGAATGGGCTATAGTCTGGACGTTACAAAATCATCTTATATGAAAAGTGGATTGATAGGGCAGTGGCGATTTCTGGTCCACGTGTTCATGGTTTGTTTTGCGCCAAAGAAGGCTGGTTTTGATTACATCGTCTCAAAGATCCAATCAGGGGTGATTGCGATGGTGTATAATAGGAAGTTCAGTTTCTCGCAGTTGTTTTTCTCGGAATTCATCCATCAGATTACAGCTCCTGAAAGAGAAAGATTCCTTCTGTATCCAAGATTTGTGATGATGTTGATAAGGCACTTCTTGCCAAATTTGCCACAATCAGATGACACTTTGAGCGTCAATGTTATGGATAAGCGCATATTTGCTGATTGTTCCTCACATCGAGGAAGGTTAGCAGTTCCGGTGGCTCGTCCTTTGTTCGGAGCTTTAGTAGACAGGGAATTTCAAGCCCCAGGTGATGCCAACTGGGCAGGGGTAGTTGATATTCAACCGCAGCAACAGCAACAGCAACAGCAACAGCAACCGCAACGCCAACAACAGCCGCGTGCTAGGCCGCGTGATCCAAGACGCCAACAGCAACAACCTGCTAGTCAACAACCTGCTAGTCAACCTTCAACAAGTGAACGACCACAGGCACAAGAAGCAGAGACTTCAGGTGCAGTCCCCGAATCTGAGCAACTTGCTCAGACTTTGGAGGAAATATGGTCTTCTGGTCCTAATGCAAATGAAGATGTGGCAGCGGCACTAGTAGGTGAGCTGCTTAGTCCGCCTGGAGATGAAGATGACATATTTCGTGATGTTGAGGAATATGAGCCGGAGCAGGCTGATAACGTTTTGTCATCATCTGCAACCGAATCAGAAGAGATGGAGGAGTTAGAGGTTGAAGCTCCTGAGTCAGTATCGACTGAACCACCTGTTCAAATTGGAACTTATGGTTCACGATTGATTATAAATGAAGGTGGTTCTAGGAGACGAGTGGACAGGGAATTGGAGGAGTCTGATTTCGAAGAAGAAGAAGTTTCTCAACTAGTGACACGGCAACGGGCCAAACGTCACAGGTTCATGCAAGGATCCTCTTCAGCTTCAGCAGAACAACCTGAAATTCCTCAACCTCAGGACCCTCAAACCACCATTCCACCATCACCACCTCATGATGAACCATACATCCCATCGCCGATCATTCCAACTCCAATTCAGTCCATCCCATCAACCTCATCCTCATACGCCGACAATCAAAGGTTTCAGCAGCTAAAAGCTCGAGTTGACTTTCAAAATATCCAGATCTTAGGCCTAACAAAGGCAATCGGTGAGATTCAGACTCATAATGCAAATCTTGATAAGGAGAATGCCGATCTAAAGAAGATTGTGGAAAAAGTTCAGGAAGAGAACTTGGAGCTAAAAACCTTTGTTTGTGATCAGTCTGCTGAGATAAGGTCGATGCGCTCCCTAATTGAGCATCTCGATCTTATTGTCTACTTCTCTACCACTCCTCAAGGTGGTCACCTTGGAAACCTCATTCACCCCACGCCTTTTCTCTTTGCCGTGTGCGTGCGAAGGGTTTGGAACTGTGTTACTCGGAAGCTTTCCCTCCTCCCGTCTTGTGAGCGATTCGACTATCTGATCCATTTGGCGACTCAGCATCTCGTTAAAAGCCGATTCTTGCTTCATGAATTCTGTGAAATCTGAAAATTGTGAAGAACTTTATTCGTCTCCGTATGAAAGTGAGGTTGATCACGTTGGTTCGGATTATAATATCGCTCATCCTTAGCAGCAGAAGTTGAACCACATTGATATTCTCTTCGTAGTGGTGGTTCATACAATTGTTTAGACTGATGATCGGTAGGCTGATCATTTTTCCATCGAAAATTAGGATGATTTCTCCATCCCGAATTATAGGTTTCTGAAAATGGGTTATCCCTCTCCCAATGCGCTCTAAAACCATATACTTCGTTCGCATATTCTTTAGTGGATTGCACTTGAGGACATGTTTCAAAATGATGAGATGGATCTCCGCATATTACACAATTAACTGATACAGCGGGGTTTAGGCTAAAACTCTTTATCGGTTGATCTATTTTCTTTCCGAGTTCTGAGATTTTTCTTTTTACTTCAAGTTTCCAGGCATTGTCTATACCCATCACCTAAACTCCAATATTATTCTCATAACTGGATTGAACTTTGAGACCTTTACTGAGTTGATTTAGTAATTCCCAAGCATCATCATCTTCTTCAGCTAAAAACGTACCACCAGTAGCGGCGGTGATCATGTTCCGGCTTTATTGGCTCACACCATCAAAGAATGTTTTAACGAGCATCCATTTTGGAACTTCATGGTGTGGATAAGCTCTTAGCAATTTGTTCATCCGATCAAATGCCTCGTAAAATTGCTCACTGGCAAAGTCGTGTAGGGCTGACCCACTGGCTGTCAGAAATGGGGGTAGATAATACCCGCATCCAACCATTTCAGCACCTCCTTTTTCACCACTTCTCTTAAATTTGGGTTTAGCCTTCGCTGTATATCCCTTGAGGGTTTAATGTCAGCCTCGATTATGATTCTATGCATGCAAATCGTAGGACTTATCCCCTTAAGATCAGAGATTGTCCAACCCATGGCTGCCTTATGCTTTCCCAACACCTCAATTAATGCTCTTTCTTCCTTCTCCGACAAGTCTGAAGCTATAATCACCGGTAAGCTCTCATGTGGCCCCAAGAATACATACTTAAGATGAGTAGGTAAGTCTTTAAGTTCCAAAGAAGGTGCTTGCTCTAGAGAAGGTTTCATTGATTCAGGAAGATTTTCGGGTAGCTTCTCAAACTTTAACGACCATGGGGGTTGCCTATTCTGCTTTGTTCCTCCAACCATCTCCTCTAAGCTAATAAACCAACCCCATTCAATCTCTTCCTGCTCTTGGCGTGACAATACATATCCCAGTTCATCCCTACTGGTCATTAATGGTGCTTGGGATCCTGCTAACTCATCAATATAGTCAATCAAGTAGCATACTGAATCACAAGAAACGTCAGGGACAGCATTAAAAACATTCAACTTTAACTTCCTATTCCCAAAGGCTAAGTCTAGGACACCCGTCCTGCAATTTATTTGAGCGTTTATAGTGGCCAAAAATGGTCTGCCCAAAATGATTGCGGCTTGGTTGTCCCGACTCCTTTGATCTGAATCTAAAACAAGAAAATCTACTGGGTAACAGAAATCTTCAACTTCTACAATCACATCGGTTAACATGCCCCTTGAAATCTTAGTAGCTCGATCAGCTAGCTGTAACACCACATCAGTGGATTTTAGGCTTCCTAAGTCGTGTTGATCGAATAAGTTTCCCGGGAGTATGTTAACACTTGCTCTCAAATCTAACAATGCTTTCTTAATCCTAACATCACCAATAGTAACAGAGATAAGAGGTGAACCTGGATCCTTAAGCTTAGGTGGCAATGAACTTGACACTACGGCACTTACCTGCTCCGTGAGATTGATTTGCTTTGGCAAAGTCGTGTGGAATTTGCGCTTCTGAGTGCACAAGTCTTTCAAAAACTTAGCATAAGCTGGAACTTGCTGCAATGCTTTCACCAATGGGATGTTGATCCTCACTTGATTGAACGTCTCCCATAAATCCTCTATCTGCGGTCCCTTCTTCCCAAGAGTCGGCCTGCTCAGATTCTCTAGTGCTGATGGATATGGAGCTATTGGTTCAGGCCTCGGTTGCTCTTCCTTTTCAACTACAACTTCTTCAAACCGAACTTTCTTTTTCAGCTTGACCTCTCTCTTAAATTCTGAATGTGGGATTGATTTTCCCTCATCAACTACCTCTTCAATATCACTCTCCATTTCTTCCATTTCCGGCATCACCACTTTGTTGTCCACCTTCTTTCCACTACATAAAGTAGTCACCTTATGCAGGTCACTAACTTCATTCAGCTCCTCCACCTCATGTACTGTCTGCTTCTCTTTACCCTTTGAATGAGAAGGATTAACTTGGGTATTGCTTGGCAATCTACCTTCATCTCTTTTGGTGAGCTGATCTGCGATCTGCCCCATCTGCTTTTCCAAACTGGCCATTGACTTAGTCTGAACATATGATTGTTGCTTCAGATAATCCATGAGTTAATCCATCTTTGAGTCCTTTGGAGCTTCTTGAACTGCTGGTTCCTTCTCTTCCTTAGTACCAGATGATCTACAACCATAGAAGTTCCTATTCTGTGGGTATCTATTCCCCTTATCAAATCTGGGTTTTGCATATTCCTCAACCCTCTGATCGTCCCTCCAACGAAAGTTAGGATGACGCCTCCACCCAGGATTGTAAGTTTCTGAGTGAGGGTCAAACTTATCTTGTCGTGGTTGAAATCTAGAAATCTCACCAGCTTGCTCCCCTTGAACATGGTAGCAAAATTTTGTGTATGAGTATGTTCCCCACACGTGACACACATCACAGGAGTTCTATGTTCAACCTGCTCCTTCCTCATCAAAATATCCATCTTTTTGCTCAGAGCCTCCATATTCGGAGTAACATCTTTTTTCCAAGCGTTATCAATTCCCAGAACTTGGACTCCAATAGATGTATCTGACCTAGCTTGTACCTTAGACCCCTTAGCCAACTGCGCTAATAGTTCCCATGCCTCATCATGCTCCTTAGCCAAGAATGTACCACCCGAAGCTGTTGTGATCATGTTTCTACTTTCCTGACTAATACCGTCAAAAGAGTTCTTCACCAACATCTACTTAGGTACCTCGTGATGTGGGCATGCTCACAACATCTCATTCAATCTCTCGAATGCCTCATGGAATTGCTCCCCTGGTTTCTGCTTGAAGCTAGTAATAATGTTCCTCTTTTCAGTAGTTTTACTGATTGAGTAAAACTCATTCAGAAAGGCCCTTTTCATCTCCTCCCAATTACGGATATTGTTCGCGGGTAATGAAGTGAACCAATGTTTGGCTTTGTCCTTCAAATAGAAAGGGAACAATCACAATTAAGAGTATCCACTACTCTATTAGCCTTGCAAATAGCTGAAAATTCGGCTAGGTGATCATATGGCTCTTCGCTTTCCGATCCATGAAACTGAGGAATAATGTTAAACAAGTGAGCCTTTATCTCTGGCTCATTCTCAACTTCAGGGTACTGGATAGGTGACATATCAGGAACATCACCCGGTCTGTAATGGGACTCCACAGTCCTCCTGTCATCCCCCATATCTATGTTGAGTTCAGTATCACTCTCAGATGCCTCTAAATGTACAGATTGCTCTTCTGAATCGGATGTCTCCGTTGTACTTGGATTACCACTAGGCTCACCTGTGACACCCTTGCCACAATAACCACCATTTACATAACACCCACGATTAACCATCAACACACAAATTACATAATGATCTGATACCTTAATTAAAGTGCGGAAGCAAAAATACATAAATAAAATAATACAAATTTCGTCAAACACCCTACGGTGCTACATAGGTTACACGTCTAAGTCTACAAACTCGACAGTATTACATCATCCCAAATTTTAATATAACAATAGTTCCATAAACCAAATACCAAGATAGACAATAGAAGTCTTCAAATACTCCAACACGCGTCCTAGCTAGATGGTCCCGCAGTGAATTTCCCTTTTCCTGTAAAAATGTAACAACTGAAGGGGTAAGCTAATGCTTAGTGAATACCATATGATTTTACACATTCTACAAATCTTTATGATGCCACCCAGAGTAACCGCGGTAACACATACCGTATACTCCACACGTACCCAAGGTACGCAAACCCGAGCCGCAGCTCCTTCGAGCTGACACTCGGCATAAGAAAACCAACCATCTGAGGCAGACATTACATCGAGGATGACTTACTGCCTATCCTGACCACAGAGGTGTCCAACTCTTGGTCATATAGCACAGTAACATCAGAGTACAGATGCGACCACGCAGGTCCATCAAAAGGATGCACAACAAATGAACGGACATGCAACAAGTATGAATGTGCATCAACATATACGCAAGTTAGTAGAGTGCCAAACGAAATGAAACAACAGGCCTCAGCAGGCAATGCAAAACATAAAGCAGATGCAGCAATGTTAAAATCAAAGGTACTCACAGTGGGTGCGTTATTATACTTTAAGCAATATTATCTCTCCTCGGGATTTCAACCGGATCCACAAAGTATCCCACTGTGGGTTAAACAACACCCCAAGGGACCTGTTTCATTTACATAAGGTAAACACATCATCATTACATGCTCCTTAACAATTTAACATCAACTTATATAAACGAAAGTGTTACAACATTCGGAAATGTCATCCGAAACTCATATTATAAACCGTCATTCGAGGTGTCATTATTCCCAATTAACCCTCCATTATATGCCTTATTATAGTACAAAAGACATCCCAAAAGTGTGATAAAGTTTCCATCAATTCGGGTCCTTAACAACCTATCCGAATTACCCAAAAATGAAAGAACTCGCCGAGCAGGCATAAGGAACTCGCCGAGTTCCTGTCCGGATTTCGGACTCTTAACTGAATTTCGGACCCATCCGGATTTAGTTGAACCATCCGAGTTCGGGTTGACCTATCCGAATTCCGATCCCTCTGAGTTCGGTTCTTAATTTTGATTTCGGTCCTATCCAAATTTCGTGTCTCATCCGAATTCGGACCCATCACTTATGAATTTTGAAGAAATATTCAAGTGTTCTTGAGAACTCGCCGAGTTCCCCCATGAACTCGCCGAGTTCACATGCAGATTTGAAGGTCGCAGCTACGGGTTTTGCACTAAAATTTCTAAAAACTCAATCCTAGCAACATGCAATCCATAATAATGTTATATTAGCATATATTGGTTGTTTCTACATCATTTTCCATAACATTAACATCCAATTTCGTCCAGATTGGACCAAAAATGAGCAAAACTCCAAAAACTCAAAACTTAATAAAAACTCAGATTTCTAACCTCTTAGGACGAATTAACCAACGATTCTTGTTTCTGGAGCTTAAGTGATGTTCAATTGATGATTTCCAACTAATATAACAAGCATGCAACCATGATTTTTCAGATTAAAATCTGAATTTCATCTTTTCTCTCCAAAATACAAACTCAAACTTTGAAATGGATTTCTTAGCTTAAATTCACTTGAATCTTGTTTATATTCAGCCTTGATTCACGAATTTGGTTCCACCAATTCGAATTTCAGTAGGAAATTTCAGAGATTTTGAGAGAGAGAGAGAGAGAGCTTGATTGCTTTGAAGTTGAAATGAGTCAAATAAAAGACAAAGAGTCTTTTGTTTCTTAACTTTCGGCTTTTGGCACATATAGCCCCTCAACTTATCCGGTTTCATTAACTACTGATTTTCATCATAATTTTCATCGTCACTAACTATTTAACAATTATACTTAATAACTAAAATTTAAATTCTTAAATTTCTTTAAAATAACAACCAACTTCCAAATATCCAGATACATAAACATTTTTAATAATTTAACTTAATACAAAAATTCAATCTAATTATCCAAATTACAATAAATTAAATCCGAGTATGTTACAGAATGGGCTCCACCACGCTCAACTTCTTCCTCGAAGTTACTCAGATTCGAACAGTTGTGGATATTTCTTCATCATTTCAGACTTAGTCTCCTAGGTATGATTCGCTCCCTTATGATGCTTCCAACGTACCAGCACCATCTCTATCTCTTCACTTATTAATTTCTTCACTTACGTATCTAACACACACTCTGGCTCTTCAACATACCGGAGCCCTTTCATCAATCTGCAGCTCAGTGTGGTCAGCCCAATCTTTGTTTTCGGTTGTGAGCGACTTTCTAAGGTTCCCCACATGGAACACCGGGTGTATGCCCGACATTTCTTCAGGCAACTCTAAGCGATAAGACTGATTTCCTATTTTCTCGGTAATCCTGAATGGTCCGACGAATCTCGGAGCCAACTTTCCTCTCTTTACAAAACGTGTAACACCTCTCATAAGTGACACCTTCAAATAAACCCAATCATTCACATCAAAACTGATTGGTTTGTGCCTCCTGTCGTAATAAGTTTTCTGGCGATCCTGGGCCGCCTTCATGTTCTGTCGCACCAATTGTATTTTCTCGTTTGTTTCTTGAAGTAATGCCGGCCCAGCAATCGGCATTTCCCCGGTTTCTCTCAACACGTTGAAGTCCTACACCTTCTCCTATACAACGCCTCAAACGGCGCCTTCTTTATTGTCGCGTGATAACTGTTGTTATACGAAAATTCTATCAATGGTAAATGGTCATCCCAATTACCACCGAGGTCCAACACACACGACCGCATCATATCTTCAAGTGTCAGGATAGTCCTTTCACTTTGACCATCGGTTTGCGGACGGTAAGCCGTACTCATTGCTATTCTCGTTCCCAACCCTTCTTGTAATGCTGACCAGAAGTTGGAAGTAAATCGGCTATCCCGATCTGATACTATAGACTTAGGTACTCCATGTCTAGCAACGATCTCGTCCATGTAAATGTGAGATAACGTCTCCAATGAATAGGTTTCCCGAATCGGTATAAAGTGTGCCGATTTAGTTAACCTATCAACTATTACCCAAACAGCATCGTGCTGACGCTTAGTCTTCGGCAACTTTGTGACAAAATCCATGGTTATGTGTTCCCACTTCCATTCCAGAATGGGAAGCGGTTGCAAACTACCGTATGGTTGCTGATGTTCGGCTTTCACTAACCGACTAGTTCTGCATCTCTCCACGTACTGACCTATGTCTTTCTTCAATCCCGGCCACCAAAAGTCTGCCTTTAATTCGTTGTACATCTTGGTGCTCCCGGGACGTATAGAAAACTTAGACTGATGAGCTTCTTATATTATTACATTTCTCATGCCTCCATACTTTGGCACCCAGTTTCTTCCGTAAATTCCTTTGAAACCCGATTCACTAGTTTCCATATTCTTCATTTGCACCCTTATGTCTTCATCACCAACATTTTCGTTTTTCAAGGCTTCCTCTTGAGCGGCCTTGACATCATCAATAATCGTGGAGGTCAACATAGTAGACGTCATTATGTAGTAGCAATCCTTAGAATATGCTTTACGGCTTAAAGCATCGGCTACTACATTAGCCTTACCAGGATGGTAAAGGATCTCACAGTCGTAATCCATTATTAGCTCCATCGAACGTCTCTACCTCATGTTAAGTTCTCTCTGGCAGAAGATGTACTTCAGGCTCTTATGATCCGTCTATAACTGACACTTAGTTCTATAGAGATAGTGTCTCCACAGTTTCAGTGCAAATGTGACAGCTGTCAACTCAAGATCATGAGTTGAATAGTTCTTTTCATGCTGCTTAAGTTGTCTCGAGGCATACGCAATTACTTTTCCACGCTGCATCAGTACAGCACCTAATCCCAACCTCGAGGCATCCGTGTATACAACAAAGTCCTCATTACCCTCTGGTAGGGCAAGTATCGGTGCTTCACTTAGCGTCCACTTCAAAATATCAAACGCATCTTGCTGCACGGTTTCCCAAACAAAAGATGCATTCTTCTTTGTTAATGCAGTCAAAGGAACTGCAATCTTTGAAAAATCCTGGATAAACCTCCTATAATAGCCCGCCAGCCCCAGAAAACTTCTGACTTCTGTAGCTGAACGAGGCGGCTCCCAATTCCTTACCGCTTCTACCTTAGCCGGATCTACAGAAATTCCGACCCCCAAAATCACATGTCCCAAAAATTGAATCTATTGCAGCCAAAACTCACATTTTGAGAACTTGGCATACAACTTCTCTTTTCTTAGTAGTTCTAGCAATTCCTTTAAATGATCAGCATGTTCGGCCTCAGACTTTGAATACACCAAAATATCGTCAATGAACACAATCACCGACTTATCTAGCATCGGTCTACAAACTCGGTTCATTAAATCCATAAAAACAGCCGGGGCATTGGTTAACCCGGAAGGCATCACCAGAAACTCGTAATGCCCATACCGAGTTCTGAATGCTGTTTTAGGCACATCATCTACTCGTACCTTCAGTTGATGGTACCCCGACCTCAAGTCAATCTTAGAGAACACACTCGCCCCATGTAGCTGATCAAACAAATCATCTATCCTCGGCAGCGGATACTTGTTCATAATTGTCAATTTATTTAGCTCCCGGTAATCGATGCACATCCTCATGGTGCCATCTTTCTTCTGCACGAACAACACAGGAGCTCCCCACGGCGATGAACTCGGTCGAATGAAACCCTTATCCAACAACTCCTGGAGTTGTGTCATCATCTCTTTCATCTCAGTGGGAGCAAGGCGATACGGAGAACGAGCTACCGGTGCAGCTCCAAGGATCAGATCAATTCGGAACTCCACTTGTCTCTCAGGCGGCACGCCGGACAAGTCTTCCGAAAACACATCCCGGAATTGTGAAACAACAGGCACATCGGCCACAATCTTTTTCTCAGCCTTAGCATCAATAGCATATGCTAAGTAGGCGTCACATCCCTTTGCAACAAGCTTTTGAGCTTTTGCAATAGTCAACAAACACAGATCCCCACTTCTCCTATCCCCGTAAATACAGATCTCACGCCCCTCCGGAGTAGTTATCTTTATCATCCGCTTCTTACATACTATGTGGGCTTCATTCTCAATTAACCAGTCCATTCCGAATATCAGATCAAACTCGCTGAATGCTATCGGAATCAAATCAAGATTGAAGACTACGTCTTCAATCACTAACGTGCAGTTACGATATACGTGATCTACCTTGACTAGAGTGTTACTAGCAGTTTCAATGTCAAGTATGACAGATAATTTAGACAAAGGCATGGCAAGTTGTTGTGCAAATATAGTAGATACAAACGAGCGGTTGGCACCAGAATCAAATAATACTCTTGCAGGCAAGGAGTTAACTATGAACGTACCCGTAACCATCTCCGGGTTTTCCCTAGCCTCCTCCGCGGTAATCTGAAATGCACGAGTCGGTGCCCTTTGTTGCTGGTTCCGGCGGTTGACTGAACCACCACTAGATCCTCCAGATGATCGGGTTGATGTTGGAGCAGCAGCTGGAGCATTCTTTCTACAGTTCCGACTATAATGCCCCCAGACTCCACAGTTATGGCAGGCATCCGATTTCCGTGGGCACTCGTTCTGGTAGTGGCCCAATTCTCCACAGCAAAAGCACGCACGCCCGTTTGTGCACTTGCCGAAGTGTTCCAGATGACACTTATTACGATACCGCGGCTCGGTGTTGATGGAGTACGCACGAGCACGACCAGAAGAACTAGACTGTCGACGGTAAGATTGTTGTGGCGAGTACTGTGATGACCGTGAAGAACCAGAGTAACCTCCTTCGCGTTACGTTTCGGTGGTGAAGGTTGAGTTGGGTTAGCTGAAGCAGCAGCAGACCCCATTGAGTAACCTGACATTATCAAAATCTGTTCCACATTTCTGGCGGCTTCCAGTAGACCAGCAAATGTGGGATAGCGTACATTGCTCATTACCCTTCGAATTTCCAGATCAAGATCAGCCTCAAACCTGGTCACTTTTCTTTCCTCAGTATCCACTTGATGAGGCGCGAACAAACTTAGCCTCGTGAACTCTACAGCATACTGGGACACAGACTTAGTCCCCTGAATCAGTGTCATGAACTTAGCCTCTAGTCTTCGGCGCTCATCGGCCGGGCAGTATTGCTGAGTGAAAATTTCAGTAAACTCAGCCAATGTCATTACAGAAACCTTCTCCATTGTTAAGGCATTCACCATCGAATTCCACCACATTATCGCACCATTGGTGAACATAGCCGTGGCAAATCGGACCATGTCCTTCTCAGCACAATCGCTGATTCGGAAGGTCCTTTCTGTGGCTGTTATCCATTCCAGTGCCGTAACAGTATCTCCCAGTCCATTAAACTCGACTGCTCCATTTCCTTTAAAGTCCTTGAAACGACAACCCCTGGGCTTATTAGATGACCCAGTGTTGTCATCTTGCTCGTCATTGTTTCCCTCT
>JAANYP010006284.1:0-20120 GCA_020465985.1 Centrapalus pauciflorus | reverse complement strand
AAAAAACGATGAACAAGTAGAACAAATTCGAGACATTCATGTATAGACTCGAGGGTGAGGAGTTCGAATCTAATCCCTAGACTCGAAGGGGTGAGGATTTCGAATCTATTCCCCTAGACTCGAAATGTTCAGGTTCAGATTCGAATGTGTGTATGTATGGCTTCGAATCTATGTAGGTTTCGAATCTATGTAGGTTTCGAATCTATGTATGGTTCGAATCTATGGATGGCTTGAATCTATATCCCTAATTCGAATTTATCCTAGTCAAATCTATTCCCTAGAATCTATTATGTGTGTGCTTCGAATCTAAACCATAGATTCGAATGAGAGGTGTTCGAATCTATTCCTTGTAGTTCGAATCTGATTGCCATTTCAAGTCTAAGATTAATTTCTAAATCAGATTAAGTTATTAAACAACTTAAGGAAATTGAAAGTATTGTTTGATTATGAATAAACTCACAAGTTCAAGTTGCATATCTATTTTATGCACAAATGAATTAACAGACTCTGTACGAACCCTTAGAATGTGTATGACCTGTTCAACTTGCTAAGTAATACGATTGGCTTTGTTTCAAGGCCACACATCTATAATTAGATGGATCGTATTAATCTGATAAGAATAGATTCACCTTGGGACGATAGGAACTACCTCAGACTCGATAACCAGAATTGACAATAACCTGAATATATAACTAGGGTTATATAGATTATGACACAGACTTGACATTAATATGCCAGACTTGAAACTGAAATGCAGGAACCCGTCGATTTGACAGAGTAAACCGAACCGCTTAATTCGTTAAGCATTATCTGACTACGGACCACTGTGAGTGACAGATTTCATTAATTACTTGCATATATTTCGATACTTATTGGTGAATGTATTGACTGTATGGAAATTTCCGATTGATGCTGCATGTTTCTTTAATACTATATTGTATCATAGAAACGTACTTTTGACATTACTGAAGCTAGACACTTGAATTGCCTTGATTGCATGTTCATTTTTACATTTTATGTAAATACGTATCATGCTTACTGCTTACTTGACTGTTTATATACTTGTCGCTGCATACTGCATTATCCGACATGACCGAATGTGAGATCTCCATTCACAGGAGGGAATTCTGCAGATTCCTTTCCTATTTGACTTGTTTCCATACACTTCCCGTAGGGCTTCGGCCTTACACATGGGAATACCGACTGGGTTGTCTCCCAACCTTTTGACGTCTCTGACGTAGTGACTTGCCGACAGGAGCTGATAGTATGTTATATGTGTGTGGTAACTAATGGAACTCTGTTTACTCACTAAGCATTGTTAGCTTACTCTGTCATGACAACTCTTTTTCAGGAAAAGCTGATAAAGGCAAGACCATAGCAGGTAGTTCGTCCCAGGCTAAGTGAATCTGGACTTTGATGAATAGCAGACTTTTGGATTTTGATGACGCCTATTTTGAAAAAAAAATGATGCGGTCTCGGGTAGCTTGTTCAGTCTTCCGCACTCTGATTGAAGATTTAGAAGCTAGTTTAGACCACCATTTGATCTTTAAGTTATTGTTATAATTAAGTATTCATGCTGATGGACCTGTGGAATCAAACAATTAGTAATATTTATTACTTAATGAAATGAAATATTATGACGTGTATTGTTTGTGGAAACTTGGATGTTACAAAGTTGGTATCAGAGCAGCAGTTTAATCATCGGATTGGCCACCCGATACTTAAACTACTGGTATGGTATGGACTATGTGACTCTGAATTCCCGAACAAGTCACCGAGGCCTAGGGTAACTTAATTAGTAAAGGACTACCCACACAACTTGACCTAAGATAGGCAAATGATGACTGATAGGATGGGGGAGGGATTGACTGCTTGATACTGACTTGACTTTGACTTGACTCTGTGCCAGCCTGACTGACTGCCTTCATATCTATAAACTTAGATGTGATTATCTGACGTAGGTATTATGACTCGAACTATGCTTAATTGAATCAGGAAATAATAGTTATTTCCTTTATATTTTCAGCCAATGGCTGATAAGAATCCAAATGTTGCTGGTACCTCGACTGTTGGTAAAGCTGCTGATGCTGCAGCTGATCAACACAAAGAATCTGTTCATGTAGAGGACTTAGGCACTGACCCTGAAAATACTGCTAATGACTCAAGCAGTACTGCCACCCCTGTGCCTCCTCAGCAGGCTCAATTGATTGACCTCGTTCATAAGTTGAATGAGGATAACCGTAGGCAGATGCCGCTTATGATGGATAGGAACCGACTGCAGACTGATATGGCAGTTGAAGACCGATTTAGGGAGATTAAGGACTTGCTGACCAAGGGTAAAGCAGTGATGCAGACTGACGAAGTAAACCAGCGTGAAATTGAATTTAAGCGCCGTGAAGAAGAACTTAAGTTGCAGGAGTTAGAACTGAAGTATAGGGAAGAGATGTTAGCGAAGCCAAAGAAAGACCGAAAGAGGAAACATGGGCATGTGTCCTCTGATGAAAGTGAGACTGACTCTTCTGACCATCACGTTAAGGTAGGACGTGAGTGTACGTTTGTTGATTTCAAGAAGTGTGGAGCTCGTACGTTTGCGGGGTCATCTGATCCTGTTAAAGACTATGACTGTGAGATCCTTTACCATCCAGGTAAAGCAAATATAGTAGCAGATGCCCTAAGCCGCAAAACCGGACCAGACCATTATACCCGATGTTATGCTTTGACTTCTGTTGTTTTGGAGTCTGCCTTGCCTGAGTCGATTATTGCCGCTCAAACCGAAGCCATTCGGGATGAGAACTTGAAATCTGAACGTATGGTTACTTATGTGACCCAGCTGACTCTTGATAATCGTGGTCTTAGACGGTTCTTGGATAGAATATGGGTTCCCAGACTAGGAGGTATTCGTAATCAAATTCTCTCGGAGGCTCATATGTCAAAATTTTCGATACATCCTGGATCTACTAAAATGTATCAAGACTTGAGGACGGAATATTGGTGGCCTGGAATGAAGAAGGACGTGGGGCGATATGTAGAAAATTGCATGACTTGTTTACAAGTCAAATCTGAACATCAGAAGCCGTATGGGGAACTACAACCATTGTGATGTGATCTCACCCGAGGAATGTGTGATAGATCACGATTGCCCGATCGTTCTAATGGTTGTTTCAAGTAACTTGGATAGGACCGCGACCCATTGTCTATAAACAAGACAAGAACCTTGGTATAAGTGGAACCGCGACCCGTTGCCTATATACGAGGCAAGAACTTTGGTATAGAGAACGCCACAATCAACCCCACCAAGTTGATTGATAAGTTTCGAACGCCACAAGCTAAAACACTCGATAAGTTCTAAAAGTTCGTAAGGAACAATAAGAGTTAAAAACTCACAATTTTACTCAAAAATGAAGGATGATTGAAATGGTTACATTGAGTGCCTATTTATAGGAGAAAATATAAGACCAACTACTTATCTAGATAAGTTGCACAAGCTATCACGATAAGCTATCAAATAAGCAAGACTACTTATCAAAAGGGCATTATTGACATTTCACCACTTGAAGCTTCTAGTAGGTATTAATCATGCAAGTAACTTCTATCTCTTTATCTCCTCCAAGTAAATGACCATAATGTTGAGAAAACCTTCAAAATGCCTTGAATTTAATCTTTGACAAGTTCTTTAACATGGACACCTTTATGGGCAGATTCATGGATGTGGCTAAGGACATATTTTGGGCCCTTTTTATTCTTGAAAATATAGGAAAAAGGCTAAGGTTGAAGTGGGCTTTTATTTCACTCAAATTGGGCTTAAAATGAGGAAGTTATGGCCAAAACAATGCACATGGGTGGGCTTGGCCGAATTTTATTTATTTTTGGGCTTTTGTGGATTAAAGTGAGAACTTGGGCTCCAAAACTTGGACTAATATTAGTCTTCAACTTGGATCAACATTAGGAAGCGTGCTTGGTTGTTTTGCGAACAAACGGGAGCTTGATTCCGACAATATTTAATCATTCCATTGAGAGCATCCTGGAACATCTTGGATTTTGATCTTGTGATAGGTCCGATCTTCCACCTTAACGGATCTTCGTCATCTCGGTCCCTGGACAGGTTCTCATCATTCCCCTCCTCTTGAAAGTGATTTGTCCTCAAATCTTCACCTGCATCAAACAGAGTCAAGTCAGTTACATTAAAAACATCATGAACATTATACTCATCTGGAAGATCAAGTTTGTAAGCATTGTCATTGATTTTCTGCAACACTTGAAATGGTCCATCTCCTCTTGGCATTAACTTTGACTTCCGTTTTGTTGGAAACCGTTCCTTCCGCAAATGAAGCCACACCCAATCTCCTGGTACAAAAATAATCTTTCTTTTTCCCTTGTTTGCTTGTTGTGAATCGTACACTTGGTACTTTATTAAGATCAATAGTGGGGAGAAATGTGAAAACTTGGGAGCAATGCTTACCCCATGTTGAGTTTGCATATAATCGAAATGTGCATTCTGCTACTAAGTTTTCACCTTTCGAGATTGTGTATGGATTTAAGCCATTAACTCCTATGGATTTAACTCCTTTACCTTATCGAGTGTTTAGCTTGTGGCGTTCGAAACTTATCAATCAACTTGGTGGGGTTGATTGTGGCGTTCTCTATACCAAAGTTCTTGCCTCGTATATAGGCAACGGGTCGCGGTTCCACTTATACCAAGGTTCTTGTCTTGTTTATAGACAATGGGTCGCGGTCCTATCCAAGTTACTTGAAACAACCATTAGAACGATCGGGCAATCGTGATCTATCACACATTCCTCGGGTGAGATCACATCACATTGCCAATCCCGGAATGGAAGTGGGACCACATAACCATGGACTTTTGTGACGAAGCTGCCCAAGACTAAGCGAAATCATGACTCTATATGGGTAATAGTGGATCGACTTACTAAGTCAGCCCATTTTCTACCCATACGTGAAGATGAACGCCTCGAAAAGTTAGCTGAATTGTACATGAAAGAAATCGTGACTAGACATGGTGTTCCATTGTCTATAGTATCGGACCGTGACAGCAGATTTACTTCTCGTTTTTGGAAGGCTTTTCAGAACGGACTAGGAACTGAACTTAAGATGAGCACCGCCTATCATCCTGAGACGGACGGGCAAAGTGAGAGAACAATTTTGACCTTAGAAGATATGTTACGTGCCTGTGTGATTGATCTCGGTGGAAGTTGGGATACTCACCTGCCGTTTGTGGAGTTTGCTTATAACAATAGTTATCACTCGACTATTGGTATGCCTCCATATCAGCTTTTGTACGGACGTCGATGTAGAACTCCAACCTGTTGGAGGGAAACAGGTGAACCCCCGATCTCTGGACCAGCGATTTTGCAAGAAGCTCATGACCAACTACAGTTGATTCGACAGCGGATTCAGACCTCTCAAGACAGACAAAAGAAATATCATGATCGAAGACGTAAGCCAATTGTGTTCGAGGTGGGTGATAAAGTGTTGTTGAAGGTCTCGCCAAGAAAAGGGATAGTGAGGTTCGGCAAACGGGGGAAGTTGAGCCCTCGATTTGTGGGTCCTTTTGAAATTCTCGAGCGTATAGGATTGCAAGCCTACAGATTAAAGCTGCCTACCGAAATGACTGGGATTCATGATGTATTTCATGTGAGTAATCTTCGAAAGTGTTTAGCTGACGCTGAAGCTGTGATTCCTTGGAAAGACGTGCAAATTGATGAGCAGTTGCGATACGAAGAAGAGCCCGAGCGTATAATCGATCATAAGGTTTCGAAATTGCGCAGCAAGGAAATTCCAATGGTGTTAGTCCAATGGAAATACCATAAGGGATCTGCGCAAACTTGGGAACGAGAAGACGAGATTAGGCAAAAGTATCCGAAGTTATTCCTGTCTTAGTCGATTCCGAGGACGGAATCAATTTAACGGGGGAAGATTGTAACAGCCCGTAATTTATTAAATATAAATTACAGCATCAGACTTTGGATAATAAAGCAATTTTATCCAAATATTAGTAATTAACTGAAAACATGAATCTTAAATAGTTAATTATATTAAGTTATAATTAATTATGAAAAGTTGCCCAAAATTAGCTGAAATAAAATTAATAATTAAAATTCAGCTAAATGACAAATTAAAGACTGAAAATGACGAAACGGACTAAAATGAATAGAAATTTGACTAAAAGACAATTATAGCTAAATCTAGAACTCCCTTGCTATTATTTGCATCTGAAATGCAAATCAGATTGATGGGAATAAAGTTGGTCGATTCCGGAAATTCTGTAGAAAATCTGATCTTTTTCCTATTTTCCTATAAATATGAGCTCCCCTCCTCATTTCTTAAGTTTGGAAACTTGGGCTCTCCTCCTTCTCTCTCTAAGATTACACCTTCTCTCTAGCATTTCTCCTAATCGATCCGTCGGATTCTCGTGATTAATACGCCATCGGTTAGAGATCGTCGAGCTCTACACGAATCTACCATTGCATGTTTGATTTCGTCCGGATTTAAGGTAAAATCGACCCTTTTTCTGACTTTTGGTTCGGTTTTGAAAGAGCAAACTCGAGTTTGCTCAAATTCTATTCTTTCGAAGCTGATTTGCCCTCGTTTAGGACCTGTTTTGGCTTGGAAAACTCTCTAGTCGAAGGATATAGCTTGGACGAAGGTTAGTATCTATTTTCCGTCATTTATGTTCCTGTTTAGTAGCTAAAACCTGGAAAAAACGATGAACAAGTAGAACAAATTCGAGACATTCATGTATAGACTCGAGGGTGAGGAGTTCGAATCTAATCCCTAGACTCGAAGGGGTGAGGATTTCGAATCTATTCCCCTAGACTCGAAATGTTCATGTTCAGATTCGAATGTGTGTATGTATGGCTTCGAATCTATGTAGGTTTCGAATCTATGTAGGTTTCGAATCTATGTATGGTTCGAATCTATGTATGGTTCGAATCTATGGATGGCTTGAATCTATATCCCTAATTCGAATTTATCCTAGTCAAATCTATTCCCTAGAATCTATTATGTGTGTGCTTCGAATCTAAACCATTAGATTCGAATGAGAGGTGTTTGAATCTATTCCTTGTAGTTCGAATCTGATTGCCATTTCAAGTCTAAGATTAATTTCTAAATCAGATTAAGTTATTAAACAACCTAAGGAAATTGAAAGTATTGTTTGATTATGAATAAACTCACAAGTTCAAGTTGCATATCTATTTTATGCACAAATGAATTAACAGACTCTGTACGAACCCTTAGAATGTGTATGACCTGTTCAACTTGCTAAGTAATACGATTGGCTTTGTTTCAAGGCCACACATCTATAATTAGATGAATCGTATTAATCTGATAAGAATAGATTCACCTTGGGACGATAGGAACTACCTCAGACTCGATAACCAGAATTGACAATAACCTGAATATATAACTAGGGTTATATAGATTATGACACAGACTTGACATTAATATGCCAGACTTGAAACTGAAATGCAGGAACCCGTCGATTTGACAGAGTAAACTGAACCGCTTAATTCGTTAAGCATTATCTGACTACGGACCACTGTGAGTGACAGATTTCATTAATTACTTGCATATATTTCGATACTTATTGGTGAATGTATTGACTGTATGGAAACTTCCGATTGTGCTGCATGTTTCTTTAATACTATATTGTATCATAGAAACGTACTTTTGACATTACTGAAGCTAGACACTTGAATTGCCTTGATTGCATGTTCACTTTTACATTTTATGTAAATACGTATCATGCTTACTGCTTACTTGACTGTTTATATACTTGCCGCTGCATACTGCATTATCCGACAGGACCGAATGTGAGATCTCCATTCACAGGAGGGAATTCTGCAGATTCCTTTCCTATTTGACTTGTTTCCATACACTTCCCGTAGGGCTTCGGCCTTACACATGGGAATACCGACTGGGTTGTCTCCCAACCTTTTTGACGTCTCTGACGTAGTGACTTGCCGACAGGAGCTGATAGTATGTTATATGTGTGTGGTAACTAATGGAACTCTGTTTACTCACTAAGCATTGTTAGCTTACTCTGTCATGACAACTCTTTTTCAGGAAAAGCTGATAAAGGCAAGACCATAGCAGGTAGTTCGTCCCAGGCTAAGTGAATCTGGACTTTGATGAATAGCAGACTTTTGGATTTTGATGACGCCTATTTTGAAAAAAAAATGATGCGGTCTCGGGTAGCTTGTTCAGTCTTCCGCACTCTGATTGAAGATTTAGAAGCTAGTTTAGACCACCATTTGATCTTTAAGTTATTGTTATAATTAAGTATTCATGCTGATGGACCTGTGGTATCAAACAATTAGTAATATTTATTACTTAATGAAATGAAATATTATGACGTGTATTGTTTGTGGAAACTTGGATGTTACAAGGTACCTTTAGATGTCTCCCCTTTTGGCCTATGAGAATATTGAGAGTTAGACGTACTTCCCTTAGAAAAACTATTTCTTCTCCTCAATTGTCTTTCAACTTTCATGGCCGTATGAACCATCTCTCAAGGTCTAAACAATATTGCAACTCCACGACATTAGAAATATCTTGATTCAAGCCACTCAAGAATCTTGTCATTGTTGCTTCCCTATCTTCTTCAATATTTGCTCTAATCATGGCAATCTCCATCTCTTTGTAATAATCATCCATAGACTTTGCTCCCTGATTCAAAGATTGTAATTTGCGATACAAGTCTCGAAAATAGTGAGAGGGAACAAACCTTTTACGCATAACAGCCTTCATTTCAACCCATGTAGAAATAGGTCTTTCTCCGTTTCTTCTTCGGTTGGTGACTAATTGATCCCACCATACTATAGCGTAATCTGTGAATTCAATTGCTGCTACTTTCACCTTTTGATCCTCGCGATAATTATTACATGCAAAAATCAGTTCAACCTTTTTTTCCCAGTCCAAATACGCTTCTGGATCACTCTTTCCTTGAAATTGTGGAATTCTCATCTTAATGTTGTTGAGTCCTCTATTAGCACCATGGTTTCTTCTATGTCTCCTTCTTTCAGATCCTCTATCCCATTCATCATTTTGAGCGTCATCTTCATGATTTTCATCAGAAACTTGTGATGGTGGTGGAGCATGAGGTCCACGTGCCTCTAATCTATCCATTCTTTCATGGATTTGATTAAACTCGTCAGTCATTAAACGTCGCATTTCAGCCATGAGAGCTTGGACTTGAAGGTTAGGGAGGGGTTGATTATCTTCCATCTTTTAATCTGAAAAAAACAAGAGTAAAAAAAAATATTTCCTCTCCTCACTCCCTTACGTGTTTCACTCAAGAGATGTCACTCAACGCTCGTGTCTCACACAAAAAATAATCGGCTTTTACCCTCAAGTGTTCTCACAACTCAAAGCCTTTTACCTCTCTATTCCTTGTGGAGCTCAATTGGTAAAAGAACAAATCAAATTAGAGCACAAAACTGAAAGTGTTCAAGAAAATCCTTTAGAACTTAATTTGATACCAACGAGTTTAGAACTTTTAAAGAAGATGGGATAAACAAAAACAAATAAAAAATAGTAAGGTGAGGAGAAACAAAGTACTAACCAATGAAAAGAAGTTGGAACAAAAATGATATAGAAGATAAATTATTGATTTTCAAGCACACGTGTTCATATAAACTTCTTTTATTTAATTTTTTTTTTTGGCAACCTTTTTCTTTAATTTTTTTGCTGCACTTTTTTTATGCTTTTTTTTGTTGCACTTTTTTTATGCTTTTTTTTTGTTGCACTTTTCTTTATGCTTTATTTCGCTCTTCTTTTTTTTCGCTCTTTTTTTTGTTGAACAACGTGACTTTTTTTTAATATGACAAAACTAGAAAAATGTAAAAGATAAGATGATGAGAAAGATAGACAAACACAATGATAAGATCAAAATGTAAAAACAACTTAAGAATCGAACCTTTGTAGCTCTGATACCAAATAATACGAAACGTTGACCCGCAAGTTAAATGTAACTTGGAATCTTCGTATAGGATAGGATAGGCGTCAAAGTACCCGATAATTGGGACTCCAACACGCCTAGAGCAAGTCCTTGACCCGTTAGTTATAAGAACTAAGAACCAAAGGAATACGAGAACGCCACAAGAATGTGCTCACAATCTTGATAAGTTCTTGAACTATGAACTCTCCAACAAAGAACAAAGCTCACAAAGATGAGTAAAACTCTAAAGAAAGATATATATTTCTCAAGTGAATTGATTTGAAAGTACATAGGAAGCCATCTATTTATAGGCTTCAAAAACCAACTCAAAAGACACTAATTAAATTCAATGGATTAAAGAAGGGACTTTAATCCATGACTCTTGACATTTTGTCTTCAATTGGTAGATAATTCAAGAACTCTTAAACTAAAAAAACGGATTAGGCATTTCTAGGCCTTTATTGGACTCAAATAAACTTCTAATGGACTTCAAAATACATCCATTCTACCACTTGGGCTTAGTACTAGCCCATAATGTTTTAAAGACCCAAGAAAATACAACTTTTGGGCTTTTATGCTTTCATATTAGGATCCAATGTTTCAAGTCTAGTAACATGCTTCATCAGTTGCGGTTGAGCATCGTCTTTGCATTCAGACTCTTGGATATCAACAACTAAGCTCGTAAAAACTTCTTTGATCTTCTTTGCTCGTCCTCTTGTCATTGGGACTTCACGTATTTCCATGACATCTTTGGAATGGTTTGATGATCCTCCATCAGAACGTATAATAGACATTGTTGAAACTGGACAACTGTTGTTGCATGTTCATTGATAACTTGCATTACTCAGGACCGATGTGAGTGACAGATTGCTTACTTACTTGCATATGTTTCGGTAGTTATTGGTGATTGTTACTGACTTGTATGGAAACATCTGTTGCTGCATGTTCCTTGATTACTTAATTGTATCCTCGGGACGTATGATAGACACTACTGAAACTGGACAACTGCTGCTGCATGTTCCTTGATTACTTAATTGTATGCTAGGAACGTATGATAGACATTGTTGAAACTGGACAACTGTTGTTGCATGTTCATTGATTACTTGCATTGCTCAGGACCACAGTGAGTGACAGATTGCATTACATACTTGCATATGTTTCGGTACTTATTCGTGATTGTTACTGACTTGTATGGAAACATCTGCTGCTTGTTCCTTGATTACTTAATTGTATGTTAGGAACGTATGATAGACACTACTGAAACTGGACAACTGCTGTTGCATGTTCCTTGATTACTTAATTTTATGCTAGGAACGTATGATAGACATTGTTGAAACTAGACAACTGCTACTGCATGTTCCTTGATTACTTAATTGTATGCTAGGAACGTATGATAGACATTGTTGAAACTGGACAACTGTTGTTGCATGTTCATTGATTACTTGCATGCTCAGGACCGCTGTGAGTGACAGATTGAATTACTTACTTGCACATGTTTCGGTACTTATTGGTGATTGTTATTGACTTGTATGGAAACATCTGTTGCTGCCTGTTCCTTGATTACTTAATTGTATGTTAGGAACGTATAATAGACACTACTGAAACTGGACAACTGCTGCTGCATGTTCCTTGATTACTTAATTGTATGCTAGGAACGTATGATAGACACTACTGAAACTGGACCACTGCTGCTGCATGTTCCTTGATTACTTGCATTGCTCAGGACCGCTGTGAGCTACAGATTGCATTACTTGCATCTATTTCGGTACTTATTGGTGATTGCTACTGATTTGTATAGAAACATCTGCTGCTGTTTGTTCAATGATTAATTAATTGTATGCTAGGAACGTACGTATCATAGACACTACTGAATCTGGACAACTGTTGCTGCATGTTCCTTGATTAATTAATTGTATGCTAGGAACGTACGATAGACACTGCTGAAACTGGACAACTGCTTCTTCATGTTCCTTGATTACTTAATTGTACGCTAGGAACGTACGATAGACATTGTTGAAACTGGACAACTGTTGTTGCATGTTCATTGATTACTTGCATTGCTCAGGACCACTGTGAGTGACAGATTGAATTACTTACTTACACATGTTTCGGTACTTATTGGTGATTGTTACTGACTTGTATGGAAACATCTGTTGCTGCCTGTTCCTTGATTACTTAATTGTATGTTAGGAACGTATAATAGACACTTATGAAACTGGACAACTGCTGCTGCATGCTCCTTGATTACTTAATTGTATGCTAGGAACGTATGATAGACATTGTTGAAACTGGACAACTGTTGTTGCATGTTCATTGATTACTTGCATTGCTCAGGACCACAGTGAGTGACAGATTGCATTACATACTTGCATATGTTTCGGTACTTATTCGTGATTGTTACTGACTTTTATGGAAACATCTGCTGCTTGTTCCTTGATTACTTAATTGTATGTTAGGAACGTATGATAGACACTACTGAAACTGGACAACTGCTGTTGCATGTTCCTTGATTACTTAATTTTATGCTAGGAACGTATGATAGACATTGTTGAAACTAGACAACTGCTACTGCATGTTCCTTGATTACTTAATTGTATGCTAGGAACGTATGATAGTGTGAAGACCTCCCCTTCCGGGTCAGTCCTCAGAGTCTAGGTCCCACAAATAGCAATACGATATCAACCATGCTAAGATAGAGTAATTAAATTGCGGAATAATAAAATTACGAGTACATTACAAGATTAGGATTTACTTTACATATTTCAAAATAAAATTATAAAAGGGTAACATCTAATTTAATCATAATATCATACATTACATCAAGTCTACCCAGAACCACCACATTTGTTGTCTTCCAATCAGTACCAGAAAGTGTGTTGAGTAGTGGTCTAAGAAAGCTTCAAAACTTGGATCTTGAATGACCTAAGTACTAGGTCCTGCAGGTGATTTTCCTTTGGCTTTTTCTTTAAAATATTAATGCAACATCTGTAAGCAACGCTTAGTGAGTTTATAGATTTTCAATATCAACATGCGTGTCAAGCGGAGTCATTAATCTTAGCGTGATATGTCTTGGCTGCCGCTACAGCCCTCATGATTGAGATATAGAATCATAGAATCGGATGATGTTCAAGCCACACTCACGCTTAAATCGTGGGGATCAGCCACATACTGGGCTAGCTACCAGTAAGTCAATATGGCGGAACATCGGAGGTCATTACCAAGTTCATAAGAACTGGTGAAATAGCCGGGTCTAGAACAATAGACCATAAGGGCTAGTCAAGCTGAATCAATCTATCAAATGTCTGATCAATGATGTAAGCATATGTCTTAGAAGTCATGATAGCAATGAATCATAAAGCGAAGTCTGAAGCAATATTAAATGCAATATGAAAAGATAATCAAATAGCTATCATGATCCACTGGGCAACACCCATCCATGGTGTGCACAGGTCTCATTCCAGCTGATAAAGTGAATATCAATAAATCTATCAGCAACAATATATCTCGACCGGATCTATGCATGTTCAATATGAATATCTATAACTCACAGGTTTGGGTCTATATCAAACAGATATAAGAATCTGCCACCTGAGTTATCTCAGGATTTTATCTTGTCTATTCTATTCTTTGTCAAATCAAGTCTCTGACCCGCTTTCAAGTCTTTAAGTCTTTAAATCTTTGTTCAGAATATACTGAACCTGTTCAAATTCATTCATGATAATATCATGTTAATTTCATCGTCTGTATCATCATCATTTTCATTATTTCTTTTGGTCATTAAAATCTGTAATTCTATCTGATTCTGATAACTTATTTATTTCACAAATCATTCTTTGTCTCAATATTTCTCAAAAGTCCTCTATTTATATATTTAACAATATATATAATCATTCATTTAATTGAAATATCAAATATATAAAAATTTGGGTTTCGGATCCCTTAATTTCGGATACATCCGGATTGAGGACCCGGATTCGGACACATCCGAAGTGGCAATCGAATTCGGACCATTCAGGATCCGTAATGTTACATCCGAATTAGGATTAAAATCTATATATGTACCGAATTCGGATCATTAAATCCGAAATAGTGTTGTCCGAATTGTGGAATATCCGAATTGGGCACATCATCCGAATTCGGTTTCAACCGAATTCGGACTCAAGACTTAGAATTTCCAGAAAATTTGTTCTTGATGTTCTTGAATGTGCTCATTCGGATTTTTTATAAAATTTCCCAAAACTTATTTATATTAACATGCAATGTTTTATGTTGTTGTATTATCATTATTTGAGTGTTTTTATACTAAGTTCTTTGATCAAAAACATCTTAATTTAATCAAGATCATCAAAAATATGGAATTTTGTCAAGAACATCATTTTTCATCAAATTTCCGATTTCATAAAATTTTGAAAGATCTAACCCAGAATCTTTGTTTCTTTAACTTCTATTATCTTAGATTCATCATAATCTACTAGAAATCTATGCATGCAACAACAATTTCATAATTTAAATTCTTTGGTTTCGGTTTTTAACAAAACCGAAACAAATTCTCTAAATTTCGAATCAAACTTAAATATTACCTTGAATTCTTGTTAAATGATGATCCTTGATGATGTTTGTAACTTCCTTTAGCTTTAATTTCTTCAAATAATTGCAATTCAATGAAATTTCTTGATGAATTTTGATGTAGCCGTAAGTTTGTAGAGAGAGATTAGAGAGAGAGAGTGAATTGTTTAAATGATGTTTAAATGGTCATTAATTTAGTTTATATATTGCATTTTGACATTATATACAATTAACCCACTTCTTTTGTATTTTACATCTCTTTTATTTTACTCAATTTAATTATATCATAAATATAATATAAAATTATATTTACTTAATATATTTTTATTCTTAATCAATATTTGCAAATTCCAAATAATATAACAAAATTATATTATTATCTCAAAATAGTCATTACATAACTGATCAAAAGTTAGGTTGTTACAGAATGGGCTCCACCACGCACAAACTTCGTCCCCGAAGTTAGCTATGTTCGAACAGACTGGGATAAGTAGCTTTCATAACATCTCTGGATTCCCAAGACTGATGCGAACCTTTGTGGTGTTTCCACTGGACGAGCACCATCTGTATATCTTTATTTCTAAGTTTCTTAGTCTTCGAGTCCAAAATACGTTCTGGTTCTTCAACCACTCGAAGCTTTTCATCTATCTGCAGGTTAACGTGTGGTATCTGTACTTCTCTTTCGTCAGCTAAGCTTTTTCTCAAATGACTAACATGGAATACAGGGTGTATTCCAGCTAAGTCCGCTGGTAGATCAAGACGATAAGACTGATTTCCAATCTTTTCAATGATCTTGAACGGTCCGATAAATCTCGGAGCTAACTTGTTTCTTTTAATGAACCGTACCACATTCTTCATTGGGGATACTTTCAGCATCACCCAATCGTTAACTGCAAAACTGATTGATCTGTGCCGGTTGTCATAATATGACTTCTGCCTGCTCTGAGCTTCAAGAATGTTTCTTTTAACAAGTTGAATCTTCTCGTGAGTCAACTGTAGAAGGGCAGGTCCTGCTATTGGCGATTCACCTGTTTCACGCCAACAGGTAGGAGTTCTGCATTTTCTTCCGTACAAAGCTTCAAAAGGAGCCATCTTGATTGTAGAATGATAACTGTTATTATACGAAAATTCGACCAACGGCAAGTGGTCATCCCAGTTACCACCTAAATCAAGAACGCAGGCACGAAGCATATCTTCGAGAGTTAGGATAGTACGCTCACTCTGGCCATCTGCATTTGGATGATAAGTAGTACTCATAGAAATCCGAGTACCCATCCCATCTTGTAGTGCTTGCCAGAATCTGGATGTGAAACGACTATCACGATCCGAAACGATAGACTTCGGCACACCGTGACGAGAAATAATTTCAGTGATGTACAGCTGCGCCAATCTATCGAGAGAATATGTTTCTTTCATCGGAATGAAATGTGCTGATTTCGTTAATCGGTCAACGACTACCCAGATGGAGTCGTGCTGTCTTTTGGTCTTTGGCAGCTTCGTAATGAAGTCCATTGTTATATGCTCCCACTTCCATTCAGGAACTGGCAGTGGTTGCATATCCCCGAAGGGTTTCTGGTGTTCTGCCTTAACCATCTGACATACTTTGCAGCTTTCAACACATTTTCCGATGTCTTTCTTCATTCCTGGCCACCAGTAATCAGCTTTCAGATCAAAATACATCTTTGAGCTGCCAGGATGAATAGATAACTTGGACTGATGAGCTTCGGATAGAAGAGTGCTGCGGATTGAACCATACTTAGGAACCCAGATTCGGTTTCCCTTGAGACAGTGAAGTCCCAAATGGTTCAGAGTTAGAAATTGTAGTTGCCCTTTTAGATTTTCAGAATTTAAGTTCTCTTCTTTCAGCGCTTCAGTTTGAGCAACTCGAATATCTTCAATAAGATCAGAAGAGAATATAACTGGAGTTAGGGCATAACAGCACTTTTCTGGATATACTTTTCTACTCAACGCATCCGCGACAACATTTGCTTTGCCGGGATGATATAAGATCTCGCAATCATAATCCTTGATAAGCTCCAAGGATCGACGCTGTTTCATGTTCAGATCTTTTTGAGTGAAAAGGTATTTGAGACTCTTATAATCGGTGTAGAGCTGACACCGAGTCCCATATAGATAGTGACGCCAGATCTTCAGCGCAAAGGTAACAGCAGCCAACTCAAGATCATGAGTTGGTGCACTTTTCTCATAGTCTTTTAATTGCCTTGAAGCATAGGCAATTACTTTTCCCCTTTGCATCAGAACACATCCTAAGCCAGTACCAGAGGCATCACTATAGACAACGAAATCATCATTACCTTCTGGCAAGGCTAGGATCGGCGCTTGAATCAACTTTTGCTTCAGAATATCGAATGCCTCTTGCTGTTTATCGGTCCAAACGAAAGGAGTATTCTTTCGTGTTAGCATTGTAAGCGGCACAGAAATCTTTGAGAAGTCCTTTATGAATCGCCGATAATAACCGGCCAATCCAAGGAAACTTCGGATCTCAGAGGCATTACGAGGCGTTTGCCATCTCTGAACGGCCTCGACTTTCGAAGGATCAACGGAAATCCCTTCGCCAGAAACGACATGGCCAAGGAATTGAATCTATAAGATAATCAAGATAGAAATTCAAGTTCTAATGTGAATCATAGAATAGTTAAGGAAACAGCTCAAGACATATATAATAGAGATTATACCTGTTAAGGAAACAACTCAAGCTTCAAATCTTTGTGTAGGTTCGAATCTATGTATGTGTTCGAGTCTAAGTCCCTATTTCGAATCTATATGCTTTGATTCTAAGAGCATGCTTCGAGTCTATGAGTATGGTTTCAAGGTGATGTGAATTTCGAGTCTAACCATCTAGATTCGAATGGTATTGCTTCGATCTGCTCCCTATTCGAATCTATTCTCCTTGTGTGTTGTGTCTCGAATCTATAGATTCGAATTGGTTGTGGTTCGATTCTAGCATCCTAAAATTCGAATCTGTGTTTGTTTCTAGCTAAAGTTAAATTCCTAAAATCAGATTAAGTGATTAATCAACCTATTGTAATTAAAAGTGTAATATGATTATGATAAAACTCACAAGTTCAAGTTGCATATCTATTTTATGCACAAATGAATTAACAGACTCTGTACGAACCCTTGGAATGTGTATGACCTGTTTAACTTGCTAAGAAATACGATTGGCCTTGTTTCAAGGCCATACATCTGTAATTAGATGGATCGTATTAATCTGATAGAATAGACTCACCTTGGGACGATAGGAACTACCTCAGACTCGATGACCAGAATTGACAATGACCGGAATATATATAACTAGGGTTATATAGATTATGACTCAGACTTGACATTAATATGCCAGACTTGAAACTGAAATGCAGGAACCCGCCGATTTGACAGAGTAAACTGAACAGCTTAATTCGTTAAGCACTATCTGACTACGGACCACTATGAGTGACAGATTTCATTAATTACATACATATGTTTCGATACTTATTGGTGAATGTCATCGACTGTATGGAAACTTCCGTTTGTTGCTGCATGTTTTCTTTTATACTTTATTGTATCATAGAAGCGTACTTTTGACATTACTGAAGCTAGACACTTGAATTGCCTTAATTGCATGTACACTTTTACATTTCATGTAAATAAGTATCATGCTTACTGCTTACTTGACTGTTTATATACTTGCCGTTGCATACTGCATCATCCGATAGGACCGAATGCGAGATCTCCATTCACAGGAGGGAATTCTGCAGATTCCTTTCCTATATGACTTGTTTCCATACACTTCCCGTAAAGCTTCGGCTTTACATAGGGGAAAACAATCTGGGTTGTCTCTCAACCGTATTGACTTGCCGGCAGGAGCTGATAGTATGGCATGTGTGTGGTAACTAATGGAATTCTGTTTACTCACTAAGCTTTGTTAGCTTACTCTGTCATGACAATTCTTTTTCAGGAAAAGCTGACAAAGGCAAGATCATAGCAGGTAGTTCGTCCCAGGCTAAGTGAATCTGGATTTTGATGAATAGCAGACCTTTGGACTTTTGATGATGCCTATGTTGTAAGATGATGCGGTCTCGGGTAGCTTGTTCAGTCTTCCGCACTCTGATTGAAGATTTAGAAGCTAGTTAGACCACCATTTGATTTTAATATTGTTGTAATTTAGTATTCTTGCTGTGGGACCTGTGGTATCAAACAATTATTATTACTTAATCAAATGAAATATTATGACGTGTACTGTTTGTGGTAATTGGATGTTACAAAGTTGGTATCAGAGCAGCAGTTTAATCATCGGATTGGCCACCCGATACTTAAACTACTGGTATGGTATGGACTATGTGACTCTGAATTCCCGAACAAGTCACCGAGGCCTAGGGTAACCTAATTAGTAAAGGACTACCCACACAACTTGACCTAAGATAGGCAAATGATGACTGATAGGATGGGGAAGGGATTGACTGCTTGACTTTGACTTGACTTTGTGAGTCTGATTAACTGCCTTCATATCTATGAATTTAGATATGATTATCTGACGTAGGAATTATGACTTGAACTGTGCTTATTTGAATCAGGAAATAATAGCTATTTCCTTTATATTTTCAGCCAATGGCTGATAAGAATCCGACTGTTGCCGGTTCCTCAAGGGTTGATAAAGCTGCTGATGCTGCAGCTGATCAACACAAAGAATCTGTTCACGTAGAGGACTTAGGCACTGACCCTGAGAATACTGCTAATGACTCAAGCAGTACTGCTACCCCTGTGCCTCCCCAGCAGGCTCAATTGATTGACCTCGTTCATAAGTTGAATGAGGATAACCGTAGGCAGATGCAGCTTATGATGGATAGGAATCGATTACAGACTGATATGGCAGTTGAAGACCGATTTAGGGAGATTAAGGACTTGCTGACCAAGGGTAAAGCAGTGATGCAGACTGACGAAGCAAACCAGCGTGAAATGGAATTTAAGCGCCGTGAGGAAGAACTTAGGTTGCGAGAACTTAAGTTACAGGAATTAGAACTGAAGCATCGGGAAGAAATGTTAGCGAAGCCAAAGAAAGACAGGAAGAGGAAGCATAGACATGTGTCCTCTGATGAAAGTGAGACTGACTCTTCTGACCATCACGTTAAGGTAGGACGTGAGTGTACGTTTATTGATTTCAAGAAGTGTGGAGCTCGTACGTTTGCGGGGTCATCTGATCCTGTTAAGGCTATGGACTGGGTCGCGAATGTGGAGAAAGCGTTCAAACTCTCCAAGTGTAATGAGGAAGACAAGGTGACGTTTGCAACAGGAATGTTGGAAGATGGAGCTGGCCGGTGGTGGAAGTCGATTACGAACCCCATGTCTGAAGCAATGGAGAAATCCATTACTTGGGAACAATTTAAGATTCACCTGAAGGAAAAATACTGTCCCCAGGATGTTAAGCGCCAGATGGAGAAGACCCTGCTATCTTTTCAGCAAGGTATAAGATCCGTGACGGACTATGAGCTGGAATTTACCAGGCTCTCGCTATTATCTGATCACCCTGTTGATACCGACGAAAGGAGAAGAGATTTGTTTGTGGATGGTCTGGATCGAGAAATCCGGAAGTTTGTGA
>JAANYP010006283.1:0-66287 GCA_020465985.1 Centrapalus pauciflorus | reverse complement strand
TATGTTTGCCACCTGTTTGTGTGCTAGGTTCCAAGCTGATCCAAAGGAATCTCATCTAGCTGCTGTTAAAAGAATCTTCAGATACCTGAAGGGTACACCAGGTTTGGGTCTTTGGTATCCCAAAGATTCAAGCCTTGAACTAACAGGTTATTCAGATTCTGATTTTGCAGGCTGCAGGCTAGACAGGAAAAGCACAACAGGTGGATGTCAACTCCTTGGTGGTAAGTTGATAAGTTGGTGCAGCAAGAAGCAGAACTCTGTGTCTACTTCAACTGCTGAAGCTGAGTACATTGCTGCTGGAAGCTGCTATGGGCAGATTCTGTGGATGCAGCATCAGCTTGAAGATTATGGACTTGCGTATAGGAAATTTCCTATTCTATGTGATAACACAAGTGCCATAGCCATTTCCAACAATCCAGTATTTCATTCAAGAACAAAGCATATTGAAGTCAGACATCATTTCATCAGGGATCACATTCAGAAAGGTAATGTGGAGGTAAGTTTTATTTCCACCAATTAACAGCTTGCAGACATTTTCACCAAACCTCTTGATGAAAACAGGTTTAATTACCTTGTCAGCAAGCTGGGCATGTTAAACAAGAGTGACTAAGTGTTTCTCAAAGGTCTAAGACTTTGTGTGTTTCACACTGCTCAAGTCTCTCTGAACAGCTTAGACACAACAGGTTATATATGTTCTGTACTTAGCCATTTGTCTGAAAAACTTGAACAGCTTGAGCACACATCAGGCTGAACAACAACAGTTTACTAGTCCAGCCTGCTCTGATGGTCCAATCTTCACCCTGTTCACTCCTTCACACTGTCTTACAAGCCATTGTCTTGTAACCTGTTCAACTATTGAACACAACCTGTTCTTACAAAAGAGAGCATGCTGAAGGCACAATTTGAAGAATGAACAGCTTGAAGATTGAACAGCTTGTGATGACCCTGCTCATCACAGGTTTGACCAACAGCTTAGACCAACAGTTTTTAATTACCTTTCTTCACAATTAATTTACTTAATTTATGGTTTTATTTAACTTAATTACTGCGGATAATGTGGAATACGTGTGTTAGTGATTAAAAAGGGCTCAAGTGGTCTGACAAACGGTCTGACATGGACAACCGTTCCGTTTTCCGTTAACGGCTTTTTCAAATCAACCGCCCAAATGTTTCTCTCTCATACCCACTCACATTCAAATCCTATAAATACCTCCTACTGTTTCATCTTCGTCTTCCTCATCATTTCCAGAAATCCTCAAGAACCCTAAAAATCGACTAAGTGTCTTTTGCTTCTCCAAACCTCAAAACTTCCCAAATGGCTCACAGACCTAATCCCCTTCTTCCAGTGTTCGTTGGTGATGATGTTGTCAAACACTCATCAGTCACCACAATGCTGACCATCAAACCCACCAACTACATTGCAAATCTGACCATACCCAAGAACTATGTGGGAAAAGGGTATGAAGAAATGGTGGAGTTCTTAAAAGTTCATCCGTTGAACTATGCAATGACTACAACTCCTGATGTCCTGTACCAGGAGATGGTGTACGAGTTCTGGTACACCTGTGCCTACAACCCCAACACCAAAGTCATCAAGGGTACTATTCTCAATGGGACTCAGACCATTGAGATTAGTACTGATCTTCTCAGGGAGGTGCTTCATCTACCAACTGCTGAAACTTATGACATGCCTCAAGCTGAGGATGAACAAATGGGAAATCTGCTACGCTTCTGTGGTGTAGCAGAACCCAAAATTGGAGCCACCTTATTCAGGAAGGAGTTGTCCCCCACTTACAGCTTCTTATTTGCTTCAGTAATGATGAGTTTCAGTAGCAAAGTTGGTTCATTTGACCAACTGAGCCGTGATGAAATCCCAATAGTCCTACAGCTGGTGGATGGGACTACCATTGATATGGCTAAGTGGATATTTCTGAACATGAGGAATCTGGTGCAGCAGGAAACTCGTCCAGCTGCTGTTCGGTATCCAAGGTTTCTGAGCCTCATCTTCAAGCATTACTGTGGTGAGCATCTATACAACTCTCAGCCTTTACTTAAGTCTGCTGCATTCTCTGTCATAGGGAATAGAGTTTTCTATACCCCTGTTCTGCCCAATGAGCCTCCTCTGTCCACACCAATGAGGATGTTGTTAGGTTTGGTGGAAGGACCCTCTGATGTGAGGGTGGATCCAGAAGCTGCTGCTCCCACAAGAAAATCCAAAGCCAGGTCCAAACTTGTTAAGAGGACCCTGGCAACTGCTGAAGCTGGGCCTGTGAAAAAGAAGGCCAAAACAGCTCAGTCTGAGCCTGAACCCTTAGCATCTGTGGCTGAGGGGGAGCAGGCTCCTCACCCTGGTTCATTCGTTGAACCTCAAGCCTCTGTGGCTGGTGCATCTGTGGCACCTGAGACTATGGAACAGGCCAACCCACCTATTTCTGACCCAGTCTCAAAACCTGTCCAGTCTGAACCCTTCATCTCCTCTCCACAATCACCCACTTCATCCTTTCACTATCAATGAAAATCCATCTCCAAAAAGAAACCAGCCAAAACAACTACCTCCTCTGTTCCCTCCCAACAGGGTTCAGTTGTAAAAGAAGCAACCCCTGCTGCCTCTCCTATATTGGGAGAAGGTTCAGCCCAATTGGAGCATGCTTCACTCCAACCTGAGTCTACCCAGAGTCAGCCTAGACCCTCTGGTTCCTCCCAGCAGGAACCAGTTGTACAAACGGAGATAGCCACATCAACTACCCCAGCCTCCCAACAGGCTGAGGATATTGAAAGACAGGAGCCCTCTCCACTCCACACTGCGTCCACACTGTCCCCCACTCAAACTTCTTTACACCCTGAGTCTGCACAAGGTGTCAAACCTGCTGGTCTAGACCAACCAGCAGATCAGCCTTCAACTTCTGCTCCCCATGATACAGCTGTTCTACACCAAACAGCTGCTGAGGGACCAACAACCCAAGCTGATGAACCTCAGGGATCATACCATCCCTCTGGTGAGGCTGCTCCCTCCATGCAAACTCCATCAGCAGGTTTCACCACTGCTGATGTTGAAATGCATATCCCATCTCCCAATGATGAGGTGCTTTTAAACCAAGGCACTGCAGAGGGAACCACCACTGGTCTTCATGAAGATGTTGCAACACAAGCAGCATCTGAAAGGCCCCAAACATCAACCCCTCTTCCTGGTGATGCAGCTACAGCCGCTGCTGAAGGACCCTTTGACCCCTCCAAGCTGGGCCACATTACTTTTGCCCAGGCTATGGAGCTTCTCTCAAATGTTCCTCTTCCCTCTCCATCACATCCTCATACACCAGCCTCATCATCATCTTCTCCATCTACTCAATCTAAACAGTCAACCCATACACCTCCATCTCCTAAAGACCTGCCTTTAAAGGATCAGCTTTCTCTGCTGACCAACAAAGTTGGTTCTTTAGAAACTGCCATGATCTCTCTACCCTCTATTATTTCAGACTCTGTGTCTGAACAGCTTAAGGGGTTCTTTGATTTGTTCAAAGACTCCTTCCCTGCTACTCCACAAACAGATACTTCTCCACAGCTGCTTGCACTCACTGCACAGCTGCAAAATGTGTCCAACACCCTCTCCTATATTCTTTCACTGCAACAGGACTCTGTGTCCTCAATGACAGCCATTTCTCAACAGCTGTCATCTCTCCTAACTTCTTGCAACACTACTCTTCCTACTACCTTTTTCCAATCCTGTGTCCTCAAACCTTGCTGATGTGCAAGATTCTCTCGAACTACATCTTGCACAGCTTCAAAGTTTGCTGTTCACTGAGTCTGATAGGGAAAATATTGTTAAGCTGACCTCCCTTGCTGATACCCAATCCTCTTCTCTTCAGTTCTGTCTTACCCAGCTTGCAGAGGTAAAGGACAACTTGGCATTCTTAGTGAATAGCCTTGTTGGCCCCAGGCCTGCTGGCAAGCCTGATGACTTTGTGTCTTCAGGCAGACCGGGTGTTGAAGGTGCTGGTCCATCTCCTTCAAAGGGGGAGAATTCGTCTGCCTCTAAGACTAAGTCTAAGGGGGAGAAAACTTCTTCTCCTAAGGAGAAACCAGTACCTACAGCACAAACTGGTCAACAAGCAGGAGCTTCAACAGGTACACTGGAGGGTGCCTCCCATGCTGCTCAGTCTACTCAGGTTGAATCTCCAATACCTGCTCAATCTAAGGGGGAGGAATCTATTCCTGAGGGCAGGCCAAGCAGCAGAAGGAGGCATCTGATCTTAGAAGAAGAAGAAGAGGAGGAGGAAAGTCCTGAAGCTGCTGTCACTACAGCAGCTAAGGGTAAAGAAAAAGCAGCAACTGATCCTCAACAGCAGAAAGCAGCAAAAATCCAATTTCACAAAGCCAGGGCGAAAGAAATGGGTCTTCCTATGCACAAATATTTTGAGTTTAGAGAAGAACAGCTTCAAGCCCTGGAAGCTTTAAGAAAAGAAGAAGAGTCTGCAAAAGCTGCTAAGTCTTTTGCACTTCAAGAGGCAAGGAAAGTTAAGATGTCCTCTCTTGTTGTGCAAGAGAAAATTCTGGAAGCTGCTAAGGGATCAACAGAGGAAAAGGAAGCAGAAAAAGAAAAGGGTGCTCTGGCCTCAGTGACCAAAACTCAAGTACCCTCTGCTAGAATCCAATTCCATTTTGACAACCTGTCAAGAAAGAAGTTTCATGATGTTGCTGACCGAAGACTTGCTAAGGAACCAATTGTTAAAGCTGTTCCTATTTCAAGAAAAGGCAAGCAGTGGAAACTGCAAATTACCAGGATGGGTTCAACATGCCCTAAGCTGGAATCTTATGATTACACTGATGTTGCCCAAATGGGATACAGGGAATGGGTAGAACTAGCAGTTGCCCTGAGCCAGTCAAAGTCAGAAACGGCTAAGACTATCAGGGCATATGTGAAAAAGTTAATGGAGAGAGTGAAAGATCTTGGCCTGATCTCAACTGATATAAGTGAGGGTGTCTCTGTGACATATCCCAAAATTAAGGCCAGGAGGACAAGGAAGGACACTGAAATGGAACTACTCCTTGCACTGATTGAACAAGGCGATTATGCCATTGAAATGAAGGGAGTTGATCACAGCCTACCTAGTGGAATAGAGTTTGAAGATGGCAAGATTATTGAAGAGCCTGAGCTGGGGGCATTCTTTGTGGATCCCTTAACTTAGAAGAAATGCTTTCAAAGAGCTTCAGATCTATACAAAGTGGATCTGAGACAACTTGTGGCCTTCAGACTTGCAGTTTCATTCAGGCAGTCTAGTAAGTGGAGAGCAGCCGTCTGGGATCAGCTCAGAGGCTTCTTTGAGAGAGGTGAACTTGATGATCCCAAGTTCATGATAATAAAAAGTGAAGTTCAAGAACTTGAGGAAACAAGAGAAGAGCTGGAAAAGATGTTTCAAGGTCCCACTCCAGTGTGATGAAGTCCATCTACCATCTGGGTAGGTGAAGAATGGAAGCTGTCCATTAGTTGGACAGGCTTACCATTATCTGTTCCAAACAAAAGCAGTCCAATGTACATTAGTTGTACTTTAATTACATAAGTTGTAATTTTCTATTTTACATTAGTTGTAATATACATCAGTACATTAGTTGTACTTTTGTAAGAACTTGTGTTGTTCTAATGTAATAAAAAATCAGTGTATATATAAACTGATCTTTTACTTTATGTTGATGTTGTAATCTTATTTCAACAAATGTACTGTAAAAATATGTATAGTGACTTTTGATAAGACCAGCTTAGACTGGTTATTGCAAATAGGGGGAGATTGTTAGGCACAAAAAGGCCTCAGTCAAACCTGCTCTGCATCTGAGGGGGAGATTATTAATCAAACCTATTGATGTTTTTTGAAGGTTGAATTTAAGGCCTGTTATATGCCTTATTGAAACCTGAAAATGATTTGCAATATCAGCCTAAAGATGTTCTATGAGTTGCATGTGTTGCAACAAAGACAGTTTTGCTCAAGCTGTTCAGTCTGCTGAACAGGCTGGACATAAACTGTCTACGCTGCTCTACACTAGTGAGCAGCTTGGGCAGTTTACAAGTGTTCTGTTCTTTGTGAACAGAACCTGTTCTTTGTGAACAGGCTAAACACTTTATGGAATATGTATCCAAGTCCTCATGTATTGTTTTTGGCTACAAGATCAGTTTACAAAGTCGAAGACAAAGTGGAAATCAGAACTGCTCAGCCTGCCCAAGCTGTTCTGTTACATGAAGACAAAAGGTTATTTGAAAAAGGGTGACAGACCTTTTTCTTATATCAAAATAGGCCTTTACAAGGAAGAAAGACGCAAAGTTGACATTCCTTATTTAGTTAAAGGCAATGCAACAGTAGACAAAGTGAAAAGACAAAAGTTCTGCACACAAGAAGACAAGTCTGCTTTTCAGAAAGTGCAGAAAAGGTTATGTTGTCTTTTCAACAAGACTTCTCCTTTTTCATTCCGTCCAATGAAGAAGTTTCAGTTAGATTCTCTGAGTGAGTATAAAAGGAAGCTTCTAAGGTCAGAAAGATCAAGTCAAAAAGCTAAGTGCTGAAGCCAAGAGTGAACGTGCAAGTGTGTTTTTCATGCATGCAAGCCTGCCTGTGTAATACAGTTTCTTTGTGTCTAAGCTGTTCTATATAAGCTGTCCCTCTGAGTCTTGTAAACACAGTGAGTGCTTCTTAGTGAGTGTATTCATTGTAAACTAGTTTGAGTCTGTCTTAGACTAGTGAACATACTGTTGTATCTGTCATCTCAGCTTGAACCTTTCCGCATTCAAGCTTGTTTGTAATTAACAACTTGTTGATAATACATTACAAACATTGAGAAAATAGTGTGTAGTTTTTTAAAAAGCTGTATTCACCCCCCCTCTACAGCTTAAAGCTATATACTTTGGGAACCTCTCGGGACCTACAATGATGATCAATGAACTTATATACGAATCTGAACTGACATGACTAATAAGTTAACATAATGATAACCTGCGAATGAACGACTGAATTAATCAAAGAACATAGTCTATAAAGACACTGTACAAGAAAGAATAGACAGAGAAAGATCAGAAAGACAGAGACAAAGATTCATGACCCAGAAATACCTGAGATAACTCAGGGGTGGAATAATCCACTTTGAAAGACAATATTAGAGACTTAAATATCATCAGCTTGTGTTGGGAACATTTATAGAGGTGAAATCAATATTATTAAATGATCAGGGTTTGTTTTGTAATTACTTAATAGTTGTGTAATTGAGTATAAATAGGATAGTATTAGTATTGTTCATGTACGAATTAAATACTTGAACGTGGACAAGGATTGGAGAGAAGTGTTGTGCAAGAAAGAAAGCAAGTCAAGAAAGTTGGGTCTTTCTAGCTGTATTTCTAGCTGGGACCTATTGATTATGACTCAATGAAAGTTGGGTCTTACACCTTGGTATCAGAGCACTAGTTTGAATGAATCAAAGTATTATATGTAATACTTGATCTCAAACTAAAAGTAATACTATAATATAAATCATTATAGGTGACTTGAACTAAGATAGGATGCAATGACTGTTAGGAGGGGAAAAATGGTACAAGTGCTAAGTTTTTTAACTGAACAATTACTTGGTTTATATTTAGTAAGATGTCTGCACTAGGAGGATTTCCTGAAAACATGGCCCCATAACAATTATTTGCAATGATGCAACAACTTGACAACATGATGAATGACATATCAAACTTATTCAAAACCAGTTTCAGGCCCATGACGAGGCTGAAGCTAAGAGAAAATCTGGCATAAAGAATAATAGAAAATATAAACAAAAAGCCCAAGATGACCAAGAATCTGATTTCGGCAATTCCAATAACAATGTTCAGACTGAACAGCCAAAAATTTGCAAATTCAAAGATTCCAAGACTGACAGTGCTATTAACTTTGAAGGCACAATGGACACAATCTAGGCGTTGCACTGGATTAGTCATACTGAAGAAATCTTCAGTATCTCTAACTGTTTAGATTCCAAGAGGGTGAAGTATGAGACTGCTCCGTTCGTTGATGTTGCTCGTGCCTGGTGGAAGACCCAAAAGAGTATTTGCGGCAACCAGGTGATAAAGACTTTAGAATGGGAGCTGTTTCTAGACATGTTCAACGCGAAGTACTATCCAACTGATCAAATTGACAAGATGAAGATAATGCTGATGCAACTCACTCAGGGTGATAAAAAGAGTATACGAGTACGAACATGATTCTCTCGGCTCTGCAGATATTCTTCATACCATGTGGCTATGGAAGAACAAAAAATAAATGATTTCTGAAGATGTCTGAATCCCAAATACCGACATCCTAAATGAGTGACGTGTATAAATCATATCTTGAGATGGTAGAAGCAACAAGAATGATTGAAAGTGAGTACCTAGAGTTAGGTAATCAAGCCGATACGACTCAAGTAAATCCTATGTGTCCATCACCACCAAAGAAACAGAAGTTCAGTCAGTTCTTTGGTTTAGGAAAGTCCAAATCTCAACAATCCCGATGATTCAGTTCACCATAGAAAGTTAAAACCTACTCGATCCATTATAAACCCTGTTTGTGCAAAAGATGCAAGTAGTGATATATCGTCCATGTAATCCCAACAATGTGACTTGTTATATTTGTATAAAGATAGGACATAGTAGTAAGGAGTGTCCTGAGCAAGGACATGGTTGTTCGAAGTGTGGTAATCAATGGCATTTCTCTCATCAGTGCCAACTGAGAACCAGATTCTAGAGTCAATCTACAGCTGGTGGATCAATTATGAGGAGCACATCTGCAACACCACAGGCTCCAACGAGGGTGTTTTAGATTACGGCTGAAGAAGCTAAGGAGACACAAGAGGTAGTGACGGGTATGTTCTTACTAAACTTTATCCCGACTCGTGTATTATTTGACTCTGGTGCAAGTAGATCTTTCATCTCGATTTCTTTCGCACGCAAATTGTCAAAATTTCCTTTCAAGCACCCTGTTATTCTTGACATAGAGAGAACTAATAAAAATTATGTTATGGCTGTATCTATCTACAAAAATTATACTCTTCTTGTGAATGACATTGTCATCAATCTTGATCTAATACCGATTCCCTTAAAAGAGTTCGATGTGATTGTCGGCATGGACTGGTTGGTAAATAACAAGGCTACGATCATCTATAACCAACATATGATCAGGATCAAATCACTAAACGAATGTATACTCTAGATTAGGGTCGACGAGTGAGAAGGTGCACAATACTTTATTTTAGTAGAGAAAGCTTGTAAATATCTGTTCAAATGCCATGAATCTTATCGAGTGCAACGTTGATTCTGCTCTACGTCTGAGCCCAAAAAGAAATCTGCGTCCGAGTCTTTTGAGTTGCCAAACGTTTTCCCTGATGATATCTCTGGAGTATTGCCTAAATGACAATTTGAATTTGTCATTGATATGATTCCAGGTGCGGCTCCTATTTCATGAGCTCTGTCCAAACTCGCACATGCAGAACTGCAGGAAATGTTTGAACAACTGCAAGAATTGTTGGAGAAAGGTTTCATCCGACCTAGTTCATCTTTCTTTGGTGCACCAGTTCTGTTCATAAAGAATAAAGACAGAACTTTCTGCATGTGCATAGACTACAGAGAGTTGTACAAGGTGACAACAAAGAATAAGTATCCTCTACTGAGAATAGAATATCTCTTTGATCAACTTCAAGGAACAAGATATTTCTCGAAGATTTATATTTGTTCTGGGTATCATCAGTTGAAAGTAAAAGAAAATGATTTTCTGAAAATGTCTTTCTGGATAAGATACAGTCATTATGAATTCTTAGTAATGTCGTTTGGTCTAACTAATGTGTCTACTGTGTTCATGGATCTCATGAACTGTGTGTGCAGGCCAATGCTTGACAAGTTAATTATCGTTTTAATTGATGATATTATGATATATTCTAAAACGGAAGCTGGTCATTCCATTCACATAAGGGAATTGTTAGAGTTACTGTGAAAAGAACGACTCTATGCAAAATTTTCCAAGTGTGAATTCTGGCTCAGACAGATATACATACTTTACTATCTTGAGCAATTCTTAAGTGTTCTTTTCTTGTTAAAAACTTGTAATTCTACTTTGTCAATTTTATAGATCCAATTCCTTGGTCATGTGATATTTGGCGAAGAAAAATCTGTCGATCTAGTAAAAGTCAAGGCAGTCCAATAAGGGAAAGTGCTTCGTAATGCATCTGAGATAAGAAGTTTCCTTGGATTGGCTGGTTACTATCACCGATTCATTAAGGACTTCTCAAAGATTGTTGTACCACTCACGATGCTCACACGAAAGAATTCTCCTTTTAAGTGGTATGATAAATAGCAAGAAGCATTTGAAACCTTGAAGAAAAAGTATTCATGTGCCAGTCTTAGCTTTACCAGAAGATAGTGACGATCTTTGGAACTAATTAAAGATTATGACTGCGAGATCCTATATCATCTTGACAAAGCTAATGTGGTTACAGATGCTCTGAGTCGAAAGTCTTACTCTGAGACTTGTTGCTATATTGTGATTCCTACCGTTTTCTCTTTTGTGCCGATAGACGACATCCGTGCTGCTCAATCTGAAGCATTAAAAGAAGAGAATCTTGCTTCTGAAAATTAGAAAGGGCAATTACATGTCTTAGCTCTGAATCATACGGGACTTCAGTGTGTCAATGGAAAATGAATCTTGTTGGGAAATAGTTTAAGTAGGTTCAAGCTGTTAGTTAGACTTCTCAAAATGTTAGTAGAGTTTTTATGTAAATCCAAAGTTCATGCTGCTAGTTGAAGAAACTCGAGCTGCCAGTGTAAAAGTTCAAGCTGCCAGAGAAAATCAACTCGAGCTGCTCTGTTCATACTGTCAAGTGATTCAAGCTGCTCAACAGTTTCATAAACAGAAAGTGCTGATTTTCAGGAAAAGATATATACTCAAAGATTCAAGCATATCTACTATCAGAGAAGTCATAGTTCGTCAAGGAAACATATCAAGAAGCAATATAAATACATAGAATAGGTCATTCTATTGTATAGGAGTTTTCTGCATATTTGAGTCTGTAATTGCTTTGTTGATTAAGTTTTTCATAAGCCTCTAAGGTTGTAAAACCCTAAGAACAGTCTGTGTTCTTCGTCTAATCAAACAGATTAGAGGTGATTGTAATCATTGAATTCAGCAATACAAACAGTCTTTACTACTTCTTGTGTTTTATTCATTATTGATTCTGAAAGTTTTTTTGTTAAAATAATTAAGTGTTATTCCGCAAACTTCTTAATTAAACTTTGATTCAAAGCAAGATTATTGATTTATAATCTGCTAAATTCAAATCAGTTAGTCTTGGTTATTCAGTTTTAGATCCTGACAAGTGGTATCAGAGCCACAGGTCGTTCTTTGTTTTTCAAAGTCGAAAACTTTCATTTAAATTTTTAATCTTTTGCAATGGAATTTGAAAATAGCAGCAGTGGATCTGGGCAAGGACTCAAAGTGCCTATGCCCAAGCCCACTGAGTTTGAGATGTGGAAACTCAGGATTCAACAACATATCCAATTTATTGACTATGCCATATGGGAAGCTGTTGAATTTCCTCCTGTAGTTGATCCAGAACTTGATGATGAGGGAAAACCAGTCAAAACCCCTCCAAAAACTGAACTTGAAAGGAAGGCTAGAATGAATGAAGTGAAAGCTCTTACACTTCTACAAATAGCCATTCCTAATGCTTATCAACATCAGTTCAAAAAGTTTTATACTGCTCATTCTCTTTGGAATGCTTTAGAGAAAAGATTTGCTGGTAATGCCAGTACCAAGAGAAATCAAAAGGATCTTTTAAAACAGCAGTATGAGAACTTTTCTGGTGGCAAAAATGAAAACCTTACTCAAATCTTTGACAGGTTTAACAAACTGATAAGTGAATTAGAAAGTGCAAAAGTCAGCCTGGATCAAGATGAAGTCAACAGAAAGTTTCTTAGATCTCTTGGAGAAGAATGGACAGTTTATGCTGCCCAATGGAGAACAAAAGACACTCTTGATGAGATAGAACTGGATGATCTGTACAACAGTCTGAGAGTGTTTGAGACTGAGATTGATGCTAAAAACAAATCTTTTTCTTATAATCATAATACTGCTCTTCTGTCTTCTGATAAATCTAATAGCAGTGATTCCTTTTCAGGTGGTGATAGCAATTCTGCTGAAGTTCACTATGAGGCTTTTGTTGCCAATGATGGTCTATTTGCTCTAAATGCTGAAGATTTAGAACAAATTAATCCAGATGATCTTGAAGAGATGGATTTAAAGTGGCAACATGCAATGCTGACCATGAGAGCCAAAAGGTTTCTTAAAAGAATTGGAAGGACCAACTTTCAAGCCAGAACAGAAGGCAAACCAGCTTTTGATAAATCAAAAGTTGAATGCTATAAATGTCATAAGCTTGGTCACTTTGCCAGAGAATGTAGATCTCAAGGTCAACAGTTCTCAAGGACTTCACAGCCCAATCAGACATCATCATCAACAGCACTTGTCTCCCAAGAAGACAATGTGTTTGACTGGAGTGATCAGACAGAGGAAGAGTTTCAGAATCAAGCTCTAATGGCAGAAACATCAAATGTCTCCTCCACTGAACTACCATCTGAGGTAAATTCTAAACTCTGCTCTCAATCATGCAAAAATATGGTTAAAAAGTACAGAGATCACAATGAGAGCATGTGCAAAACTCTAGCTAAGATGGAAGAAAGGAGATATGAATACATGCAAGCCATAGAAGATCTTGAAAAACAGATCAATGACTATAAGGATAATGAGATTCAAATGGGATATGATAGAACATATCACGAGTGGGAGAAAAAGGAGCTAAATAAGAAAATAGAATCTCTGAATAAAAAGGTAGAAGAGACTGAACAGAAGGTGTTAGAGGCTAATAAGAAACTAGAATCTGTTAACATAGATCTAGGTAACTTTAAGTTGGCAAATCAAAAGCTGGAACACCTAATGGAAGTCCAATTTAAAGATAGGGTAAAATCTCAGGCAAATCCCAAAGAAGGAATAGGATACAGGGCTACTCCACCTTCATACAACAACAAGTACATTCATCCAATGAGTGAGGTTGCTGATAGACTTGTCAATGAACCACTAGATGAGTCTATGACTATTGTAGATCCTATCCTTGATAACAGTCCTGAATCAAAAGAAGATCAGATTCAAAAGAGAGACTGTGAGTCTATAGCAGTTGAGAAAGACCACAAAACAATGAGTGCACCCATAGAGATCCAAGCTCCCAGTAAGAAAGGAAAAGAGAAGATGAGTGTATGCAATGCTGCTCCACAAATTTCTGTACATTCTAACTGTAACACTGCATCTACCTCAAAGAATAATAAAAGAGGTAAAAATGTTCCAGTCTGCACATGTCAAAAGCATGGTGTTCAAAAGTTTCCCAAACAACAACAGGTAAGGGGAAATCAGAGGAACAAGAACCAGAAATTGTCAGAAAAATCTGGTTCTCCAATTCAAATAGTCAAAAGGTGTTTTCACTGTGGAAGGAAAAATCACTTGGCCAAGGATTGTTTTTATAAACCAGCTGTTGCAAAACAGACTGTGAATCAAACCAAATCAAATCCTACTCAGGCAAAACATTCAAAAGTGAAACCTTCTACATCAGTTCCAAAGAAAACAGTTGATCACAGGCTTTTAAAAATTAATAAAAAGCAGTCCACATGTTAGGCACAAAAAGGCCTCAGTCAAACCTGTTCTACATCTGAGGGGGAGATTTTATAATCAAACCTGTTGATGCATTTGAAGGTTAAATTTAAGGCCTGTTATATGCCTTATTGAAACCTGAAAATGATTTGCAATATCAGTCTAAAGCTGTTCTATATGTTGCATGTGTTGCAACTAAGACAGTTTGTCCAAGCTGCTCTGTCTGCTGAACAGGCTGGACATAAACTGTCTACGCTGCTCTACACTGTTGAGCAGCTTGGGCATTTTTAAAGTGTTCTGTTCTTTGTGAACAGAACCTGTTCTTTGTGAACAGGCTAAACACTTTATGGAATTTGTTTCCAAGTCATCATGTATTGTTTTTTACTACAAGATCAGTTTACAAAGTCGAAGACAAAGTGGAAAACAGAACTGCTCAGCCTGCCCACGCTGTTCTGTAACATGAAGACAAAAGGATATTTGAAAAAGGGTGACAGACCTTTTTCTTATATCAAAATAGGCCTTTACAGGGAAGAAAGACGCAAAGTTGACATTCCTAAATTAGTTAAAGGCAATGCAACAGTAGACAAAGTAAAAAGACAAAAGTTCTGCACATATGAAGACAAGTTTGCTTTTCAGAAAAGTGCAGAAAATGTTATGTTGTCTTTTTAACAAGACTTTTCCTTTTCATTCTGTCCAATGAAGATGTTTCTCTGAGATCCTCTAAGTGAGTATAAAAGGAAGCTTCTAAGGTCAGAAAGAACGTGAAGAAAGCTAAGTGCTTAAACCAAGAGTGAACGTGCAAGTGTGATCTTCATGCATGCAAGTCTTCTGTAAACCAGCATCTGTGTGATTAAGCTGTTTTACCTAAGCTGTTCCTTAAGTCTTGTAAACACAGTGAGTGCTTCTTAGTGAGTGTATTCATTGTATACTAGTTCGAGTCTGTCTTAGACTAGTAAGCATACTGTTGTATCTGTCATCTCAGCTTGAACTCTTCCGCATTCAAGCTTGTTTGTAATTAACAAATTGTTGATAATACATACAAACATTGAGAAAAGAGTGTGTAGTTTTTAAATTGCTGTATTCACCCCCCCTCTACAGCTTATAACTATATACTTTGGGAACCTCTCGGGACCTACACAGTCTCTATTTTGAATCTGATCTTCTTTAGATTCAGGACTGTTATCAAAGATAGGATCTACAGTAGTCATAAACTCATCTAGTGGTTCACTGACAAGCCTATCAGCAACCTCACTCATTGGATGAATGTATTTGTTGTTGTATGGAGGTGGAGTAGCCCTGTATCCTATGCCTTCTTTGGGATTAACCGGAGATTTTACCCTATCTTTAAATTGGACTTCCATTAGGTGTTCCAGCTTTTGATTAGCCAATTTGAAGTTACCTAGATCTATATTGACAGATTCTAGTTTCTTATTAGCCTCTAACACCTTTTGTTCAGTCTCTTCTACCTTTTTATTTAGGAATTTTATTTTCTTATTTAGCTTCTTTTTCTCCCACTAGAGTTTTGCACATGCTCTCATTATGGTCTTTGTACTTTTTAACCATATTTTTGCATGTTTGAGAGCAGAGTTTAGAATTTACCTCAGATGGCAGTTTAGTGGAGGAGACATTTGATGTTTCTGCCATTAGAGCTTGATTTTGAAACTCTTCCTCTGTCTGATCACTCCAGTCAAACACATTGTCTTCTTGAGAGACAAGTGCTTGTGATGATGAAGCCTGATTAGCCTGTTGAGGCCTTGATGATTGTTGAGTTTGAGATCTGCATTCTCTGGGAAAGTCGCTATGTTTATGACATTTGTAACACTCAACTTTTGACTTATCAAAAGCTGGTTTGCCTTCTGTTCTGGCTTGAAAGTTAGTCCTGCCAGTTCTTTTAAGAAACCTTTTGGCCCTCATGGTCAGCATTGCATGTTGCCACTTCAGATCCATCTCTTCAAGATCATCTGGATGAATCTGTTCTAGATCTTCAGCATTTAGTGCAAACAATCCATCATTGGCAACAAAAGCCTCATAGTGAGCTTCAGTAGAGTTGCCATCACCACCTGAAAAGGAATCACTGCAATTAGATTTTTCTGATGACATAAGTGCAGTATTGTGATTATAAGAGAGAGATTTCTTTTTAGTGTCAATCTCAGTCTCAAACACTCTTAGACTATTGTACAGATCATCCAGTTCTATTTCATCAAGAGTGTCTTTTGTTCTCCATTGAGCAGCATAAACTGTCCATTCTTCTCCAAGAGATCTGAGAAAGTTTCTGTTGACCTCATCTTGATCCAGGCTGACTTTTGCACTTTCCAGTTCACTTATCAGTCTGTTGAACCTGTCAAAGATTTGAGTAAGGTTTTCATTCTTGCCACAAGAAAAGTTCTCATACTGCTGTTTTAAAAGATCCTTTTGATTTCTCTTGGTACTGGCATTCCCAGCAAATCTTTTCTCTAAAGCATTCCAAAGAGAATGAGCAGTATAAAACTTTTTGAACTGATGTTCATAAGCATTAGGAATGGCTATTTGTGAAAGTGTAAGAGCTTTCAATTCATTCACTCTAGCCTTTCTTTCAAGTTCAGTTTTTGGAGGAGTTTTGACTGGTTTTCCCTCATCATCAAGTTCTGGATCAACTACAGGAGGAAATTCAACGGCTTCCCATATGGCATAATCAATGAATTGAATATGTTGTTGAATCCTGAGTTTCCACATCTCAAACTCAGTGGGCTTGAGCATAGGCACTTTGAGTCCTTGCCCAGATCCACTACTGCTATTATCAAATTCCATTACAAAAGATTTAAAAATTTAAAAGAAAGCTTTCGACTTTGAAAAACAAAGAACAACCTGGCTCTGATACCACTTGTCAGGATCTTAACTTAACTAACGAAGACCAACTGATTCGAATTTATCAGAGTATAAATCAATAATCTTGCTTTGAATCAAAGTTTAATTAAGAAGTTTGCGAAATAACACTCAATTATTTTAACAAAAGCTTTTAGAACATATAACAGATAAACATATATAAGTAAATCAAAATTGCTTGTATTGCTGACTTCAATGATTACAATCACCTCTAATCTGTTTGATTAGACGAAGAACACAAATTGTTCTTAGGGTTTTACAACCTTAGAGGCTTATGAAAACTCAAACAAAAAGAAATTACAATCTTGAATAGGCAGAAAGTCCTATACAATAGAAAGACCTATTCTATGTATTTATAATGCTTCTTGATTTGTTTCCTTGAAGGACTCTGACTTCTCTGATTGTAGATATGTTGGAATCTTCATGTAGATATTTCTTCCTGAATATCAGCACTCTCTGTTTATGAAACCGTTGAGCAGCTTGAAACACTTAGCAGCTTGAGCAGGACAGTTTGAGCGAAATGCTCTGGCAGCATGAACTTTTGTACTAGCAGCTCGAGTTTCTTCAACTAACAGCATGAACTTTATATTTACACAGAAATTCTTTTAACAGTCTGAGAAGACTAACTAACAGTTTGAACTACTTAGAATATTTCTCAACACCTTTGACTTATGTGACTTCTTGTGTTGTTTTCCCTTCTTGCACGGTACACACTTGTCTTCGAACTGAAAGCTTTTCATCGGAACACCTTGCACAACGCCATTTTTCGTGATGAAGTTCATCTTCCTGAGGTGCAAGTGTGTCATGCGTCTGTGCCATAGTAGACATTCGGATTCTGAAGCTTTAGATAGCAGACAATTTGTTCCCATCGATGAATCTAATACATTCGTGTCCATCATGTTTAGATCATTCACCCTTGGGGCTCTAATCATAATCCACTCTTCAGGAATTTTTAATCGGCTTCAGCACTAACCCTTCTTTTTCATCAAATATAATTGAATTCTTCTTGTCACATATTTGAGAGACACTAATGAGATTCTGATCAAGTTTATCAACGTGGTAAAATTGTCAAGAGTAATCGTCCCATTAGTGACTACTCTTGTCCCAGTGATATTTCCTCCCTTGTTCTCAGCAAATGATACAAAACCCTTGTTCCCTCCCTTGAAGTCTGGCAATAGACTTCATTCCCAGTCATGTGAGGAGAGCAACCACTGTCGATGAATTATTTGTTGTTAAGACCTGTAGTTAGCTCCTGCACATGTAAGAAAACAGGTTAGTTATCACGGGGAACCTAATCCATGACTGACTTGGTAATACCATTCTCATCCACATACTTGAACTCTTTCAAATACCCATCTCTCCTTTCAGGTGACTTGGTTTTTGATTAAGAACCTGTTGTGGTGCTGAGTGATTAATATTCACTCTAGGCCTTTGGGCTGTCATTTGCGGTGGAGCCTTAGTATAATTTCTATTATAGTGCATTTCATTGTTATATCCCTGGGCTCTACCTGGTGTCTGTGGTCTGTTAGGGGTATGTGACCTAACTGGAGTGAAATTCCTCTTTGGTGTCGTACTCCAATAGACTGGTTGTGGTCCTGACGTATATTGATTAGGGACTCTATTCGGTGAATTAGTCCTAATCACTTCATTCTGTCTAACCGATACCGGTATTCGTTTAGTAGGTACCCGAGGTGTTGCATTCAAGTTCTTCTCAGTATGTTGAGAACTACTTGTACTTGCAATAGTGGGTACTGACTTTACTTTCTTGTAAGGATAGCTAGACGCAACGGGACCTTCCTCATGACATATGAAGCATGACGTTTTATCAATTGGCTTCTTATAAGTACCCTTTGACTTAGGTGTCTAGTGTCATGTTCTTTCGGTTCAACTACAGTGTTTACAACCTCTTGATGATTATCACTTACAGTTTTTGCTTCTTCTAGTTTAGTGTCACTAGTAGACTACACAAACTTAACTTTTTTAATCTTAGGGGCTGTGCTTGACACCTTAGTTGAATTTACCTTTTCGGGTTCAGTTACAGTGGGTACCTCTGACTCAGCCGTTTCTGTGGTGTTATCCTGAGGTTGCGGCACATAGTTGTTGTTGAACAGTGGAGAACTTTTCAGATAACCTAGGCCAACTGGTTTCTTAGACTGCCTTTGAGCTTCTAATATTTTACCTAGATATAGGGATGAGTTCCTAAACTTCTCAAGTTTGCTATTGGCCTCTATAAGCTTAACTCTTGCTTCAGCTAGCTCTACATCCTTAAGGGTGCTTTCTTTGGTTAATGATTCTACATGCTCATACATTAGTTCTGTCCTGACACATTGTTCACTCAATTTATCTTTTAAAACTATGACATCTTGAGCAGCAGCTTTCATCTTGGCCCTTAAATCCTCTTTAATATCTAGAAGACTAGTATTATCAAATTATAATGATTGGACTTGAGCTGTCATAGTGGTATGTGTTTCTAGTACTAGATATAATCTATCATTTAACATAGCACATAAAACACATGGATCATGAAATGTAGAAAAGCTAAGAGTTACCTTTTTGCGATTTGATTCCACATTAGCCATTTGAGCTACAAACTACAGTGTGGTTTGCTCCTCTGACTTTTCCACTAACAAAGGAATTGAATCTGACTGCTAGGTATCCTCCTTTTCCACTTCAGCTCCTTCACCAGTTTCAGTTACCTCAACCATAAAAGCTCTGACATTTGACTTCGGATGAGTACTCCAATCATATGTTCCATCTAGCTGGGTGTTGGATGACACATTCGTTAACTGACAATCTATCGCTGCTTGATTCCTTGAACCACGAGAATGCTATCTTCCTTGGTTCTGATTCTGATAATTTTCAACCTTTGGTTGTTGACACTCTTTGGCAAAATGTCCCAATCCTTGACAATTGTAGCACTTTACCTTTGACTTGTTAAAACCAACATTGTTGCTTACACTTAGATTCCTACCCGTCCTCTGAGTTGCAGAGGAGATGAGTTAAGGGTAGTTAGAAGAGATGACGTTGAAGAAGGTGACCCCAGCATGCAAAAAGATAGTGAGCTAGCAGATCTTCCACGTGAGACTACTCAGCAAGCTGAGTTTCAGGGGGAGCCGGAAGCATATGGGACAGGAGGAGGAGGAGGAGGAAGTTAGGATAAAGGCAAGGCTCTAGAGGCGTCAGAGTTAGTCGATTAAGAAATAATTGGAGCCTTGGCCGATATTGATGATGACGACGAGATGAATATTGATTTTGAGGATGAGTTGGAAAAACTAGAGGAAGGAGAGTTTATCAAAGAAAATGTTCCCGATTGGAGCCCAAACGATGAAATATTTTCAGATGAAGAAGACGAAGCTGACGAGTTCGTCATCCATGGTCAAATAGTTACTGAAGAACACGTAAACACAGACCAGAATCCGATAGATATAGACGTTCAGAAGTCAACAATAAATGATGAATCGGATGATGATGCTACTCAAGAAACATATAAAGAGCTAACGAATGAAACGAAGAGACAGCTTTGGTTCAGAAAAGAAGAAAAGAAGTCCGAGTTAGTTGTGAAAGAGAGTGAGATTGCCAAGCCCAGGAAAACTGTCTGGAGGCATTCTCAGCTAGTTTTTCGATAGAGTTGTACATAAAAGAAGAGACGGGCTCCAGTATTTGAAAAGAAAACTCAAAGTCTTCAATACACTGCCTAAATGTGAAGTTAAAGAACTGGCATGGAAGAATCTGATAAACCTAGGACACGACCCGTACGCAGAAGTGATAACTAGAATTATAAGAAAAGAAGGTCGATATGGATGGTTTCAAAGAATAAGGCCAAGGGAAGGTAAGAGGGTCATGGATGAGTCAAGAATAGATCCATTGACCAGAAAACCTTGGATGAAGATGTTTTATAAACCAGTTCGATGTCTAAAGAAGGTTTCATTGAATCCAATGCCACAGGATATTCTCGCGAATATGAAGTGGTGGTTCGTTGACAATGAAACAGCAGAGGCAGTTATGGAAGATCATGAATAAAGAGTTATTTTGAAAGTTTATGACCCTTTGCACCTCGTAAACCTATCTCAGGGCGACTTGCTGAAACTTCATGAGCAACCAATCTATTTTCACGAAGGTTGGAGATCAGAATGCAAGAAGTTCCAAAAGGTTGTAAAGGTTGGTGTAGAACAGGGTTTGTATGCTGGTAGCATTTTGAATAAGCCTGTTACTATAGATTAATTGATGAGCTAGTTAGAAGCTATCGTCAAGGGGGAGTACAAACCCTAGCCTTTGAACTTGTTCTTGAACTTATCTTTGAACTTAAGTAAACATCAATCACAAACAAGATCAAACATATATAACCAAGATGAAACATATATATTAACTTGTAATTACAAAGCCTGAACTATTACAAAAGACTATCTATACTTAGACTGCTATCGTCACACAGGATGCACTAACAGACTCCCCAGTGACGATAGCTTTTAACTAGATATTAAATTAATCTATAGTACTAGGCCTATTCAAAATGATACTAGCATACAAACCCTTTTCTACACAAACCTTTACCACCTTCTAGTAATTCTTGCCTTCTGATCTCCAACCTTCGTGAAAATAGATTGGTTGCTCATGAAGTTTCAGCAAGTCGCCCTGAGCTAGGTTTACGAGGTGCAAAGGGTCATACACTTTCAAAATATCTCTTTCATCATGATCTTCTATAACTGCCTCTGCTTTTTCATTGTCAACGAACCACCACTTCATATTCTCGAGAATATCCTGTGGCATTGGCTTCAATGGAACCTTCTCTAGACATCGAACTGGTTTATAAAACGTCTTCATCCAAGGTTTTCCGGTCAATGGATCTATTCTTAATTCATCCATGACTCTCTTACCTTCCCTTTGCCTTATTCTTTCAAACCTTCCAGATCGACCTTCTTTTCTTATAATTCTAGCTATCACTTCTGCGTACTGGTCGTCTCCTAGGTTTATCAAATTCTTCCATGCCAGTTCTTTAACTTCACATTTAAGCAGTGTATTGAAGACTTTGAGTTTTCTTTTCAAATACTAGAGCCCGTCTCTTCTTTTAAGTACAAAAAGCTGTAATTCCTTGTCGAAAAACCAGCTGAGAATGCCTCCAGACAGTTTTCCTGGGCTTGGCAATCTCAATCTCTCTTTCACAGCTAAATCAGACTTCTTTTCTTCTTTTCTAAACCAAAGCTGTCTCTTCTCTTCATTCGTTAGCTCTTTATCTGTTTCTTGAGTAGCATCATCATCCGATTCATCATTTATTGTTGACTTCAGAACGTCTAAATCTATCGGATTCTGGTCTGTGTTTACGTATTGGTCAGTAACTGTTTGACCCTGGATGATGAACTCGTCAGCTTCGTCTTCTTCATCTGCAAATTCTTCATCGTTTGGGCTCCAATCGGGAACGTTTTCTGGGATAAAAATCTCCTTCCTCTAGTTCTTCCAACTCATCTTCAAAATCAAAATTCATCTCGTCGTCATCATCAATATCGGCCAAGGCTCCAATTAATTCTTGATCGACTAACTCTGACGCCTCTGGAGCCTTGCCTTTATCCTGACTTCCTTCTCCTCCTCCTGTCCCATATGATTCCGGCTCCCCCTGAAACTCAGCTTGCTGAGCAGTCTCACGTGGAAGATCTGCTAGCTTACTAACTTTTTACGTGCCGGGGTCACCTTCTTCATCGTCATCTCTTCTAACTCCCCTTAACTCATCTACTCAGCAACTGCTCTACCCCTGAGCTAGTAGATCTTTCATTATTTGCTACACTAGGGTCTGCAAAGTCAGGATTTGAGACTGCTGAGTTGACATCGTTTCTTGTTGAGCAGCTACTGTCGTTTATAACTTAGCATTTTCTTTTTCCAGTCTAGGGTTATTCTGCTGCAACTCGTTCACAGCTTGAGATAGCTGGAATATTTGGTCTGTTTGGAAGTCTACTTTGCTTTTCAGCTCCGTGAAGCGCTGGTTTTCAGTGAATGGAGTGGAAGTGGATGAAATCGAAGTGGATGTGGATGGAGCGGTGGTTGCAGCCGATGGAACGATAGCTGAAGTAGACGGAGCTCCCTGATCTGTACGTTGTCGCTTTGACCTTTGATGAGTAGCAATCACTACTACTTCTTCTATAACAAAATCTGTGTCTCCCTCGTCTTCATCTTGTAGAGCAGGGTGTGTCATATTTCGCCTGCTAAGCACAACTCTTGATCCGTATCTTTCAAAAGAGACTGGCGAATTATCATCTTCAGCTTCCTCCTCGCCTGAACTAGACTCTGATTAAGTTTCAGAGGGGGTCTCTACTTGACCTTCTATCACGTCATCCCTAGTCTCTGTTCTTGCTGTGCCTTCAGTTTCGGCGACTGGAGGCTGATATTCGGCAATCTCTCTGAATATGTCATCCATGCCGGTTGGGGGTTCCATAATCTTGTGAACAAGTTGGTCTGCTATGTTCTCTTGAGCTGCGGCTCCTTGATCCAAAATTTCTTGCAGCGTCTGTTCCCTTTCGTCAAGTTGGGGTGCCGAAGTTGATGGCCCACCTGCCTCTGCAGTAGATCGGGAGCGGGGAATAGTTCTAGCAACCAGAGTGCGCCTAGCCGGTGCTTGCTGCTGTCGAGGTTGCTGCGGTTGTTGTTAGGGTGCTTCACCTATCCAGTCATCCCCTTCGGGAGCAACAAAATCTGGATCTATAACGGCACCAAAGAGAGGAGCCACCTGTGGCCTGACTTGCTCAGCCATTCACGCATTGTGGGACTAGTAGTCTGCAAATATCCTTTTATCTATGATGGCTACGCCAGTTTGCTCTGGCAGCTTCGGCGGGTCAGGCAGGAAGTGGCAGATAATCATCTTGATGAAGCGGGGATACATGAGAAATCTTTCTCGGGTGGGATGAGTAATCTGATTGACAAACTCCCCGAAAAACATTTCTGAGAAGCTGAACGCTTTGTTGTCGACAAGTGAAATCAATGCAGACTGCAACTTTGCACCATTGTGTCGAATCCTGCATTCTTTGGCGCAAAGCACACCATGATCACATGGACCAAATATCTCCACACGTCCAATGAGGCCGCTCTTCACATAATACGCCTTGGTTATGTCTTGAGCATAACCCATTCTAAGAAAGGCCGATTGCCTTATTGGTGCCAGAATATCTATCGGGCTGACTTCTTGATCAACGGTCCCCAGTTGCAAGTTGCACGCAGATGCTCAGTAGAGAATGCGATCGGATGACACCTAATCTTGTACGGAGAACTGTAGGGGTCACGGTACAATCAACTTGCAGATGTTGCCAAAATTGCCTAATGTATGTGAGAATGATAGGCATATTGTGCGTTAGCACATAAGACACCCTTGAAACTCTATTATTTGGCGGTACGACTGAGTCTCTGGAAGTTGTAGATCAACGGCCATCACCATATTATGTTTATTGAAAAATGCGCGGTCTCCCATATCTGCACATAAATTCATAAAAAAGTTAGATATTAATTTAAAAATAGATTTATGTTATTCAAACTTGTATAACTTCGAACTTGATTAAGTTCGAAGTTTAACACATTCGAACTTACATAAATTCGACGCTGTACAACATTCGAACTTAATTAAGTTCGAGACACCCATTCCAACATGACTGACTTCGAACTTATATATATTTTAACAAGTTCGAATGTCTGACAAGTTCGAATATGAAGAACATGTTCGAAACATTTAACTTCAAATCCATGATTTTAACCCTTTTTGACTTAAATAACAGTAGAATCTAGTCCTAATGGGTTCTAATCAACATTCTATGACATTAATTTTTAGTTTTGCTTATCAAACTTGTGATTTAAGTCACGTAGTTTTATATGGCACAAAACTCAAAAATGGTCGATTTTAGCCACAAAAATGTCCTAAACTAACACTTACTTAGTATTGGATTGTTCAATACACCTAAGTGTGTGAGTATGTTCGAGGACCAGAAGACAAACTTCGAGAAACAGTGAGAATTCGAATTTCGAAAAGTTCGAATGAATAAGTTCGAGATCGCTGGACAAGCTCAAGGGAAGAAGTTCGAAGGTAAGTGCATTGAATGAAGCACTGTTGATCTGTTTATATCCAACCACCTTCGAACTTTTAGGTCAAATTCGAACTTTCAGCAAGTTCGAATTTAACTTCGAACTTTTCTGGTATTCGAACTTAATTGAAAATTTTGAAAATTCATGAATAAAATTCAACCTTTTCAACTTTTTCACATAACGGAATAATTCCAATTTTGCAAAAACATTCACACTAAGCAACAGATTTTCACGCAATTTTGTATCTCCAACTAAAAATTCATCCTAGTAACTTTGACATTTTTCCTATTTAATAAAACTTAAGATAAAATAAAATAAAATAAAATAAAATAAAATTTAAATAAGATAAACTAAAAATAAAATAAAAGTAAATAAACTCAAAAATATTTTAAAGATAAAATTTATACTGCAATAATATTTTTGCGAGATAGTCAAATAAGGTTCAATTAGATAGCGATGTCAAATGCACTTTCAGTATTTCACTTTCACACTTAGGAATTTTTATTCCTTTGATTGTTTGTCGTGTTATACATTCCAAGTCGATTGTCGGTATGTTTTTCCCTTTAAACATTCAACACTTTGGAAATTCTTTTGGCCTTTTTATTTATCCAGAAACTACCTTACGTGTCCCATACTTAGATATACTTCTATGATCAAGGCAGACACACAATGATTATAACTTTTTGGTATTGCAAATTTTCTTTAAAAGGCAAATTTTCTGTATTTACATACAACAGAGTGTCTTAGTTTGACTTAGAGTTCCTCTTATGTTAGTAAGACAGCGGTGACAGGTCTGTACTCACGTACAACAAACTTACTTATCTTGCTAGCTTAAGTCAAAACAGCGGTGACAGGTCTGTACTCACATACAACAAAACGACTTGTTTTGACTTCCTTTTCTTTTCAAAACCTTTTCTTTCTTTGTTTAAGATGTATTTTGATGTTGCTATACATCCCACAGATAAATTTGCATGCCTCGTTTGTAATCATTGTCTGTATGTCTCTAACACATAAATTAAGACCTTTTGGTCATACATATAAGTTAATTACACATATGACATTTTCTTGATTATTTTATTAGCTGTTACGATTTCCTTCGTGTATTATGCCTACCAAGATATCAGACAAGAATGTGTATATCACCTAGAATTTATGGTGCATTATGTGTGAAAGCTCAACACTTAGAATTTGTTTAGACGGTGGTAATTTTTGTCACTTTGAGCCAATGATTCTAAGACTTAACTCGTTTTTCGATATTCTCTTTTCTTGAAATTCTTATGGTTTTCTCTTTTTTCTTTTGTTTTTCACTTTATAAAGAATAAGATGATAAACTAAACTACTAACTTACTTTAAAAAGAAAGAAAAGCTACTAAACTACAAACATACTTTAAAAAGAAAGAAAAACTACTAAGGTCGAGTTACTCTGGATTATGCATGCCATTTAGTAGAACTAACAACTTAAAGCATAATTTATCAAATGCTTTTGTGAATAAGTTTGCATCGTTGTCTTCCGTTGTGACTTTTACCAGTTTTATCAAGTTCTTTTCAGCACAATCACGTATGAAATGATATCTTATGTCTATGTGCTTTGTTTCACTGTGTTTAACTAGATTATTTGTCATAGAAATTGTTGATTGATTATCTATCCTAATGGGGGTATGAGTATAAGTCAAACCGTAATTCTGCAATTGTTGTTGGATCCACAAAACCTGTGAACAACAATTACCAGCCGCTACATACTCGGCCTCGCACGTTGATACGGCTACCGAAGTTTGTTCTTGCATTGCCAGGATACGAGCCTCCCTCCAAGGAACTTACAACCTCCGATTGTTGATTTCCGTTTCAAGCTACATCCACCATAGTCAGAGTCCATGTACACCTCCAATTCCAGATCTCCATCAGCATGATACCAAAGTCCCAGCTTCGGTTTCGACTTTAGGTATCTCAGAATTCGCTTCACGACTTTCATATGCATCTCCTTTGGATTTGCTTGAAACCTAGCACAAATGCACAAGCAAACATAATGTCAGGTCTAGAAGAAGTTAAATACATGAGTGACCCGATCATGGCCCGATATAAAGTCGGATCCACATCGGTATCACTATCTGTACCCGGTCCGAGATTGTTATTCACTTGAATCGGAGTACTAAAGTGTGCAGTCAGCTTTGTTCCTTCCATTCCGAAGCGGTCTAAAATGTCATAGACATACTTCGTCTGATGGATAAACATTCCTTCTTTCCTTTGTTCAACTTGTAAACCTAGAAAGAAATTCAGCTCTCCCATAGCACTCATCTCAAACTTGGACTTCAAGACCTTTTCAAAGTCTTTGCACATGTACTCGTTTGACGACCTAAAGATGATGTCGTCCACGTACACTTGTACCCAGATAAAATCTTCTCCTTTCCTTTTCACAAATAGCGTACTATCAATTCTCCCTCTCTCAAACCCATTTTCCAAAAGATGAGTTGATAGCGTCTCATACCAAGCCCTAGGTGCCTGATGCAATCCATACAGAGCCTTATCAAGTCGATATACTCTGTCGAGATACTTTGGATCAGTAAACCCTGACGTTTGTTCGACGTACACCAATTCCTTCACCTTGCCGTACAAGAATGCACTCTTGACGTCAAGTTGATATACCTTAAACCCTTTGAAGGACGCGAAATCAAGAAACAACCGAATTGCCTCAAGCCTCGCCACTGCTGCAAACACTTCGTTATAATCAATTCCCTCTTCCTGGTTGAACCCTTTTACTACAAGTCTTGGCATGTTGCGAATAACTATACCCTGATCATCCCTTTTGCACTTAAAGACCCATTTGGTCCTTATAGCAACTTCTCCTCGAGGTGACGACACTAACTCCCATACTTCAAGCTTTCTGAACTGTGACAGTTCCTCTTGCATTGCTTCAATCCAAGAATTGTCTTTCAATGCCATTTGCACATTCTTTGCTCTAGTTGTGAGATAAAACACGAGTATAAACACATGTGAAATTCCTCGGAGTCGTTGATCATCGATAACAGCACGGTGTTATTATTCACACTACTCCTAGTTCTCACACCAGTATGTGGATTTCCTATTTTACTCTTAATTGGATGATCTTTGTTTATCCTCGATGTCTCAATCTCATCGACCTGAAGATTATCTCCTAAGTTCGATCCTATTTCACCTAACGGGGATATGACTGGTATATTCTCTTCCTCATGATCACTGTCCTCGGAGTTAGAGTTATTCGTCTGATTCTCATTTACAGTTAATGCAGGTTCATTCTCTATTGGAGACCCATCTTCTATCGTAGTAGCCTCAGATGTGATGGAATGCTTGATTTTTGAAAACCTTGGTACTCGTCATTAAAGTTTAATGATGAGAAGTCATTTTCCGCTTTACTTGCATTTCCACTAAACGGTATGTTAAATGATTCGAACAAAGAGTCATAATCAAATAACCATTCAGGACCAGTTTGGGGTTCATGTGAATCACTTGTTACGTAAATGTTAAACACAATCTCAACTGTACCATTTGTTTTGTTAAAAACCCTTTTGTTTGTTGAGTTAGGAACATAACCTAGGAAGTATCCTTCGTCAGCCTTTTCACCAAACATAGGTTGATGTTTTGTTTTCTATTAAAGTACATGGTACCCCAAACGATTCAAAGCCAGTTAAATTTGGTGGTCTTTTATTCACAACTTCATAACAGGTTTTGTTCAATAATTTGACAGTAAGGACCCGGTTTAAAACATGACACGCGGTATTCACTGCCTCCCCCCAAAACATTGTAGGAAGCTTTGAATCCGATAGCATTGTCCTTACTGCCTCAATCAGAGTCCTATTCTTACGTACTGCCACCCCATTTTGTTGTGGCTCATAAGGTGCACTAAATTGATGTACTATGCCTTTGGTTAGGCAATATACACCAATTACTGTGTTTTTAAATTCAGTTCCGTTATCACTCCTGATACGTTTTACCCTTGTCCCGTATGAGTTCTCGACTTGGTCTTAGAACCCACTCAGCTTTCCAGCTGTTTCGTCCTTTGTACCTAAGAAGAAAACCCAAGAGAAACATGAGTAATCATCAGTGATAACTAAACAATACCAACTACCACCTATTCTTCTTTTGTTGATTGGACCGAAGATATCCATTTGCAGCAAATCGAAGGTGGAAGTTATCGAGTTCTGGGTCTTTGAATTGTTTGACTTCTTATGTTGTTTTCCCTTCATGCACGGGACACACTTTTCATCGAACTGAAAACTCTTCAGTGGAACACCTTGCACCAGACCATTTTTCATAATGTAGTTCATTTTCCTTAGGTGCAAGTGTGCCATACGTCCGTTCCATAGAATAGATTCGGAATTCTGAAGCTTTATATAGTAGACAGATTGTTCCCATCGATGAGTCTGATATGTTTATGTCCAGCATGTACAGATCATTCCACCTTAGGGCTCTCATCATGATCCACTCTTCAGGTATTTTGAATCCTGGCTTTAGCACTAACGCTTCAGTTTCAGTAAAAATCACAGAATTCTTCTTATCACAGATCTAAGATACACTAATGAGATTGTGATCAAGTTTATCAACATGGTAACCTTCATCAATTGTGATTGTCCCATTAGTGACCACTCCAGTTCCAGTGATATGACCTCCCTTGTTCCCTGCGAAAGATACAAATCCCTTGTTCCCTCCCTTGAAGTCTGTGAGTAGACTCCTTTTCCCAGTCATGTGACGAGAGCAACCACTGTCAACGAACCCCTTGTTGTTAAGACCTGTAGTTAGCTCGTGCACATGAAAGAAAACAAGTTAGTTATCACGGGGAACCCAAGCCTTGACTCACTTGGTAATGTCATTCTCATCGACATACGTGAACTCCTTCAAATACACATCTCTCCTTTCAGGTGACTTGGCTTTTTTATTGAGAACCTGTTGTGGTGTTGAGTGATTAAGATTCACTCTTGGCCTTTGGGCTGCCATTTGAGGTTGAGCCCTAGAATAGTTTCTATTATAATGCATTTCAGTTTGATATCCCTGGGCTCTACCTGGTGTATGTTGTCTTTGAGTAGTATGAGACATAACTAGAGTGTAAGTCCTTCAAGGTGTTGTACTCCTATATCCTTGTTGTGGTCCTAACCTAGACTGACTAGGGACTCTATTTGGAGAATTAGTCCAAATCACTTCTTGCTGTCTGACCGACACCGGTATTTGTTTAACAGGTATCCTAGGTGTTGCACTCACATTCTTCTCCATATGTTGAGAACTACTAGTGCTGGCAATACCAGGTACTGGTCTTTGTTGTTCTTGCTTTCCTACAGAAGGTCTAGACTCTGGTTTATAGGGTGTAGATTCCACTTTCTTATGAGGACAACTAGACGCAACATGTCCTTTCTCATGGCAGCTAAAACATGACATCTTATCAATCGGCTTTTTATATGTACCCTTTGACTTAGATGTCTCATTACTGTCATTCTATTTCGTTTCAACTACAGTGATTACTTCCACTTGCTGATTATTAATTTCAGGTTTAGCTTCTCCTAGTATAGTGTCACTAGTAGACTGCACAAACTTGACTTTCTTAATCTTATAGATAGTATTAGACACCTTACTTGACTTATCCTTATCAGATTCAGTTCCAGTTGCTACCTCTAATTCGACCAGTTCATCTGTTTTATCCTGAGGTTGAGACACATAGTTATTGTTGAATGGTGGAGGAATCTCTTGATAACCTAGGCCTACTGGTTTCTTAGACTGCCATTGAGCTTCTAAGATCTTTCCTAGATTTAGAGACGAGTTCCTAAACTTTTCAAGCTTACTGTTTGCCTCAGCAACTTTAACTCTAGACTCGGCTAGCTCTACATCTTTAAGAGTGAGTTCTTTAGTCAAAGCTTCAACATGATCGTACATAAGTTCTATCTTGACACATTATTCACTTAACTTGTCTTTTAGAACTATGACATCCTGAGCATTTGCTTTCAGCTTATTCCTTAGATCTTCCTTAATATCTAGAAGACTAGCGTAATCTGATTTTAGCGATTCGATCTGAGCAGTTAAGTTGTTATGTGTTTCTAGTACTAAGTTTAACCTATCATTTAAAGTAGCACATAAAACACATAAGTCATGGAACGTAGAAAAGTTCAGAGTTACCTTTTTTTAATCCGATTCCACATTAGCCATTTTAGCAGCAAAATCCAGAATGGTCTGCTCCTTTGAATTTTCCACCAACAAAGAACTTGTATCTTTCTGCTTGGTGTCCTCTTCAACTTCTTCAACTCTGTCATCCCCTGTCTTAGTTACTTCTGCCATAAAGGCTGTAGCATGCGACTCCGAATGGGTACTCCAATCATACGTTCCATCAAGCTGTCTGTTAGATGATACATTGGTTAACAGACCAGCGATGGTTGCTTGATTCCCAGAATCACCGGATTGATATCTCCCGTTGTTCTGATTCTAATAGTTCTCTACTTTTGGTCTTTGACACTCTCTTGCATAGTGTCACAATCCTTGGCAATTGTAACACTTAACCTTTGACTTGCCAAAACCAACCTTGCCGTTGCCTACGTTCAAATTTCTTCCAGTCCTCTTCATGAACCTCTTGACCCATTGAGTCACCATGGCTACTTGCCACTGTACGTCCGTTTCTTCCAAGTCATCAGGATCTACCTGATCGTAGTCTTCTGCCCATAACGCAGGATCGTTTATCTTCCCTTGAACGCAATTGTCGTACGCTGCGACATACGAAGCTAAAAGATTCAGATGATCTTTAGCTGATTTTGCGCTCATTGGCATCTTTGTCAACTGGGATGGATTCTTCTCCCAAGTAGAATGCTGTGGCACCCGACTTCAGTTCACCAGTAATTGACGGTTTTGATTTTCCAAAATACTTTTCTGGATCTTGAACCTGTTCAAACTCCCGTTCTTTCTTTTGTAACTTGAAGGTATATGCCCTCGGCGTTCCAATTACTCCATCAAGAGTGAGAGTGTCAAACTTCTCTTTATCATGCTTTATTAACGTTGTGTGCATCTCCCACTTCGCCGGTAAAGCATCTAGAAGCTTTTCCATCTTCTCAGTCTCTTGATAACCAATATTGTGATTGTCAAGCTCAGTTAACAGATGATAGAATCTAGTGATTGTCTCATCTAACGTCTCATTCTTCAATGCCTTGAAAATAGCAAATTGATGTTTTAGCATCTCAGTTCTACTCTTTTGAACCCTTGGATTTCCCTCACACCTCTTCTCTAGATCATCCCATAGCTCTTTAGAAGTCCTATGATTTCTTAAAGTGTATAGGATTTCTTGAGGTAACACCATCCTGATAATTGAGAATGCTCGGTTCTCGACCACATAAAGTTTCTTGTTATCATCTTTCATGTTCTGATAAGTTAAGACTCTTTGTCGGCCCTCTAACTCTTGCATAGGAGGAATATAGCCCTCATCAATGCATATCCACATATGCATGTCGTTGAATATAGCAAAATCAACAAACCTATATTCCAGCAATAGTAGTCCACCAGTTTCATTAGCTTCGGCGGAGAATTTGCTTTGCCGACCTATTGGTCCATTTCTATTAATTTTTGCAAACTCGACATTCATTCTAAACCCTTCGAACTTAAACAATTTAAGTTAAGAATTAATTTAAAATAAACCCTTCGAACTTATGCAAGTTCGAATAATTTAAATTTAAATTCGTTTAAAAATTAAATTCGAATGGACTTAAGTTCGATCTCAACAAGTTCGAATGAGTGTAAGTTCGAGTAAACCCTAGAAATTCTGACAAATTCGAACCTTTGGCAAGTTCGAAGAAACCCTAAATTTCTGTTCAAATCTGACAAGTTCGTTTCTAACAACTTCGAATCTGAAAAATTCGATTCTGACAAGTTCGAACCTCAGCTAAATTCAAATGAAGCCCTAAATTAACTTTGAGACGAACGTATTCTGACAAGTTCGAATGAACCCTATTACCCCCTTAAGTTCAAGCGCCGCTAGTTCGAGAAATGGCCAAAAATTCAATTTTTTCAAGATTTCAGATTAATCCAATGTTTTTAAGATTAAAACAATGTTTTCGTCTGAAAAAGTGAACTAATATGAATTTGTCCCCGTTATCTTGCTTGTAGAACTCAGAAAAACTATGAAAACGTGATTTTTCGGGTAAGAACATCAAGAAACCAAGAATGTTATGTATGAACACGAAGAACACGATGAACACTCTTTTAGTCTCTAATACCACTTGTAAGGTCACCTACCTGCGGATCCGATCTTGAAGCAACACCTTCCAACGAGTGCGGAATCCTCGTTAGGGTTTTAAATGATCGATCACAAACACGAAACCCGAAGACGAACACAATGATAGACGTTACGACGAACGACCCGACACGTGTATTTCTCCGAAACGACTCTCTGAAATCTTCACAAGTTCATATGTGCACAATACGAGCTCTGAAAACTAATCTCTGCAAAAGTCTATAATTCTAACTGATTAACTCTTAATTATAGGAGTTAAATTCGAACTTAGCTCAGACAAGTTCGTATAGGCCTAAGCCCACGAACTTGTCCCCTACATGTTCGAACTTAGCTCCACTAAGTTCAAACCCTAGCCTTTGAAACTTGTTCTTGACCTTGTTCTTGAACTTATCTTTGAACTTATCTTTGAACTTATGTTTGAACTTATCATTGAACTTATAATTGAACTTATCTTTGAACTTAAGTAAACATCAATCACAAACAAGATCAAACATATATAACCAAGATGAAACATATATATTAAATTGTAAGTACAAAGCCTGAACAATTAAAAAAGACTATCTATACTTAGACTGCTATCGTCACAAAGAATGCACTAACACTCTTCATAAATCTCTTGACCCTTTGCATTACAATGGCCAGTTGCCATTGTAGGTCCATCTGTTCCAAGTCATCCGGATGTACCTGATCTTAGTCCTCTTCCTGCAGAGCTGGATAGTTTATTTTGCATTGAACGCAGTTGCCGTAAGAAGCAACAAACGAAGCTAGAAGATTCAGATGATATTCAGCTGATTTTGTGCTCATAGGCAACCATTGAGCGAATAGAGCAAGAAACAGTCTGATGACCTTTGAAAATTTCAGAGCAGGAGAAGGAGAGTTCCTGGAAAGCACCTATCTAAGGTTTATCAATCTAATGAGTGAAATGAAGAGGAATGGAGTGACAAAATCCAATCTGGATATAACTGTCAAATTCCTGAATGTTTTTAATCCGTAATGGTGGGATAAATACACCATGATCATCCAGCACACTAAAAGGATTGACAATATGGATTTCCATATGGTGTTTGAGAACCTTAACAACTATCAAGAAGTTGTTTTAAGGAAAATATCTTGAAAGAAACAAGCATGAAAGGCAACCATTGATCCTCTGGCTCTCCTGGCTGATAATAAATACAAATACAAGCTAAAGAAAGAAAAGCATGTTGTTTGAGCAGTAGTTCATCAGAATCAGAATCAACTGATTCTTCACCTGACTCCGAGATAGAGGAGATGAAAAAGCATATGGCCTTGCTGACAAAGGCATTTCAGAAAAAGTTCTATCGCAAGCCGAGAAACAACAAGATGCGATATAAGACTGGCTCTAGGAAATATGAAAAGAAAGATAGATTTGAACAATCTGGAGAGAGTAGTGGTAAAAAGGCTGAGAAATATGAGAAGACTGATAAGCCAACCAAGAATGATGCTAAACAGAAATGCTATAACTGCGGCAAGCCAGGCCATTTTGCCAAAGAATGCAGATTGCCAATTGTTAAGAATTCTGATTATTACACTTAGAAGGCATTACTGACAAATGAAAAAGAGGCTAGTAAGGCTTTAATGGCTGAAGATGACCACTGGCTGCAATTGTTTGAAGATGAAGACATTCTGGACGAAGATGCTCATATCTGCCTGAAGTCAGAAGTGTTTAATGAATCTGAATTGAGTGAGTCTGTTATGTTGGCTAAGGATGAGGTTTGTGTAGGACTGACTGATGATGAAACTGAAGAGCCAAAGAAATCTGATTCTGACAATGAACTGAGAGAGGATATGGTGTTGATGGCCACAGGAGAAGCAGGCTGCAGTACTAAACATGAACATGACGGATCAGATACAGATGCCTCAGAAAATTCAAAGACACCTGAGGTACAATATAATTCTGATTCAGATGATGATAACTCCTGTATGCTAGAACAGAAACTTACTCAAATGGCTTACATGATAAAAAGATATGAAAATTTATTAATAGCCGAGAACAAAAATGTCCATTCCTTGGAAAATAAATTGAGTCAAGAACATGCATTAGTGTTAGAATTTTCCAAGGATTATGCATTAGCATTAAGAGCAGTTTCGGATTTACAAGATAAATCAAATGAACTTCAAAGTGAAATTCAAAAACTGAAAAACAATATATCTGACTTATAAGAAAAATTGAAATTAGCCGAGTTAAAATCATCAAGTTATTCTGTAAAATACCATTCCATATTTGATGCAAGAACAAAGTTATATGAGAAAATTAAATCTTTGGAAGATGAGTTCATTAAAAGAGGTCAAACAGATCAAACAATATATTTTAATCAACCAAAAGATACCTAATTTTGTAATTCAAAATCAGGTATATGTTAGACATATCCTAAATATCTAACGAAAACTATTTCGTGTTCACCAACTATATAGGATGTTAGATATATGAATTAAGGATTACAAAAGGTTTTTATGAAAGCTTCAGATGAAGTTGACTCATGTGAAGATCTGAAAAGGTTGAGGAATGATAAAATGCAAAACACTTTGGATTATAACAAACTAAATGATAGTTATCAAAATTCTTGCATTTCTAAAGAGTATATTCAGACTTATTCTGAAAAAGATTTGTCTGAAAATACTACTTCTACTCAAAAGCCATATATTCCAAACTCAATTCTTGAAAAGATCAATTCTCATCTTCAATGGAAAATTAAAACTTTTGAGTCTGAAAATGGAAAGCTTCAGACTGAAATTAAAGATTTGGAACTAAAACTGAAAAATCAGCCTTATAGCACAACTCAACCAGATCGAAAACCTTCAATTCAACCTGATTCTATAAATTCTGAAACGGAATTTGATCTGTACATGAACTCTGATTTTAACTCATTGGAGGACATGTTTGTCCAGATTGATGGATTTATTAAACCACTACATGACAAACAATCTGATAAACCAAAAGAACCTATAAGTATTTTGAAAAGAATACCTATATATTCTAAAGTTAAATCAGTAACTTCACCTATTTTGGATAAGGAATAGGAGAAAACAAAAGTTAATTTTGTGTCTCCAAAATTTTAAAAAGGTGAATCCTCTTCATGAAAGGATTCAACACCAAAGAAAGCTCATGCTTTTCAAGGTAAGAAGATTTTGCAGACTAACAGTAATTTCAAAGTAACTAATTCCCGTTTTATAGTTATGTCAGATCATATTGTGAAAAGTTCATCGAAGAATGTTTTAAGAAAGAAGCAACAAGCAAAGAAAAGCAAGATTTTTAGACAAGAGTGGAGAGTGAAAGAAAATTATGTTTCAGATAGGATTAGATCCATAGATATTTTGTCTGTAATAAAATTTCTGATAAATACTACTCTAAATACTCACGCGCTGAACTACTTTCTTTAAATTCTGCTAATTGCCATGTGTTGAATGCTACATCTGTATATAAATCTGATAAGCTTGTGTGGTTGCCAAAGAACAAGGTTCCTACTTTTAAACAGCAAAAGGTTCCAAAGAAGCGAATTTCTAAATCAGTTCCACAACGAACTATACAAAAATGGATACCTAAAAACACTGTTAATAAGTGGGTTCTTAAGTCAAAGACTTTATCTGTTGAATAGTCTAAAGACTCACCACATGATTTATCAAATTCCAAAGTACCCAACTATAAGTGGGTACCTCACGTTTTTCATCGTTTTATAGGTAAATCATGTGTGGTACCTTGACTCCTGGTGCTCCAAGCATATGACCGAACAGAGAGAAACTCCCACAAATTTTGTAGACAAAATCTGTGGGACGGTGAGATTTGGCAACGATGATTTCTGTCCGATCAAAGGTTATTGGAGTCTGGAGTATGAAAAAGTTACAATTCAAAAGGTTTTCTATGTTGATGGTCTTTGTGATAATATGTTCAGTATCGGCCAATTGTGCGATAAAGAATTAGAAGTCAATTTCGATGCTAATAGCTGTAGCATTAGATCAGGGTAAGGGATGGAAATCCTTGCTGGGAATAGAAAGATGTATGCTTACTTTCCAAGGTGACATCTAAAGTATCATGGTTGTGGCATCACCGTCTATCCCATTTGAACTTCAAAGAATTAACCAATCTTGCTAATGGTGGTTTAGTCAAAGGGCTACCAACTCCCTGATTTCAGAAGGAGCAGCAGTGTGCCGCATGTGAAAAAGGGAAGATGTTGAGAGCTTCTCACAAATTAAAAGTTGAATATTCTTCAACTAGGGCTTTAAAGTTACTCCATATGGACTTGTGCGGACCTATGCGAGAACAGAGTATCAATAAGAAAAGATATGTGTTGGTCATAGTCGATGACTATTCAAGGTATACATGGGTTTTCTTCCTGAGATCCAAGTGTGACGTTACCGATATCATAATTGACTTCATTTGCAAAATACAAGTCAAGTTGCAACTATCGGTTCAAACCATTAGATCTGATAATGGTTCAGATTTCAAGAATAAGTCACTCGAGACATTTCTGAGTTCTGTTGGGATAACTCATCAATATTCAGCAGCTCGTACCCCACAACAGAATGGTGTTGTTAAACGACGAAATCGCACGCTTGTGGAATCTGCTAGGACGATGCTTACTTACTCTAACCTACCATTATTCCTTTGGGCTGAAGCTGTAGCAACTGCTTGCGTTACTCAGAATAGATCAATCATCAACAAAAGATTCGGAAAGACACCATACGAACTGATAAATAAACGAGTCCCTGATGTGAAATTTTTTCATGTCTTTGGATGCAGGTGTTATATTCTGAATGACAAAGATAATTTGTGATAGTTTAATCAGAAAGTGGATGAAGGCATCTTCATTAGATACTCCAAAGAGTCTATGGCTTTTCGAGTCTACAATAAGCGCACGAAGACTGTCAACGAGAGCGTGAATGTCAAATTCGACGAAGGAATTGTAATGGCTCCTAAATACGCCAGTTCAGGACCCGACCATAAACAGTCGACTTCAATGAAGTCACCGAAACAAAATGATGAATTGAATGATCTAAATAAACTTTTTTAAAATTTTTATGTAGACTACTTTGAAAAGACAAAATCAAATGTTCCAGTTTTGGTTCCTGACAGGATTACTGAAGATCCGGTCGTAGTCTCTGATCATTCGCATCAACCGATTTCTAAAGATACTGGAGAGGTTTCAACGACCAATGTACACATACATGTTGATAGTGTACAACCAATTCAAGCTCCACATACTTGAACTCTTTCAAATACCCATCTCTCCTTTCAGGTGACTTGGGTTTTGGATTAAGAACTTGTTGTGGTGCTGAGTGAGTAACATTCACTCTTCACCTTTGGGCTATCATATGCGGTGGAGTCCTAGAATAATTTCTATTATAGTGCATTTCATTGTTATATCCCTGGGCTCTTCCTGGTGTCTGTTGTCTGTTAGGGGTATGTGACCTAACTGTAGTGTTAGTCCTCCTAGGTGTTGTACTCCTATAGACTTGTTGTGGTCCAGGCCTAGATTGACTAGGGACTCTATTCGGTGAATTAGTCCGAATCATTTCATTCTGGCTGACCGACACCGAAATTTGTTTAGCAGCTACCCTAGGTGTGCATTCAAGTTCTTCTCAGTATGTTGAGAACTACTTGTACTTGCACTATTAGGTACTGACTTTAAGCCTGGTTGATCTGGCTTCCCTACTGTCGGTGTAGACACTACTTTCTTATAAGGACAGCTAGACGCAACGTGACCTTTCTCATGACATCTAAAGTAAGACATTTTGTCAATTGGCTTCTTATAAGTACCCTTTGATTTAGGTGTCTCACTAGTGTCATGTTCTTTCGATTTAACTACAGTGTTTACAACCTCTTGATGTTTATCACTTATAGTTTTTTCTTCTTTTAGTTTACTGTCACTAGTAGACTTCACAAACTTGACTTTCTTAATCTTAGGGGTTGTGGTAGACACTTAGTTGAATTTTCCTTTTCATGTTCAGTTACAGTTGCTACCTCTGAATCAACCGACTCTGTGGTTTTGTCCTGAGGTTGAGGCACATAGTTGTTGTTGAACGGTGGAGGACTTTCCTGATAACCTAGGCCCATTGGTTTCTTAAACTGCCTCTGAGCTTCTAAGATTTTGCCAAGATTTAGGGATGAGTTCCTAAACTTTTCAGGTTTGCTATTTGCCTCTGCAACCTTAAATGTAGATTTAGCTAGTTCTACATCTTTAAGGGTGAGTTCTTTGGTCAAAGATTCGACAGGCTCATACATTAGTTCTAACCTGACACATTGCTCACGCAACTTGTCTTTTAGAACTATCACATCCTGAGCATCTGCTTTCATTTTGGCCCTTAAATCCTCCTTAATATCTAGAAGACTAGCATTATCAGATTTTAATGATTGGACCTGAGCTGTCAAGGTGTTATCTGTCTCTAGTACTAGATTTAATCTACCATTTAATGTAGCACTTAAAACGCATAAATCATGAAATGTAGAAAAGTTTAGAGTTACCTTTTTGTGGTCTGATTCCACATTAGCCATTTGAGCTGCAAACTCCAAACTGGTTTGATCCTCTGACCTTTCCACCAACAAAGGAATTGATTCTAACTGCTGGGTGTCCTCTGTTTCTTCTTCAGCTCTTTCCCCCGGTCTCAGTTACCTCAGCCATAAAGGCTCTGGCATTCGACTCCGGATGAGTGCTCCAATCATACATTCTATCTAGGTGTCTGTTGGATGACACATTTGTTAACAGACCAGATATGGCTGCTTGATTTCTAGAACCACTAGAGTCCTGTCTTCCTTAGTTCTGATTCAGATAATTTTGAACCTTTGATCGTTGACACTCTCTGGAAAAATGTCCCAATCCTTGACAATTATAGCACTTTACCTTTGACTTGTCAAAACCAACATTGTTGCTTACACTCAGATTCTTACCCGTCATCTTCATAAATCTCTTGACCCTTTGCGTCACCATGGCCAGTTGCCATTATAGGTCCATCTGTTCCAAATCGTCCGGATCTACCTGATCGTAGTCCTCTTCCCACAGAGTTGGATCGTTTATTTTGCCTTGAACACAGTTGTCGTAAGCTGCGACAAACGAAGCTACAAGATTTAGATAATCTTCAGCTCATTTTGCACTCATAGACATCTTGCTATAGCCTTGAGAAGTAGAAGCTGAGTGTTTTGGTTTTTCTTCCGGTTTAGAAAACCCTAAGAACGCCCTATTACTAGATTCTTCTGCCTCAACAGGCATTGGCTCTTCTCCCGAATAGAATGTTGTGGCCCCTGACTTTAGTTCACTAGAAGTTGACGGCTTTGATTTCCCAAAGTACAGTTCTGGATCCTGTACTTGATAAAATTCACGTTCCTTCTTCTGCAACTTGTTAGTGCATCCCGTGTGATGATAGCAGTCTAAGTATAGATAGTCTTTTGTAATAGTTCAGGCTATGTAATTACAAGTTAATATATATGTTTCATCTTGGTTATATACGTTTGATCTTATTTGTGATTGATGTTTACTTAAGTTCAAAGATAAGTTCAAACATAAGTTCCAAGATAGGTTCAAACTTAAGTTCAAAGATAAGTTCAAACATAAGTTCAAGAACAAGTTCAAAGGCTAGGGTTTGAACTTAGTGGAGCTAAGTTCGAACATGTAGTGGACAAGTTCGTAGGCTTGGGCCTATACGAACTTGTCTGACCTAAATTCGAATTTAACTCCTATAATTAAGAGTTAATCAGATAGAATTATAGACTTTTGAAGAAATTAACGTTCAGAGCTCGTATAGTGCACGTACGAACTTAGGTGATTTCAGAGAGTCATACACGTGTCGGGTCATTTGTCGTAACGTCTATCATTGTGTTCTTCTCCTGGTTTCCGTGTGTGTGATTGTAACATACGGCATTAAACCAGGTTAGCAACTATGACCCAATTAGTATTTAATGGCCAATTATAACCTAATCAGTGGTCATTAGAAATTAACCAAAGTGATTAACAAGGTTCATGAAGAAATTCAACTCAATTAGAATCAAATTCATCGGTGCGATGAACCGGGAAATTAATTAATCAGATCGATTTACGATATGAGGGATTAATTCAACTAAGTACATAATTAAATTATGATTAGTAACACTAATCAAACACTAATACAATTACTTAACATTAATTATGCAAGACTAAAACAATTCATTAAAACAATGCATCCATAAGTATTTATGAAATTACAAGAAAAGGGAAATACAAGAATACATTTCCAAATACATTTATACATAAAAAAAAATATAAATACATTACATGTATGGCTGGCCTATAGGCCATGTGTGTATTAGAAGTTGACTTTTAGTTTTTTAATATTACTTTAAACACAATCATTTTGTTTAAAAGTGCACTCTACCTTTTCATCCATGCCTTTCATCATTTGAAAGACCAAACACTTTGCCTACAAATAAGACCTCATTTCTCATTTCTTTTCCACACTTCAAACAACAAAAACCTCTCCTGTTCTTCTCTCAAAACCGGATTTATACACTCACACATCACAAACTTGTGCATTCATGTGTTCTTCAAGAAAATCAAGTGTTTTGGAGCATATCTTGCAAGGATTTCAACTTCTACTCAAAATCATATTCTAAATACTTCAAAGTAAGTAAATACTAACTTATTTCATCATACATTATGTTTATATAAGTCTTGCATAATATATATAATCACCAACAACAACAAGTTTCATAAAAACTCAAGTTTATAAGTTTCTAGTTTCTATTTTTAAGTTGTTTCTTTAAATGTGCATATGAATATATGAACACATTATAAACATGTTAATATTATGAAAACATGTGTTATATATGTGTTATATAACTTTTACAACTTTTATACAAGTAGTCTTTGAATAAACAACAAGAATCATAAGTTGTTTCAAGTTTATAAAACTGCGGATTTTCGGCAGAAACTTTATATCGGCTTTGAAAAATCATAACTAATTCATAACTCAACGAAATGAGTTGATTCTTGTCTCAAAAGTTAGATCTATGTCTTAACTATAGATCTGGAATTTTTCATAATTTATTTTGGAGTTTAACACCTCCAGAAATTATTTGGGAAACCGAAAGTTTGACAGCTCAAAAATGGCCAACATAGGGTTTTTAACAAGCTTATTCACCAACCTAAACATCTCGAAAAATGGCCGTTATTGATTCTAAAAATCCTTTGTATATAGTAGTTTAATGTCGTAGAAAACCAAAGTCTAAAACATTTTGGAGCTTGGTCAAAAACAACCTCAAAGTAGGCCGAAAAACCTCCGAAAAAGCTGGAAAATTATATATATATATATATATATAAACTTGATGTTTTAAGCGAATTTTATTTATAAACTTGTAATGTTGGGTGATTTAAGATATAAAAATCTATAAATATATATATCATCATATATTAGAGATATTAAGTCCTTATTATCATTTAGGACTCGATTAAACTCATTCGACGCATCATCCATCCATTTACGCTAAAAGCTTTTTACGCTAGATTTTTGCCATCGCAATCCTGGTGAGTCTTCATAGCCCCTATTTTCACTATCTATTGGGGTGGAAATACATGCTCTATTTTCATATGGACATCAAAACTGTTTATTTCTTATATGTATTACACATGTGGTTCCATTAGCCCTGATATATTGAACCGTTAATTGCATTTATTTGTAAGCGCGAATATATTGTGGATAGATCTATTGGGAGTCATGTCCCCCACTCGGGTTAGTCGTGTCGGCTAACAGCGGGTGCATATATATTCAACACACGGTATTACGTATGGGAATACTGCACATGTCAAAGTCATTTTAATTAAGCGTCGGTTGCATGATGGTTTATATGTAATACATAACAAGGAATTTATGATTTTATAAATTCAATCTCTATTATTGTTGTCCATACAAGTCAGATTTACGTGTAAACCTATGAGCTCACCAACAATTTTGTTGACGTATTTTAGCGTGTATTTTCAGGAATTAAGGTAAGTCCATCACATCGGTAGTATTTTCAAGCTTTCGCATTTAAGGAGTCGCACTTAGTTTCAAACCGTCGGAGATTTATTTGCATTATTTTGGATGATTTAATTATGTATTCAAATCTCTGTACCTTGCGAACTTCTCTTTATCATTTTGGGTTATGTGAAACATTTATATCTTTTAAAGTTACGCCGATGTATTTTTGAAAACGTCCATATAGTGGTCGTTCATTATGATTATGGTTACGCTTCCGCGACGTCGCGCTTCGTTGCCAACCGGGGTAACGGAGTGTGACAGATTGGTATCAGAGCCATAGTTATAGTGAACTAGGTTGCATTAGTACCTAGACTATAACTGTTACAAAAACTAAACTTTCTTCAAGAATTGTGAACACATATATGGACCCTGATGACAATAACATGTCGAAATTCACCCCTAGGGAAAGGGTGTGACTAGCACAACAGGATGCTCCTTAGAATTAGTATGCCGACTCTTTGAAACAGACATGATACCCATCAAACTGGGAAGTGTTTGTGTGGTCATAGGCATGAATTAGCTATCGAAAATCGTGTGGAAATAGTATGCAACAAGAACACAGTTCATATACCTTTAGCCAATAAGAAGGTCCTTACTGTCCAACGCAAAGCAAGAAATACCAAAGTAAGCATCATCGCTAACATTAGGACCCTGAAGTGTTGATAGAGAAGGAGCCAAAGGGAAAGCGGCTCGAAAATATTCTTATTATTTATGGTTACCCCAAAGTTTTTCCAGAACACTTACCTGAACTCCCAACATCGAGGCAAGTCAAATTCAAAAATAGCCCTAGTATCAGGTGCGGTACCAGTGGCTCGAGCACCATGCTGATTAGCCCCATCAATAGTGTAAGAATCGTCCAACCAACTGTAGGAGCTCTTAGATAAAGGGCCTATCAAACCGAGTTCCTCGCTTTGGAGGTGCTCCAGTTTTGTTCATAAAGGAGAAGGATGGAACTTTCGGGATGTGCATCAATTACCGAGAAATTAAATAAGCTAAAAGAACCAATACCCACTTCCAAGGATCAATGACTTGTTTGACAAAACTACAAGAATTAAGCTTCTATTCGAAGATCGTCCTTAGGTCTGGTTATCATCAGGTTAGAGTTCACAAAAAAGATATTCCAAAGACAGCTTTCAGATTCCGTTTCGGTCATCAGAAATTCCTATTAATGCCGTTTGGATTAACCAGTGTCCCCAACGGTACTCATGGACCTCATCGGGTGTGCAAACCTTATTTAGACAAATTCGTGATTGTATTCATTGTAAGGTCTACCACTGCAAGATCTATCTAGACGCGGATCCGTTAACGAGTGCGGAATCCTCGTTGACGGTCAGACGGACAACTCTCAACCAACGGAAACACGGAGACTATTAGACGCTGAACGAACGACACACGAACGATCCTACGTACTAATTCTCTCCGAAACGGGACTCACCTAGCTGATAAACTCGAGATCGCCTATTGCTTAATTCCTCACGAATTCTGCCAAAGGTCTACTAATCATTCGAGTCTATCCCTAATTATAGACCCTGATTCGAGTCTGTTGTGGGCCAACCTCGAATCTGGCCTAAGGCCTCATTCGAATCTGTCCATCTGACAGATTCGAATCTAACCTATTCGAATCTAAGGATACATTCGAATCTATCACAGATTCGAATGTCTTCCTTTACATATTCGAATCTAACCAATACACTTAAACACTTAAGTGATGAAACTTATAATATTACCTTATGATTGATTTTATCTTTGAGTTTTATGTTTAAACTTCTTGTAATACATTACATTAAGTTCAAACATACAAACACTGATAAACATCAATCATATATAATATATATATATACCAAACATATGCAAAATCACAATGTAAGACAACTTAGACTGCTATCGTCACACGGGATGTACCAACAGTCTCCCCCTTGACGATAGCTTCTAATAATTCACACATTTGATTTAAGAACATGGTTTATTATTGATTCAAAATACTACCAGCATACAGACCTTTTTCTACACATACCTTGACTACATTTTCATATTTACTCGCTTCAGCATCCATATGTGCGTCACTGGAAATCTTACAGTTATACAAGATCTGCAGGTCTTCTTTAGATAAGTTCACCAGGTGAAGCGGGTCATAGACTCTAAGAATAACCTTTTCTTCTAAGTCTTCCATAACTGCTTCCCCAGTTTCTGTGTCAGCATACCACCACTTCAGATTCTTCAGAATGTTTTGTGGCATTGGCTTGAGAGGTACCTTCCTAAGACACCTGGCTGGCTTATAATGAATCCTCATCCAAGGTCTACCAGTTAGAGGGTCGATACGTGATGGATCCTCTACTCTTTTCCCAACTCTTGGACTCAGGCGCTCAAATTTCCTCGATCTTCCCTCCTTTCTTATTATTCTTGCGATAACGTCCGCATAGGGATCATTGCCAATATTGATCAGATCTTTCCATGCTAAATCTGCAATTTCAATCTTTGGCAAGGAGTTGAACGCCTTTAAGGTTCGCCTCATGTACTGAAGCCCGTCTTTTCTCTTTATTATGAATAGCTGCAGTTCTCTGTCAAAGAACCAGCTTAAAATTCGCTCAAACAGCTTCCCCGTACCTGGCACTCTCATTGTCCTTTTAATTGCAGCTTCCTTCTCTTTAGCCCTGAACCATAGCTTTCGTTTTTCTTCATTGGTTAGCTCTCTTGCAGGTTCCTCTGTCGATGGCTGAGGATTTAAAGCAACATTCACTATATCTGCATCGACAATGTTATGTCCATCAATCATATAAGTATCTGTGATAGGATTCTGCTGCACAATTATCTCGTCAGCTTCATCATCCTCATCAGCAAGTACTTCATCATCTGACCGCCAGTCGACTATCTCCTCTGGCGCAATCTCCCCTTCTTCAAGCTCTTCATCTTCGTTATCAAAGCCTACATCCAGTGGATCATCATCAAGATCCATGAGCGCTTCAATCATCTCACTGATCTCAAAGTCTGTAGGCTCCTTAGATGAGCTAGCTTCACCCCTGTGTCCTTCGCCTTGACTAGGCTCCCCCTGAATTTGAGTGACTTGAGCTGCAGGAAAATCTACAGACTCAATCTCTTTATTTGCACTCGGATCATTGCCTTCATCATCATCATCTTCTCGCTGAACTTCCTGATCTTTACAACTCGTCTCCCCCTGAGTTTGAAGATTTTTCATAAGCTGCTCTAGGAGGGACCGCATTGCTCGGATCTCAGACGATTGATCAGCAACAAATGATTTAATTTCCGTGTTCTCGTCTCTAACATTTTCAACAATCGTTCTCAGTTCGGCATTCTCCTTATCAAGATTAGAGTTATGCTGTTGGAGTTCATCGACTGCTTTTGTGAGAGATATGATTTGAATGTTCTGAAAGTCGACACGGCTTTTGAGTTGCATGATTTGTTGATTTTCGGTATAGGCGTCTGATGTAGAAGGGATGGACTGAATGGGAGCAGGGTTGAATGGATGGGGAATGTAAGGTTCATGTTGCTGAGGTGGAGGTGATGGTGGAGCTGTGGTTTGAGGTTGGGTGTGTGGAACTTCTGACTGACTGGCGGATGCCGAGGAAGACCCTTGCATGAACCGATGACGTTTGGCCCTTTGCCTCGTCAGTAGTGGAGCATCATCTTCTTCTTCAAAATCCGAATCTTCAGATTCCCTGGCCTCTCGCCTTCGCGAACCACCTTCATTGATGATCAAGCGTGAACCGTAAGTTCCAATTTGAACAGATTCTGGAGCTTCAACTTCAATCTCCTCCATCTCTTCTGATTCTGTAGCAGATGATGACTCATCATTGGCAGTCTGCTCAGGCTCATATTCGTCAACATCTCTGAAGACATCTTCTTCTCCCTCTGGAGGCTCAAGCAATTCTCCCACTAACGCAGCCGCTATATCTTCATTTGCATGTGGTCCCGCCTCCCAAATTTCATTTAATGTTTGGCATAATTGATCAGCTTCATTTGGGACAGATGACGGCCCGGCTTCCTGCATTTCTGGTTGCTGACTCGAAGAAGGCCTAGACGCCTGAGACTGACTTGCAGTATCTCTTTGTCTTCGCCTTGGATCACGGGGACGAACACGAGTCTGATGCGGTTGCTGATGCGGTTGCTGTTGCTGTTGCTGTTGCTGTTGCTATTGAACTTCTATTTCACATGCCCAGTTGGCATTATCAGGTGCCACAAAGTTCCTGTCTAAGATAGCTCCAAACAACGGACGAGCAGTAGGAACAGCCAATCTTCCTCGGTGTGAGGAACAATCAGCGAATATGCGTTTCTCCATTACATTCACGCTCAAAGAATCATTTGATTGTGGCAGACTTGGCAAAAAGTGACGTATCAACATCATCACGAACCTCGGATACAACAGGAACCTTTCTCTCTCAGGAGCTGTGATTTGATGAATAAATTCTGAGAAAATCAGCTGCGAGAAACTAAACTTCTTATTGTACACCATCGCGATCATTGCTGATTGGATTTTTGATACAATGTAATCAAATCCAGCTTTCTTCGGTGCAAAACAGACCATGAAGACATGGACCAAGAAACGCCATTGCCCAATCAGGCCAATCTTCATATATGACGACTTTGTTACATCTAGACTGTAACCCATTCGTTGAAAAGCCGCTTGCCTAATATTTAGTGGAAAATCAATAGGCCCAGACTCCTCTTCCTCAGATCCTAGCTGCAACACTTGACGCAGCATATCGGCAGAGAATACCAACGGTTGCCCTGCGATCCTTGTTCTCAGCACTGTCGGGGTGACAGAGCAGTCAACTTGTAAGTGATCATAGAATTGCCGCACATATGAGATTACAATCGGAATGTTCTGAAACAAAGCGTAGCTAATTCTGGATTCAGCTAAGAAGTCCAACACTTCACGAAAACCCTGCGCCTCAGGGATATGATTATCTGGATTAAGAACCATGTTATGTTTAGGGACGAAAGCACGAGCTGCCATATCTGCACAGTAAGTTAAAATGTTAGAGTCATTAAAAATCAATTAACTTGTTTAAATTTAAATTTGCTTTATTTTGTACTTTACAAAATCTAACACAATTAAATTTCCACAAGTTTAATAAAATTTAAATTAAACAAATTAAATTAAGTACAGATTCGAAGTTTCTCTTTTCGAGTCTAATGGACAGATTCGAGTATACCCTATTCGAGTCTGATGGACAGATTCGAATATATGGTCATCTCGAATCTATTGATAGATTCGAGAAACCCATGATCAGACTCGAATGTCCATTATCAGATTCGAAGTCCCGTCGGCCTTTATTTCAACAAAAACCCACAATTTTAACCATTTTGAACGTAGCAAATCACATACATTAGTTCAACTAGGTTCTAATTATAGATTCATGCTTTTAATTTGATCTTTTATTAGTCCAAACTTGGTAATTTTGCAAAAACCCTATTTTGACCAATAAAACATCAAAATGTGATGTTTAAGTCCAAATTTGTGTATTAAACCACCAAAATCTTGTACAATCATGTTGCTTATACCTAGATTTGAAGGTAGAATCGAACACAAAAGCTTTAGAATCGACGAAATGTCGTTTAGTGGAAATACGATAGACTCGAGATTAGATTCGAGATCGCCAGAACAGATTCGAGAAATCAGATTCGACAACAGTATAGTAATAAATGACTTCACTATTGACCTATATATACTAACTACCTTCGAGTCTATGCAATTTCGAGTCTACTGACAGATTCGAAGTATCTCACATTGGAGTCTGTCTTAGATTCGAAATTTCCAACACTTAGAAAAATTTCAGAAATTTTGAAATAATTTCAACTTTTTCCAACTATTTTCTAGTGTAGTGTAACCAGATAAACTATGCCAAATCTTTTACCCTAAGCTCAGATATTTCACGCATTGTATATTTTATTCAACCTTGAATGCACCCTCAGTAACTTTTGACCTTTTACCTAAGTAAAAATTAAACTAAACTAAAATAAAATAAAATAAAATAAGCTAAGGTAAAAATAAAATTAAAATAAAATAAAATTTTGACTAAAAATTTAATCTAGACTTAAGTTATAAAAGTAAATTTACAAGCTAAGCTAAATACCAAACAACATATTTTTGATGAGTATAGTCTAAGAAAGGTTCAATCAGATAGCGATGTCCGATACTTACTTTCAGTACTTAAACTTTCACACTTAGGAATTTTTGATTCCTTTGATTGTTTGTTGTGACATACCCATTTAGCCGATTGTTGGTATCTTATCCTGTTAAACACTCTACACTTCGGAATATCCCTTGGCCTTTTTATTTATCAGGAAATTATCTTACGTGACTCAGACATAGACATACTTTTATGATCAAGGCACACAGACAAAATTCTAACTTGTTGGTATTTGCAAACTTTCTTTAAAAGACAAACATCGGACACAGGTCTGTATTCTCATACAACAAAGTGTCTTAGTTCGACTTAAGGTTTAACATTAAAGTTAGCAGATAGCGGTGACAGGTCTGTACTGACGTACAACAAAGCGACATGTCTGCTAACCCGAATCTAAACAGAGACAACAGGTCTGTACTTACGTACAACAGAGTTGCATGTTTTCGACTCTCAGTTTTTCATGATATTTCTATACTTTCCATTTTCAGACGTATTTGATGTTGCTATACATCCCCAGAAAGTTTGCATACCTCATTTAGACTCAATGTTTGTATGTCTTGTACATAAAAATTAAGACCGATTGGTCATACATCTAAGCTAGTGACACGTTTGACTTTTTCTAGAATATTTTATTGGCCTTGAGATTCCCTATATGTATTGTGCCTACCAACACATCAAACTAAATAAAGTATAACACTTAGAGTTTATTTGCATTATGTGTGAAAGCCTAAATACTTAGAGTCTGTAACGACGGTGCTAATTTTCGTCACTTTGAACCTATGTATCTAAGACTTAACTCCTTTTCTGATATTCTCTCTTTTTTTTTTTTGTATTTTTGTAATTTTCTCTTTTTTTTCTTTTGTTTTTCATAGCAAAAAGCAGTAAACTAAGCTAACCTACTAACTTAATAGAAACTTACTAAAAATAGAAACTAACTAAAAATAGAAACTTTCCTAAATTAGCAGACTACTGTAAAAAGAAAGAAGTATAACAACTATAAAAGGAAATAAAATACTACTAAGGTCAATTTACTCTGGGTTGCGCATTCCATTAAGTTGAATTAAATACTCAAATCGTGACTTATCAAACGCTTTGGTAAATAAATCAGCATTATTATCTTCAGTCGCCACCTTTACCAGTTTGATTAAATTCTTTTCAGCACAATCACGAATAAAATGATGCCTTATGTCTATGTGCTTCGTTTTACTGTGTTTAACTGGATTATTTGTTATCGCAATAGTAGATTGATTGTCTATCCTAATTGGAGTTTGAGTATAAGTCAAACCGTAATCCCGCAATTGTTGTTGTATCCACAGAACCTGTGAACAGCAACTACCAGCAGCAACATACTCGGCCTCGCACGTTGACACGGCTACCGACGTTTGTTTCTTGCATTGCCAGGATACCAGTCTCCCTCCGAGGAACTGACAACCTCCAGTCGTTGATTTGCGCGTCAAGCTGCATCCTCCGTAGTCTGAATCCGTGAAGGCCTCCAACTCTAGATCTCCCTCCGCGTGATACCAAAGTCCCAGCTTCGGTTTCGACTTGAGGTATCGTAGAATCCGCTTCACAGCTTTCATATGCATCTCCTTCGGATTCGCTTGAAACCTAGCACAAATACAAACAGCAAACATAATATCAGGTCTTGAAGCAGTTAAATACATAAGTGACCCAATCATGGCCCGATATAAAGTCGGATCCACATCGGTATCACCATCAGTACCCGGCCGAGATTGTGATTCACTTGAATCGGCGTGCTGAAGTGGGCAGTCAACTTTGTTCCTTCCATCCCAAACCGTTCCAATATGTCATAGACATACTTGGTCTGATGGATAAACATGCCTTCCTTCTTCTGGTCAACTTGTAACCCCAAAAAGAAATTCAACTCCCCCATAGCACTCATCTCGAACTTAGACTTCATAACCTTCTCGAAATCTTTGCACATCTGTTCGTCTGATGATCCAAAAATGATATCATCTACGTACACTTGTACCAAGATAAAATGATCTCCCTTTCTCTTCACAAATAGAGTACTATCTATCCTACCCCTCTCAAAGCCATTTTCTAAAATATGGTTGGATAGAGTCTCATACCATGCCCTAGGTGCCTGATGTAATCCATAAAGAGCCTTATCTAGTCGATATACTCTATCAGGATATTTAGGATCTGTAAACCCGGGCGGTTGTTCTACATACACTAACTCCTTCACTTTCCCATACAGGAAAGCACTCTTAACGTCCAGTTGATATACTTTAAATCCCTTGAAGGAGGCAAAAGCTAAAAACAACCTAATTGCTTCTAACCTTGCTACAGGTGCAAACACTTCATTGTAATCGATTCCCTCCTCTAGGTTGAAACCCTTTACAACTAATCTTGCCTTGTTGCGCGTGACTATACCCCGATCGTCTCGCTTGCACTTAAAAACCCATTTGGTTCCTATTGCAATCTCCCCTCGAGGTAACGGAACTAACTCCCACACTTCTAGTTTCCTAAATTGTGACAGTTCTTCCTGCATCGCTTCAACCCAGGAGTTGTCCTTAAGTGCCATTTGCACATTTTTGGGCTCTACTTGCGATATGAAACACGAATATAGACATGTATGATATGCCTCGGAGTCGTTTATCATCGACAACAACACAGTGTTGTTATTTACACTACTCCGATTCCTCACACCCTCGTTAGGATTTCCTATGATTGCTATCTATAGGATGGTTCTTGTTAATCCTAGAGGCTCTATTTCGTCTACCCCTTAGATTATCTCCTACGTTGGATCCTATTTCACCTATAAGGGGGAACAGGCTCAGCTTCCACATTTCTTCCTCACGGACGTTTTCCTCAGAGGCAGAACTTGATGCTTGAGTCTGATTCTCAGTATTAGGTGCCTCTGATCAGCAACTTCTGGAGACCCATCTACAGTCGCAGTAGGCTCGGACGTAGATTCGAACGTGGTCCTTGGAAAGATTTGGCCATCGTCGTTCAGATGCAACGTCGCCAAGTCCTTATCGATTGTACCTGCAAATCATCCAAAGGAATGTTAAGACTCAAAAACTTACTATAGTCCAATATCCATCCGGACCCTTTGGGGTTCATGTGTATAACTTGTGCTTCAATATTTACACAATCTCCACAGTACCACTCTTTTGTTAAAAACCCGTTGTTTGGTGATTTGCACATAACCTAGGAAGTATCCTTCGTCCGCCTTTTCACCAAACTTCGGTGATGTTTTGTTCTTAAAAGTGTACATGGTACTCCAAACGGTTCGAATCCAGTTAAGTTAGGTGGCCGTTTATTCAAAATTTCATAACATGTTTTGTTCAATGATTTGACTGTAAGGACTCTATTTAAAATATGGCACGCGGTATTCACTGCCTCCCCCCAAAACATGGTAGGAAGCTTTGAATCCGAAAGCATGTCCTTGCAGCCTCAATCAATGTTCTGTTTTTACGTTCGGCCACCCCATTCTGTTGAGGTTCATATGGTGCACTGAATTGATGCACGATGCCTTTTGATAGGCAATATACACCAATTACAGAGTTTTTAAATTCAGTCCCATTATCACTACGTATATGTTTAACCCTTGTTCCGTAGGAATTCTCCACTTGGTCTAAGAACCCGATGAGCTTTGTAGCCGTCTCGTCCTTCGTACCTAAAAAGAAAACCCAAGAAAACCGTGAGTAATCGTCAGTGATAACTAAGCAAAACCAACTACCTCCTATACTCCTTTTGTTGATAGGGCCAAAAAGGTCCATATGCAACAAATCGAATGTCGAGGTTATGGAGTTCAGCTTCTTGGACTTGTGTGTCTTTTTATGTTGCTTGCCCTTCATGCACGGTAGACACTTATCCTCAAACTGAAAGCTCTTCAGAGGCACACCTTGCACCAAACCATTCTTCGTTATGTAGTTCATTTTCCTCAGGTGCAAGTGAGCCATGCGTCTGTGCCACAAAACCCCTATAGATTCGAGCGCCGCAAACTCGAAAAACGGCTAACACTTTGATTTTTTGACGTTTTATGGATTAAATCACTAATTTTCAAATGAAAAACAATGATTTCGACCAAAAACGTGAAAAACGACAAAATGTTTCCCGAATATGAATTTGCTAAGCTCAAAAACACGTTTTTGAGAGAAAAACCGTCCAACTAGCGTCAAGAAACCTAGAATGTATCTGATGAACACGAAGAACACCACGAACACTCCGTAGGCTCTGATACCACTTGTAAGGTCTACCAATGCAAGATCTATCTAGACGCGGATCCGTTAACGAGTGCGGAATCCTCGTTGACGGTTAGACGGACAACTCTCAACCAACGGAAACACGGAGACTATTAGACGCTGAACGAACGACACACGAACGATCCTACGTACTAATTCTCTCCGAAACGGGACTCACCTAGCTGATAAACTCGAGATCGCCTATTGCTTAATTCCTCACGAATTCTGCCAAAGGTCTTCTAATCATTCGAGTCTATCCCTAATTATAGACCCTGATTCGAGTCTGTTGTGGGCCAACCTCGAATCTGGCCTAAGGCCTCATTCGAATCTGTCCATCTGACAGATTCGAATCTAGCCCATTCGAATCTAAGGATACATTCGAATCTATCACAGATTCGAATGCCTTCCTTAACCTATTCGAATCTAGCCAATACACTTAAACACTTAAGTGATGAAACTTATAATATTACCTTATGATTGATTTTATCTTTGAGTTTTATGTTTGAACTTCTTGTAATACATTACATCAAGTTCAAACATACAAACACTGATAAACATCAATCATATATAATATATATATATACCAAACATATGCAAAATCACAATGTAAGATAACTTAGACTGCTATCGTCACACGGGATGTACCAACACTGTTCTTTGTGAATAGGCTAAACACTTTATGGAATGTGTTTCCAATTCCTCATGTATTGTTTTTGGCTACAAGATCAGTTTACAAAGTCGAAGACAAAGTGGAAATCAGAACTGCTCAGCCTGCCCAAGCTGTTCTGTTACATGAAGACAAAAGGTTATTTGAAAAAGGGTGACAGACCTTTTTCTTATATCAAAATAGGCCTTTACAAGGAAGAAAGACGCAAAGTTGACATTCCTTATTTAGTTAAAGGCAATGCAACAGTAGACAAAGTGAAAAGACAAAAGTTCTGCACACAAGAAGACAAGTCTGCTTTTCAGAAAGTGCAGAAAAGGTTATGTTGTCTTTTCAACAAGACTTCTCCTTTTTCATTCCGTCCAATGAAGAAACTTCTCTTAGATCCTCTGAGTGGGTATAAAAGGAAGCTTCTAAGGTCAGAAAGATTAAGCCAAAAAAGCTAAGTGCTGAAGCCAAGAGTGAACGTGCAAGTGTGTTTTTCATGCATGCAAGCCTGCTTGTGTAATACAGTTTCTTTGTGTCTAAGCTGTTCTACATAAGCTGTCCCTCTGAGTCTTGTAAACACAGTGAGTGCTTCTTAGTGAGTGTATTCATTGTAAACTAGTTTGAGTCTGTCTTAGACTAGTGAACATACTGTTGTATCTGTCATCTCAGCTTGAACCTTTCCGCATTCAAGCCTGTTTGTAATTAACAACTTGTTGATAATACATACAAACATTGAGAAAATAGTGTGTAGTTTTTAAATAGCTGTATTCACCCCCCCCCCCCCTCTACAGCTTAAAGCTATATACTTTGGGAACCACTCGGGACCTACAACTGGTATCAGAGCAGTTTAGAGTGTGTGTCATTCTAGATCTCTCATTCTCCCAAGTTTCCATGGACAACAGTGCTGCAGGTTCCTCATACTATGACAATGGCTCTATGGGCAAACCTCCAAAATTCAATCATCAAAACTTCTCTGGCTGGAAGTGCAGAATGATGCTCTATCTAGAGAATCTGGATGTACAACTACCAGAGATAGTGATGGAGGGCCCCTATGTGCCAACCTCTGTTACTACCATAACTCCAGCGGTTGAAGGAGCTGCTCCTGAAATCAGGACCTTTGAGAAAGCTAAAGCTCAATGGTCTGATGAAGACAAGAGATTGGTAGCTCTGGATGCAAAGGCCAGGAATAACCTGGTTATTTCTCTCCCTGATGATGTGTTCAAGCAGGTTGAGAAAATGAAGACAGCAAAGGAGATGTGGGATACTTTGTGTACCGTCTATGATGGACCCACAATCACACTGGATAACAGGATTAACAATCTTGTTAGACAGTATGAACTCTTCTTTGCAAAACCAAAGGAGACTCTCACAGAAACCTACACCAGGTTTACTGCTCTTGTGAATGATCTCAAAGCTGTTGGGATCACTAAGGACAGCCTTACCCTGGTGAACAAGTTTTTGGACATCCTACCTGAAGAATGGAACTACTTTTCAACAATCTTAAGAAATTCAGGTACCATCAGAAGTATGGATCTTGTCAACTTGTATGGATCTTTACTAAATGATGAACAATCAAGGCAACAGAAGAGAAATGCCTTGGAGATGTCTAAAAGAGGTGCAGCCTTTGTGGCTAATGTGAGACAGCCTGTGAATCAGGTGAGTGATGTGTTCACTCAACCTGATCAACAGGATGATGATAAGGAGGAGATGTCAGATGAGGAAGATAATGCAGATCTTGCTGAACAGGATGATGAGCAAATGATAGCTATGCTTGTCAAAAGGTTCAACAAGAAAAGGTTTGGAAGAAACATGCTGCAAGGAAGTTCAGGTGCTGGCAAAAAGAAGGCATTTGATAAATCCAAGGCTGAGTGCTTCAAATGTGGCAAAACTGGCCATATAGCTGCTGACTGTGTGTCAAAAGCTGTTGGTCAGTCATCCAAACCATACAAGACAAACAAGGATGATGGTTATAGGGTTAAGTACCTTATGGCCATGGCTAAGCTGAGGAAGTTGGAAAACTCAGTGGGTTCCAACCGCCAAAAGGGACTCATGGCAGAGACTTGTGACTGGGAGGAATCTGATTCATCATCTGATGAAGAAGACAATCAATGTCTGATGGCCAATACTGATGTCCCATCAACAAGCAGTTTCAAACAGGATCTGGTTGAAGCTGAAGCTTTCAGCAGCTTGGAGAACTGGAATCCCACAATGATGTATAAGGTACAAAATTTTATGGCTTACAGTTCTGAAGAAAAGATTAAAATGTTTGAATATATGCTAGTTGATTTGAAAGCTGCTGTTGAGAAGCATGATGCTTTATTATGTGAAATCTCTAAGCTTAAAACTGATCTTAAAACAAAATCCAGTAAACTGGACAGTTTCCATAAGTTGGAAACTGAGCTTGATGAATTAAAACACATCAACTCTATTTTACTGGAAGAAAAGAGAGAAACAGATATAAAGCATGCTAAGCTTCAAAAGATAGTTGACTCTTGGTGCCAATCTGCACAAAAGTCAGCCATTGTATAAGCCAACAAATCCCTGCACAAATTCAAGCCTATCTTGGAGGGGATCTTGACACAGCAGCTTCCATTGTTGAGATTAATAATCTGAAAGAAGATTTACCCACTCTTGGTGAGCTTCCAAACACTTTTATTCAAAAAGTGAATGGTAAACTAATCTCAACAAACAGGTTTGTCAGGCCTCAAAATACTGACAGCTCGTGTGAACCTAGCTCAAAAGCTAGTGTTGGAGTATGTTATCCATCAAACCAGCTTGCTAAGTGCTCTGCTAATTCACACAAGCAAAAGAAAGGAAAACATGTCCAAACTGCAGCGGTGGATACTAAACCTGTTGACAAAACAGGTTCTGGGTCCAAAGCTGATGGTAAAAGGCATGATAATCCTTTTGATGCTAAACTTTTTGAAAATAAGTTTTCAAAAGTTAAGCAGCCTGTTTTCAACAAGGGCAAGTCTCATGTTGAAAGCAAACCTGCTGTGATTTCTAATAAGTTTTCTAATCATAGTGCTAAACTAGTTTTAAATGAGAATAAATTTTTCAAAACCAGAAATAATGATTATGCCGATAGGCAGCATAAATCACATCTCAGTAGGGGCAAAGGAAAAGCCATTGCTCACCCTGAGAAACTTGGGAATAAGTTTCCCAAACCTGTGGAAGTTCAAAAGTCAATTAAGTTTCCTGTCTTTAACATCTGTCCTCCTAAAAAGAGGAAAGAAGAGACAGACAAAGCTGTGGCTATTGAATCCTCCACTCAAGCTGTTGATTCATCAAATAGTAATAAGTTTGCTAAACCTGCTAACAGAAAACAAAAATAACTCGGAATGTGTTTCTAAAAGTTCTTCTTCCAAAAATCCTAAAAAGAGAAAATGTTATAAATGTGGGAAGAAGACACATCTGGCCAAGGACTGTCCTGAATCTGAGGACATGAGGCCTGTTGACTCTGATAGTTCTCTCACAGCTGTTAGAAGCAGTGTTGGAAACATCTCAGTCAATGAAAGTGGTATCCAAGCTGATACCATTCAAATAGGAAATATTAGTGTGGATGTTATAAGTCCATCAACAAATGTTGATGAAGTAGGAGAACTCATCTCTGTGACGAGTTCCCCTAAAAATGACTAATATTTCTCTTATCACTTTGCAGGAAAAACAACCTTCCCAGGTTTGGTACTTGGACAGTGGCTGCTCAAGGCACATGACAGGTTGTAAAGAATTGCTGAGTGATCTCAGGCCTGAAAAAGGGCCAAAAGTCACATTTGGTGACAATGTACAGGGATCTACTGAGGGATATGGAACCCTTAAAGCTGGTGCTGCAGTGTTCAAAAGAGTAGCCTATGTGGTTGGGCTAAAACATACCCTGGTTAGCATAAGCCAACTGTGTGATGCTGGCTACAAGGTTAATTTTGATGAGCACCTGGGTTACATATTGGATCCCCAAGGTAAAGTTGTGCTATGTGCTTAACGAAAGAAAGGTGTATATGTTGTGGACATGCAATCTGCTGATCCCACAACTGAAACATGTTTTCTCACAAGAACAAATGCTGATCTAAACTGGCTATGTGTGACGTCCTTGTTAATTAATGATATAATTGTAATCTCCAGGATCGACAAACAACCCAATGAATAATCATGATAATTGAAATTGAATACTTAAGATAGAGTTAAGCAATTACACGCTAAAGCAATGAAAGTACATGTCTACAATGTTTAAGTCTAGCTATTACATCATCATAATTGTATTACAAGTCATAATAGCCCAGCCCCAAGTCACATTATCTGTGTACCAATAACTTCTAAGTCTCCGGGATGTGAATTGATTTGCTTAAGTGGAAGGTCCAGCTACACTTTTGCCTTTGCCTGAAAACATGGTGAGTCAACAGTAAGCTAAATGCTTAGTGAGATAACAGATTATACATACAACAAATATTTCTTTACATGCAATGCTTAACCATGGGCAGTGTAAGCCCCATGTATGTGAAAACGGCAGTGAAAGCCTCAATGTGTGAGTAAACCATGCAGTGCTAGCATGGGGGGGCAGTTCAATATGCTGATCGGGGATGTGCCGAACCTGATGGGATACGAGTGGGATGATCAGTCCCCGACAGTGGCCTGCTGTCAGCCCCAGTCCAGGTCGCATCAGATTGTGAAGTAATGATCATGCAGTGCAAGCATGATGTAAATAGATGCACTTTCAAATGAACGCTGGCTACATGTGTGTTACATGTCAAGTACGAGTGTGCATCATAACAACAAATCATGTACGAGTGCCAAATGATGTATATGAACAATGTGAACATGCCATTGAATATATAAACATGAATGCAAAAACAATAAATGTTAGAATGACAATCTGTTACTCACAGTGACTGGTTTTGTGACTTGATCCTGAATCAATGTGTGTTTTGATTAAACCACAATGATCTGTAATGTAAGTGTAATAGTGAACATGTGTCAGTAATTGCTTAAATATTGTATTCTGAAAATAAGTGTAATTGGTTCTGATTTCGGACCACATCCGAATTCGGATGGTCCGAAATATAAGTGGTCCGAAATTGGTCTTTGGTCCGAATTGGGGTGGATCCGAAATGGGCGATCCGGATTAGTTGGGTCCGAAATGGGGGGATGTCCGAAGTTGTGGATCCGAAATAGGTTGGGGTCCGAAACACTGTAGGTCCGAACTTACTATTGATCCGAAATGGGGAGAGGTCCGAACTGGGTGGATCCGAATTCGGATGGATCCGGACCGAGTTCATACTTGGTGAAATTTCCAATATTTTCCAGATTTACGTTTTGACCATTTTTGCATGTTTCTGAGCCTAATATTGCAAATGTGAACTTATATACACTATATCAACTTATAACATGTCATATTGTACCAAAATAATCCATTTATGTCCATTTTTCTTATGAGTCTCGATGAACACACACACTAAAACACACACATATCTTGAAATCACACTTATAGTTCGAATCTGATTCTGAAATTTTGTATGTTGCATCATCAATACTAGATTTAAACATTTCAACAATAATATACTACATGCATTAACATCTTAAATCAAAATCTTAGGATTCGGTTTCTATAAAACCCGAACCAAAAACTTCAAAAATTCGTGATATAAGGAGATTGTTACCTTAAAACGTTTGTTGCAACTGTTATAGTTCCTTAATTGCTACTTGAATCCAGATTTTGCACTTGAAATTACTGATTCTTGTGTGTTCCTTAGATGAAATCCGAGAGGTATAGAGAGTGAGAGGGAGAATCGGCTAGAGAGAGAGAGTAGAGAGAGAGTGAATATTTGAAAATGAAAGGTTTCTTTTCTATTATTCCCCTTTTATTTCTATTTTCACCCATTTGCACATTATACCCCTCAACTTCGTATTTTCTCATTTAACTGATATAAGGATCATAATAACTTAAATTGACATAATATTTCATTAATACAAATAATTGAGTCTTAATAATTGCAAATTACATGTACTTAAAATTTGGGATGTTACACTATGGCACAGAAGGCTGTCACATCTGAACTTCAAGAACATCAACAAACTCTGTAAAAAAGAGTTAGTGACAGGTTTGCCTTCTATGACCTTTGCTAAGGATAGATTATGCACAGCTTGTGAGAAAGGCAAGCAAAGAAAAACATCTTTTAAATCCAAACATAATTTCTCTATTGATACTCCACTCTTCTTAATCCACATGGACTTGTTTGGACCTGTAAATGTCCCAAGTCTAGGAGGAAGAAGATACACTCTAGTAATGGTTGATGAGTTCTCCAGGTACACATGGGTGATCTTTCTGAAGAGCAAAGGAGAGGCTGCTAGAGAAATTATTGGATTTGTGAAAAAGATGGAAATGCTAAACTCTGCCCAAGTGAAGCAGCTTAGAAGTGATCATGGTACTGAATTCAGAAACAGTACTCTTGAAGACTTCTGTGAAGAGAAAGGAATCACTTAAAACTTTTCAGCTGTAAGAACTCCACAACAAAATGGAGTTGCTGAAAGGAGAAACCGAACTCTCATTGAAGCTGCTAGAACCATGCTGTGTGCATCAGGTTTACCTTCATCATTCTGGGCTGAAGCTGTTAACACTGCCTGCTTCACCCAACACAGATCCTTAGTGGTGAAAAGGTTCAACAAGACTCCCTATGAGCTGCTCAAAGGGAGGAAGCCAAATGTCAGTTACTTCCATGTGTTTGGGTGTCCCTGTTTCATTCTGAATCAAAGGGATCAACTGTCAAAGTTTGAACCAAAAGCTGATGAAGGTGTGTTTGTTGGCTACTCTGCTATCTCTAAAGCCTACAGAGTGTACAACAACAAAAGAAAGGTGATAGATGAATCTATCAATGTCACCTTTGAAGAGTCCAAGAATGCTTCCACCAAAGCTGTTCCTGAATTAGTTTCAGGAGAACTATATTTGATGATCTGATGCATTCAAACAATGAAGAGGACTCAAAAGCTTCCACTACACCCAGTGTGGAACCTGTTAATCATGATGGGCATGATGATGATTATGTCAATACACCCTGTGTGAATAAGTGTACTGACTTAATTACAACTGCATGTCCTGAACCTATCAATGCTGATTTTCCTAGTTCTACTGCTGATATGTTCAACAGTGCTTAGACATGTTCAACAAGTGAACAGGCTCAAGACAACAATGTGTCTGAAAATCTTGAGAGCTGTTCAACAGGACCTGCTGAAGATGTTAACAACTCAGGTGAATCATCATTGAAAAATGATCCTAAGTGGATCAGGTGTCACCCCAATGATCAAATAATTGGTGACATCAACAAAGGGGTACAAACACGGTGGGACAGCTTAGGGAACTTTTGTATGTTCTCTAGTTTTGTTTCCTTGATGGAGCCAAAGAAGGTGGATGAAGCACAAAAAGATGCCAATTGGATCACTGCGATGCAAGAAGAGCTTAATCGGTTTGAAAGAAACAAGGTATGGAAGCTGGTCCCTGCTCCTAAAGGTAAAACTATAATTGGCACTAAATGGGTTTTCAGGAATAAAATGGATGAGCAAGGTCATGTCATTAGAAATAAGGCAAGACTGGTTGCTCAGGGTTATAGACAGGAGGAAGGAATTGACTATGATGAAACATTTGCTCCTGTGGCCAGGCTAGAAGCAATTCGTTTGTATCTAGCCTACGCTGCTCATAAGAGCATTAAGGTATTTCAAATGGATGTGAAGAGTGCATTTTTAAATGGAAAGCTGCAAGAAGAAGTTTATGTCAAGCAGCCTCCAGGTTTTGAAAATGAACAACATCCAGGTTTTGTCTATAAGTTGGACAAAGTTCTCTATGGTCTCAAACAAGCCCCTAGAGCCTGGTATGACACTCTTGCTGAGTTCCTTATGAGCAATGGGTATTCCAGAGGTAAAGTGGATACTACACTGTTCATAAAGAAGGTGAAATCTGACATTATGCTTGTTCAAATTTATGTGGATGATATAATATTTGGTTCTACAAATGAGCAGTTATGCAAGAATTTTTCATTACTCATGAAATCTAAATATGAAATGAGTATGATGGGAGAACTTACTTTCTTTTTAGGATTACAGGTTAAACAAACCTCAACTGGAATTTTCATAAATCAAAGAAAGTATACCTTAGATCTCTTGAAAAAGTTTAAATTTGATCAAAGTTCTCCTATTAAAACCCCAATGGCAACCAATGTAAAATTGGATGCTGATATCAGTGGCAAAGCTGTTTCAGTAACAGCTTACAGAGGTATGATTGGGAGCTTGCTATATCTAACTGCTAGTAGACCTGATATTATGTTTGCCACCTGTCTGTGTGCTAGGTTCCAAGCTGATCCAAAGGAATCTCATCTAGCTGCTGTTAAAAGAATCTTCAGATACCTGAAGCGTACACCAGGTTTGGGTCTTTGGTATCCCAAAGACTCCAGCCTTGAACTAACAGGGTACTCAGATTCTGATTTTGCAGGCTGCAGGCTAGATAGGAAGAGCACAACAGGTGGATGTCAACTCCTTGGTGGTAAGTTGATAAGTTGGTGCAGCAAGAAGCAGAACTCAGTGTCTACTTCTACTGCTGAAGCTGAGTACATTGCTGCTGGAAGCTGCTGTGGGCAGATTCTGTGGATGCAGCATCAGCTTGAAGATTATGGGCTTTTGTATTAGAAAATTCCTATTCTGTGTGATAACACAAGTGCCATAGCCATTTCCAACAATCCAGTTTTTCATTCAAGAACAAAGCATATTGAAGTCAGACATCACTTCATCAAGGATCACATCCAGAAAGGTAATGTGGAGGTAAGTTTTATTTCCACAAATGAACAGCTTGCAGACATTTTCACCAAACCTCTGGATGAAACAAGGTTTAATTACATTGTCAGCAAGTTGGGCATGTTAAACAAAAGTGACTAAGTGTCCTAAAAGGTCTAAAACCTTGTATGTCTCACACTGCTCAAGTTTCTTAGAACAGCTTAGGCAGAACAGGTTATACATGTTCTGTACTTAGCCATTTCAGAAATCCTTGAACAGCTTGAACATACAACAGGCTGAACAAAGACAGTTTACTCGTCCAGCCTGGTCTGATGGTCCATTCTTTATTCTGCTCATTCTCTCACACTGATTTACAAGACATTGTCTTGTAACCTGCTCAGCTATTGAACACAAACTGTTTCTACATAGTTGAACAGGCTGAGGGAACAGCTTGTGATGACCCTGCTCATCACAGGTTTGACCAACAGCTTAGACCAACAGTTTTTTAATTACCTTTCTTCACAATTAAGTTAACTAATTTATGTTTTTATTTAACTTAATTACTGCGGATAATGTGGGTTACGTGTGTTAGTGATTAAAAAGGTCAAGTGGTCTGACAAATGTTTATGACATGGACAACCGTTCCGTTTTCCGTTAACTAACATTTCAAATCAAACCGCCCAAAGCTTCTCTCTCATACACACTCACATTCAAATCCTATAAATACCCAACTACTGTTTCATCTTCGTCTTCCTCATCATTTCCAGAAATCCTCAAGAACCCTAAAAAACGACTAAGTGTCTTTTGCTTCTCCAAACCTCAAAACTTCCCAAATGGCTCACAGACCTAATCCCCTTCTTCCAGTGTTCGTTGGTGATGAAATTGTCAAACACTCATCAGTCACCACAATGCTAACCCTCAAACCCACAAACTACATTGCCAACCTTACAATCCCCAAAAACTATGTGGGGAAAGGTTATGATCAAATGGTGGAGTTTTTGCAAGTTCATCCGTTGAACTATGCTATGACTGCTACTCCTGGTGTCCTGTACTAGGAGATGGTGTACGAGTTCTGGTACACTTGTGCCTACAACCCCAACACCAAAGTCATCAAGGGGACTATTCTCAATGGGACTCAGACCATTGAGATTATTGTTGATCTTCTCAGGGAGGTTCTTCATTTGCCCATTGCTGAATCATATGACATGCCCCAACCTGAAAATGAGCAAATGGGAAATTTGCTACGCTTCTGTGGTGTAGCAGAACCCAAAATTGGAGCAACATTGTATAGGAAGGATTTGTCTCCTACCTACAGCTTTCTGTTTGCCTCAGTGATGATGAGCTTCAGCAGCAAAGTTGGTTCATTTGACCAACTGACTCGTGATGAAGTCCCAATGGTCCTACAGCTGGTGGATGGGACTACCATTGATATGGCTAAGTGGATATTTCTGAATCTGAGGAACCTGGTGCAGCAAGAGCCCAGACCAGCTGATGTTCGATACCCCAGGTTTCTGAACCTCATATTCAGACACATTTGTGGTGAGTATCTGTACAACTCTCAGCCATTACTTCATACTGCTGCATTCCCTGTAATAGGGAATAGAGTTTTCTACATTCCTGTACTCCCAAATGAGCCTCCTCTATCCACACCACTGAGGAGGTTGTTAGGATTGGTGGAAGGACCCTCTGCTGTGAGGGTGGATCCAGAAGCTGCTGCTCCCACGAGAAAATCCAAAGCCAGGTCCAAACTTGTTAAGAGGACCCTGGCAACCGCTGAAGCTGGGCCTGTGAAAAAGAAGGCCAAAACAGCTCAGTCTGAGCCTGAACCCTTAGCCTCTGTGGCTGAGGGGGAGCAGGCTCCTCACCCTGGTTCATTTGTTGAACCTCAAGCCTCTGTGGCTGGTGCCTCTGTGGCACCTGAGACTATGGAAAAGGCCAACCCACCTGTTTCTGACCCAGTCTCAAAACCTGTCCAGTCTGAACCCCTCATCACCTCTCCACAATCATCCACTTCATCCTTTCACTACCAACGAAAATCCATCTCCAAAAAGAAACCAGCCAAAACAACCACCTCCTCTGTTCCCTCCCAACAGGGTTCAGTTATAAGAGAAGCAACCACAGCTGCCTCTCCTATATTGGGAGAAGGTTCAGCCCACTTGGAGCATGCTTCACTCCAACCTGAGTCTACCCAGAGTAAGCCTAGACCCTCTGGTTCCTCCCAACAGGAACCAGTTGTACAAAAGGAGATCACCACCTCAACTATTCCAGCCTCCCAACAGGCTGAGAATATTGAAAGACAGGAGCCCTCTCCACTCCATACTGAGTCCACACTGTCCCCCACTCAAATCTCTTCACACCCTGAGTCTGCACGAGGTGCCCACGCTGCTGGTATAGACCAATCAGCAGCTCAGCCTCAAACTTCTGCTCCCCATGATACAGTTGTTCTACACCAAACAGCTGCTGAGGGACCAACAACCCAAGCTGATGAACCTCATGGATCATACCATCCCTCTGGTGAGGCTGCTCCTTCCATGCAAACTCCATCAGGAGGTTTCACCACTGCTGATGTTGAAATGCATATCCCATCTCCCAATGATGAGGTGCTTTTACACCAAGGCACTGCAGAGGGAACACCCACTGGTCTTCATGAAGATGTTGCAACACAAGCAGCATCTGAAAGGCCCCAAACATCAACCCCTCTTCCTGGTGATGCAGCTACAGCCGCTGCTGAAGGACCCTTTGACCCCTCCAAGCTGGGCCACATTACTTTTGCCCAAGCTATGGAGCTTCTATCCAATGTTCCTCTTCCCTCTCCATCACATCCTCATACACCAGCCTCATCATCATCTTCTCCATCTACCCAATCTAAACAGTCAACCCATACACCTCCATCTCCTAAAGACCTGCCTTTGAAGGATCAGCTTTCTTTGCTGACCAACAAAGTTAGTTCTTTAGAAACCTCTATGACCTCTCTACCCTCTCTCATTTCAGACTCTGTGTCTGAACAGCTTAAGGGACTCTTTGATTTGTTCAAGGATTCCTTCCCTGCCACTCCACAACCAGATAATTCTCCACAGCTGCTTGCACTCACTGCACAGCTGCAAAATGTGTCCACCTCCCTATCCTCAATTCTTTCACTACAACAGGACTCTGTGTCCTCAATGACAGCCATTTCTCAACAGCTGTCATCTCTCCTAACTTATTGCAACACTACTCTTCCTACTACTCTGGCCAGCTTGAACAACCTCATTAACTCCCTTTCCAATTCTGTGTCATCCAACCTTGCTGATGTGCAAGATTCTCTCGAATTACATCTTGCACAGCTTCAAAGTTTGTTGTTCACCGAGTCTGATAGGGAAAACATTGTTAAGCTGACCTCCCTTGCTGATACCCAATCCTCTTCTCTTCAGTCCTGTCTTACCCAGCTTGCAGAGGTAAAGGACAACTTGGCATTCTTAGTGAATAACCTTGTTGGGCCCAGGCCTGCTGCCAAAACTGCTGGCAAGCCTGATGACTTTGTGTCTTCAGACAGACCGGGTGTTGAAGGTGCTGGTCCTTCTCCTTCAAAGGGGGAGAAGTCGTCTGCCTCTAAGACTAAGTCTAAGGGGGAGAAAACTTCTTCTCCTAAGGAGAAACCAGTGCCTGCAGCACAAGCTGGTCAACAAGCAGGAGCTTCAACAGGTACACTGGAGGGTGCCTCCCATGCTG